>CAXKVY010000072.1:1200000-1697705 GCA_964058915.1 Tetropium fuscum | reverse complement strand
AAATTAAGCAAAAATGGAATGCAGAAGGAACTGTTGAGTACGTCCATAGAGGGGGCCGTCAGAAATTCAGTACTATGGAGGAAGACGAACTCGTCCTTGACCACCTCCGACAGAATCCTTTTGATACAGCAGTGACTTTGCCAACCAATTTGTCGGTGTGCCACAGGACTTTTGGGACAACACAATTTTTTCAGACGAAAAAGTTTTTCAATCCTACTATGATGGCTCTGCGTGCATACCGCCCAAGAAATTGCCGATATGAAGAACGCTATATAAATCCTATAGCTCGTAGGGGTCGCTTCTCTATCAACGTGTGGGCATGGATATGTTGCCAAGGAGCAGGTGTTACTTGGAGAATCAGAGAGCGTCTTACTGGTCAAAGCTACGCTCGCATTTTGGAATATGTTATGTGACCTTCTGTTTCCATTTTATATCCCGAGAACTTCACTTTCCAGTGAAGGCCCTCTATGTCGCCGTATTTAAATCCGATAGAAAATGTATGGGCACAAATGGAAAAAGATGTATAGCAGAAATTTCCGACCAGCGAATGTAGACGAACTCTGGTTGGCGATTGAAAATGCCTGGGAAAATATTGGCGAGGATTACACCAGGACACTAATATTGTCTATGAGAAATAGGCTTCAAAAAGTTATAAACGCGAATGGTGCTTGGACCAAATATTAATTCATAGTAATTTTCTTAAGTTCTCAGTTAGTTTGTTAATTTAATGGATTTTTTTACAAGAGACGTCCTTACCATATAGATTTTCCTTAATAAATACTGTATATAAAATGCTGTCACCCTATAACTGACAGATACCTCAACCTAAAATAATTTTGAATGTGATCTGTTTACAAAAGCCTGCTTCACAATGGGAAAATTTCCAAAATTTCTCATAAGAGTCGTTTACTTTCAATTGAACGGCACTGTACCTACTATCGAGGTAAAAAATGGTGACGATTTTAGGAATTTCAAGTGTTCAAAAATGAAAAATATTTTTTCGAATTTTGTAAAGTGAGACTTTTCAAAACCCTTTGACGTTAGGAAACGTCTTACTTTTCACAACCAGTTACGAAAAGTAAAATATTACGCAACTGGTTGTGTAAAGTTCATTTCATAGTAGGTTATTTAGACCTGACAAGCTATGAACGTGACAAGCTGTCATACGAGCTGAACGTGACGGTGTGACGAGCTGTCACACCGTTACAATTGTTTTACCTACTGGATTATTTTTAAACGTATAAAATTCAGTTTTCTTCTCATAAAATACAAAATTGGTGAAAATTAGAAAAAATCTTGTATGAAACACGTTGGGAAACATTATTTTGTGTAACTCGCATCCTTTTGCGGAACTCGCTAGCGCTCGACACACAAAATAATGTTTCCCAACGTGTTTCATACAAGATTTTTTCTAATTTTCACCAATTTTGTATTTTATGAGAAGAAAACTGAATTTTATACGTTTAAAAATAATCCAGTAGGTAAAACAATTGTAACGGTGTGACAGCTCGTCACACCGTCACGTTCAGCTCGTATGACAGCTTGTCACGTTCATAGCTTGTCAGGTCTAAATAACCTACTATGAAATGAACTTTACACAACCAGTTGCGTAATATTTTACTTTTCGTAACTGGTTGTGAAAAGTATTTTTCCCAACTGGTTACATAAATAGCTATTTCATGTTTCGCTTAAAAATCTTTTTCAATTTCCATTTCTCGATAATAGCTTACGGAAATTGACTGCTAACATTTCTACACGAATTAAAAAGAACATTTTTAATTTTTTTTCCAAAGCCGTACTTTTTAAAACGCACGCCAAGTGCAAAAAAGGCCATCTTTCTTATATATTTCTGTTGATAATCTTGCAAAGGTGGCCATTTAGCAACCATGCCAGCAATATTGTGATTGAAAAATTCCCTGCCATTATCACTCTGCAAAACGATCGGTGCTCCAAAAATGTTTAGAAGTTCTTTGTGGTTTTTTGCACCCGTAGTCTATACCTACTAAATAAGTACCTATTTCTATTTAGCCCCCTATTATTGGCGTTTTACTACCTAGACTAATGCACACGAGATTGCACGTTTTACAATTTATCACTACTTAAAGTACTTACTTATTGCTTTCTATTTCTATGAACGGTTTTAGTTACATAGAAGAATGTCCGGAGTTTTCTAAAATACCCAGTCCGAATATTGCAAATAGATTTCAAAATTACATAGGTACTCCTATACATGTGTTGACAACGAAACTCCATTCGGATTATCTCGAGCGGTTGTTAACCTACATAATTTGCGTAAAACTTACAGTCGGCGATAAATCAAATTTACGTACAATTTTTAGTTGGGTTAAGTGTGGTTTCATGTCAAACAGATCGTTCATGTGGCCGTTGAAGGTCTCTTGTATTGTGAGACCGGCTGGCTACCTATGTCGTAATGGATGCGGAATAGAAGCTTGATTTAAAGATTAATGCCGTTCACACACTCGCACAAATCTTCGTTGATTTTTGTTTAGGTATTCTAGCATCAGATCAAGGGAAACCAATGGGAGGGAAAATATGTCGATATGTTCGTAATAATAATGTCCATAAAGTTAGCAGGTCAACTTTTGCAACGTTTGCCCTTTTTTAGCCGTTAATTAATCGTGAAAGAAAAAAATTTGCCGCTCTATTTTTTTTATATCGGGTGCCCTGCTAACTTCATATGAAGTATTTTTTTTTTATAAATTTATAATACTTAATTACTTATATAATACTTAATAACTTAATTTATAGTAGTTAGAATATAGATTTCCGTACGGAAGTTACGTCGATTTAAACGACCTATTAGCAACTCATCTGTCACTTGACAGGATCGACAAACATGGCAATTACACATCTGTCACTTGACAGGATAGACAAACATGGCAGCAACTCATCTGTCACTTGACAGGATCGACAAACATGGCAACAACTCATCTGTCACTTGACAGGATCGACAAACATTGGCAGTTACTCATCTGTCACTTGACAGGATCGACAAACATGGCAGGATCTAGAAACATTGCACAAACAAACAACAACAAAAGAAAGGATAGTTTTACCTATTTCTAATCATTCGCCGACATAGGCTCATTCTGCTCCTCGTTTTCAGGATCTGATTCACATGGAACTTCACCTTGCCCCACAGGTACACTGATAAGCTGAATTATTTCTTGTTGAAATAGGCTTTGAGCTACATTTAATTTTACTGTTTTAACACCAACCCTTGGTATATTATACAGCTTTATTGTTTTCAACATTAAACGAATATTTAATGTAATATTTTATCGTAGTTACAGTTGGATCTTGTACCACCTTGTAGGTTCTAAAAGCAAGGCTTACTTACAGCCTAGGAGAAATGCAGCAAAATGGCACTTGTTGACTAGACTACATAAGACAGCCTTGATTCTACTAATAATAATAATATAAATATAATAATAACCTCGAAATTGAGGACCATCAGCGCGGCAACCGAGTTTTTGGCTTGAAACAATTTTTTTTCGACTCGTTTTCTGGCTAGATGTTGCCGTTCGACTTAGTTGATCTAATGGTGAAGAGAGCAATTTTGCCGTTATTTGTTTATTATACTCCGAGTACCAAGCACCAAGTTTTTTTTCGCTTGAAAAATTCGTTTTTCCGTAAAAGAAAAAAAAATTGCCGCTCTTAAATTTTTTTATTTATTAATTTATAATACTTAATTACTTAATACTTAATAACTTAATTTATAGTAGTTAGAATATAGATTTCCGTACGGAAATTACGTAGATTTAAACGACCTATTTCTTGCTGTGTTTCGACGTTGAAATAGGCTTTGGGCAACATTTATTTTTACTGTCTTAACACCAACAAATGTGCATACGTTGAGTGGGCTGTGGATACATATATCTGCATACCTATGTTGGTCTTGGTATATTATACAGCTTTATTGTTTTCAAAATTAAACGAATATTTAATGTAATATTTTATCGTACCTTACAGTTCGATCTTGTAGGTTCTAAAAGCAAGGCGCACAGGCTAAGAGAAATTCGGCAAAATGGCACTTGTTGACTAGACTACATAAGACAGCCTTGATTCTACTAATAATAATAATAATATAAATGTAATAATAACCTCGAAATTGAGGGCTATCAGCCGAGTTTTTGGCTTGAAACAGTTTTTTTTCGACTCGTTTTCTGGCTAGATGTTGCCGTTCGACTTTTGATTTTGCCGTTAATTGTTTATTATACTCGGAGCAACCGAGTTTTTCGCTTGGAAAATTCGTTTTATGACTCGTTTTCGAGATTTTATCGTTCAACTTGTTTTATGTAATCGTGAAGAGAGCGATTTTGTCGTAATGTTTATCGATA
The DNA here is from genome assembly GCA_964058915.1 of Tetropium fuscum. NCBI lineage: Eukaryota > Metazoa > Arthropoda > Insecta > Coleoptera > Cerambycidae > Tetropium > Tetropium fuscum. Next base: position 1,693,344 of record CAXKVY010000072.1, on the reverse strand, counting down.
GTGTTAAACAAAAAAACCTCGGAATCTAGGGCTCTCAGCGTGACAACCGAGTTTCTCGCTGGGAAAAGTCTTTTTTCGACTCGTTTCTGGCTGATATTTTGCCGTTCGACTTGTTTGTCAACATTTCCCCTTTAACCATTCGTCAGCGGCAAAAAAACGGCAAATTTTTAGCTAACTTAAATTTTTTTAATTATTTTTTGAATATATGACCTGCTGACTTCATATGAAGTTAGCAGAGCACCCGATATAAAAGAAAATAAAGAGCGGCAATTTTTTTTCTTTCACGATTAACTAACGGCTAAAAAACGGCAAATTTTAAGCTAACTTAAATTTTTTTTGGTAAATTTTTTAGATGGATTCGATTCGATTTGCGATAGTTGACCTGATAACTTTATGGACATGTATTAATATTTATATAAATTGCAATGTTCGGCATTTCAGGGCTTTAGTCAATTTGCATACGAAAACTGCAAATCCTTACATAAATAATGGTCGAGAATAATTCTATAAATTGCAGATTTTAAGTTCTCAAAACGTAATATGGAAAAAGCCCGCCTCAAAAAAATAGAGGCGAGAAGGGGAAGTGGATAATTATCCCTTCACTTCGAACTAGAATATATATTTAAATTTGAGACAAATGGTGGTGAAATTAATATAATGATTCTGCATCATGTTCATAAACTACCGATAATCTCGCAGATATTTAAATCGTACAACAGATAAATCCACATCAAATGTTATTCCATTCTTGTTAAACAAACAGTTGCGTTTCTATACCCCTAGGTATATATACCTTCGTAACCTGCACAGTGCACAGCTCGTTATATATAGGTATCTTATATAATGTTTACTCTAGTTTTATTATTATCATAAACAAAGAGTAAATAGCCACAGATTTACAACTTTTATGTTAAAAGGAATCGTGCCGCTGCAAAACAATTATTGAGACTGTTGATAAACACAGATATTTACTCAAATCCTCGACTTAATCCTTCCCAATCAGACCGTACATGAGTTGTTTGCTTTAGGAGGTGCAACAATGTTTATAACATTTTTAGGAATATTATTGATTGGGATTTTCGGCTAAACGAATATATGAAAAACATATTTTCGCTGCAGGCGACGTTTCGATATTTATTAAAACATCCTCTGGATTCCAAGGGTTATAATTTAGTTAGAAACAATTATTACTATGACGTGACCATAAATTAAAAATGTAACTTTGGATGTGCATATATCTTCTGAATGGTATGGAATATCAGAATACGGTTTTCAGTACGTTTTTGGAAATTTCATTGGTAATTAAAAACCCCTACAAAAGCTCAAAATTTCATTCTTAGCGAGAATTTAGGAAAACCAAAATCGAGATAATTTTTTTTACCAGGGTCCTTACTCTTTGAAAACAAAATTAGTAATGGATTTTTTTCTTATTTTCAAGTAATCTTGCATGTCTTTAACTGTCACAGTAGCTAGAGTTGTAATTTCTTATACAGGGTGCCTGGGAAAACATTTAATAAGCATGTGTCACAAAAAGTCTGTAAATTTAAATCAGCTGCGTGCAAGACTCTGTATAATTGAAATGAACTATAATTTTAAGATTTCAAATCTCTCAAGGGAAACCTTAGAGAAATATACCCGAAACGCTTTTTTATATTTCTTGATCGGATGAGTATTATCAAAATTACAATTTCGTTGATATTACACGGTAAATCCATATATTAAAAATTTAAAAAACCTGCCGTAGTAACTAAAGAACTGCTGGGCTAAGTATTGTTATAATGAAGTCACCACCGGAAATCGAAATTCTTCAATTTGATCTAAGATTTCTCGAGCACGTTTCAGATAGAGAAAAATGATTTGAAACTTCCTATATTAATTTTATTAGAATGATTAATATAAATCTTAGCCAGTAAATACTAAACCAGTAGATTTAGTATTTACTGTTTACTTCTTAAACGACTAAACCAGGGTCGTTTAGTCGTTTAAGAAAATTGCGCTTTTATCATTTTTAGCACTCTTTGTATAGTGAAAACAAAAAATGGTAACTTCCTAATTCCAATGTGTGCACCTCATTAACAGCTTCGTACGTTGGCACTTCATCCATCGTATTCATCGCGGAAAAACATACGCGGATAACACCCGAAATTAAACATAGACAAGCGAGTAGGTAAGACATTGAATTCAGATCAACGCAACGACAAATAGGTACTTATATGCCGTTACGTCAGCAAAAAGAGACATAAACTCTAGAACCAGTTATTATTCCGTTCGCAGGACTACTTGCTGCAAGCTGCAAGGTTTTTGTGTAACATCGCAACGAAAGCAAAAACTGGCAGATCATCAGATACGGGAAAACTCCACAAAACAATAGCTACCTCTTTCCTTTATTTTATCTCTCTAGAGAAAATACAGCAACAGAACCTCGGTGTTTTTGCGAATACAACAAACCGTAAAAACGACATTTATAAACAGAAACATGTAAAATAATAGATATTTAAATTGTTTAAATAATATAGACCTAGATCCTTATGAATATCAGAATACCTTCAACAAATTATCACGGTTTATGAATTATACCTAGCACACGTTCAAAATTGCACATTAAATATTAACAACGTTTATCTAGCGATCAAAAATTGATTTAAAACTGTAAATTAATAAGTGTATTATCCGCCGTAATTAAAAACAACTTAAATAACGTCGAAAACAAGTTTTTGTCAAAACAAGCCGCTGTGTAGGTACGTGGGTACCCAAGTAATTTTTCCTCTTGCATCACAATCAATCATAATAACGGGTAAATATTGACTAAATAAGTAAATTCCGATGCGGTTTCGAAGACAAAAACACGCAAATACGTTACGCCCATTCTAATGTAAGAAAAGCCACCTACGGATCGGCAAAATGCAAAATATATGAGACAAGAGCCATTTCATCTTGTGAGCTTTGTCCCAAATGCTCCGGTATTCCGAGCAAGCACACCTTAGCTTTTTTATATATAGGTAGAAAATACCACAAGCGTCAGCCATTTTGAAGTTCAGGTTAAATAATTAACTGGAAGAGAATAATTCCGTGAGACTGGCGAAAACGGCTGATTTTAGATACTAAGTAGGTAGGTACAACAATTCTCGCGTTATATAACAACAAAAGCTTTGTTGTTACGTATTGTCAAGTGAATAATAAACAAATTAGATTACCTGTTACAGTGAAGGAAACATCGCATAACTTGCACCCTGGGGACAAATCCATAAAAATAATCCGCAAATCACACAGAACACACCTTGTTTGACCAAATGACAACTAGAAAACAACTATTTTTATTCAATCCTTCGGAGAGGTATGGGGAAAAACACTTGACACTTTTTACCGCACGCAATTTCGTGTATTTCAGGGAGTTCTGTATGAAAAACTATTGTACAATTGTTAATATGTCACTGTGCACCAATTTCGGGAGGAAATATCGCGCGTTAATCGTTAATTTTCATTAATTACAGCGTGGTGTTTTCAACAGCTCGAAATTCCTATGCATAACAGCACACTCACGACCCAACACGGACTACTTTGATACAGCATCTCCAAGACCACTGAACTCGACATAATCTTTATGTAGCCGGTTTCACACTGTAAAAATATATCGCTCCGGATTATGTTTAATTGCCGGACAGTTCGCGAAGCTCTGCCACTTATATTTAGTGTATTGGAAATGATTTTTCACGTAAATTAGACAGTGTATAGCCGGAGTTTTCTATCCGAGCGAGAAAGTAAGGCCGAGGTAAGCTCTAAAGTGTAGCGCAGCTTTGTGAAATTGACTTGCGAAGACCAGTGTGTGCCAACCGGCGACTGCGTGCGTCGAAAGTCCCTAGATCGTGTATCTCTTGCACTGCGGTCTGCATTCTCGTATTTCTGGGAGCTATTCATAATTTACCTTATTTTACTAGTGTGGGTTCTTATGGAGGACGTCTCGGCCGTGGATAGGTGCGTTTTTAATTACACACGAAATTTTATAACCTTTATTTACGTGTGTTTTTTCCTAGGCGGCCATAAACATTAGATTTCTTATTTTATAAGCCTGGTGGGACATTTATTTGGATATTTATTCCTGTTTTAATTTTTATTATCTGAAACCAAATATTTTTCCTGACATTTACACCGTGTAGTTGTAGGGTGTATCTATAAGCTTTCTTCAAATGTAACTGTGGCACTGATATCCACAAAAACCGTTGATTAAAGGGATAAACGCATAATAATATTGTTAAGTTTCCATGCCGGACAGGTAATAGGTAGGTAGGTAGGTACCTACCTAATTTTTAGTGTTTGCCGAAGCATCTGTTTTATGTTTTGTGTTGTGATGTTGCCCTTAAATGTTGCTAAAGTAAAGTTTCAAAGTTTAGTGAGAAATCTGGAAACTGGAAACACTTCCTAAGCGACCTTTCTGTATACAAAATTACGACTCACTTTTTTGCTCCGTGATCGTGATACGAACATAAGATCGACTCTCATTTGCCCCAAAAATAAAAGGACCGTTTGCGCTCCCTGTGTTAGTTTTTTTCTGCAATGTCGACATCGTGAAACTTTGTAGGTCAGGCTAGAAAAATACCCAGGACCAGGAAGAATACGAGGGCCAGGCCAGGGCAGTCGAGCCCATTACCGTTAAGGTTTCTGATAACCCCGTCGTCCCCATCCATTCCGCAAGCCATCAATCGCCTGCTGTGAATTCGAGCAAACATCGAATACCCCGGCTTGTAAATAAGAGAAAAGTGTGTCACAGGCGCCTTGGAAAGGCATTTTGGCTCTTTAATGACGTTTAATAAATAGAGAGAAAATTCAATTGGCAATATGTTGGTGCAGCAATTCCATCTGGGGGGCGGTTATCGCTGTGTAGTCAATGATTCATCTGATAAGCGCTCGCAGAGGAGTTGGGAATTTCTCATTGTCTACCTCAATCCGTTACGGTGTAAAGGAGACCACACACTACAGTGTTGTTCGGCTCGCATTAAATCCAAAAACTCACTATAAGCTATGATATAAGTAATCGATTTAGAAATGAAATAAAAAATAATAATAATAAAGTCCTATAATCGGAAGCGGCAGGGGGGTACTACAGGGACTTTTTTAAATTCATATAAAATATACCTACGCTATATAGAATTTATTAATTTTTTAAGTGAGTGTAATGTGTTACATATTTTGTTCAAATAAATTTCTTTACCTGATTATACAGTATTTATGTATAAAAAAGTAAAAAACACTGCGGATCCTCTAAAATCAACTACAGTGAGGCCAAAAATTGTCACCGAGGACGGCTTCAAAAGTCATTGGCGGGAAAGTGCAGCCATTTTATTTAAAGGCAGAAATTCCAATATACGTCAACTTTCAGAAGACGCTTCACCAAAAATCAGCAGAAATAAGCACTGGCAAGTTCTACGAGACCTGCATGTTTGCTGGCCTGATGGGAAATGCATAACAGAAAGTATTCGTTGGAACAAAAGAATTGTTAAATTATAAAGTCGTAATACGTATTATCTAATACGAAAATGTTCGCAAGCTTTGTTTCCCCTTTGCGTGTGGCTTTGTCCAGTGGCCCAAACAATACCTACCAATCCGACTATTATTATGAATTTTGATTATGTACGACGACTCAGACGTCAGACCGACGAAACTATAAAAATCAATTTATTAATTTATCATTTACGCGCAGTTACAGTGTTAAGCAGTGGCAACAAACCCACATGTCATATTGGACCTATTATAGCCTCATCTATATCATTGTTTTCTAGGTCATGTCTTTAGATGTATTGTTTATTTTTAGAGCAAAATGAACTTGTCATCAACAGAAATGAGCGTAGAGCAGGTAACGGCAGAAAACGAAAAACTACTGCTATTGATGAGAGATTTCTCCGCGTAGATAGACTGCAATTTGGCAATGAAAATTTGCATTGGTACTTCGGCAATGGAACAATGTTTTTTTTAGTGACGAATCCAGATTCTGCTAAGGAAAAGACAAAGGAGAAGCAGCGGAGATAGATTTGCAGAGTGTACGTTCAGTTCCCGTTTTAGCTATGGAGGAGGTTCAGTAATGGTGTGGGCAGGAATAACCCGAGAGACCTGCACTGAGTTAGTGCTCATCGATGGATCCTTGACGGAGCGGCGCAACGATATATTAACCAATTACTTTGTACCTTTTAGTGGATTTATCGGCGATCGCTTTATCCTAATCGGTGATCGCTTTATCCAAAATGAACTGTCCAGCATGTTCGCCTGATCTCAACCCCATAGAGCATATGTGGGACATGCTTGGTAAGCGAGTCAGACAACGCGCAGTAGCTCCGGCTACTGTAAATGAGCTTTGTTTATCCCTTCAGGAGGAATAGTAAAATATCGAGGTGATATTCGTAACTTATTGACAGTATGAACCGACGTATGCAGGCAGTTATAAGAGCTAGAGGTGGCCATACAAAATATTAACCTAAATTTGTTGTAAAAAGTACGTTTCTTCAGGTTAATTAAGTTACAGTTGAACGAGCCGATTTTAATCTCGTCAAAGCGTAGCCGCATCCTTTGACGATGCGGCATTTTTTTATTCTCATACATGTCTGTTACAAACAATACATGGTTCCCCCAAAAATGTATTTGTGTGGTATTTTGCAAGAATTTGGGTCTGAAATTATTATATGAAATTATTTACTTAAAACGGTTGTTGACAAATTGATTTTGCTCTGAAAAATGAATTAACACACATAAAGACATGAACTAAAAAAACAAAATGTAGAAAACACTTGGCTCTTCACAAAAATTGGTATTTTGCAAGAAATTGGCCATGAAATTATTACATGGGGTGTTTTAAAATTAGGGTTCTTCACCAATATTTTAATTCACCCTGTATACTGAATAAAACGCAAGCATATAACAAAATACTGGATATGAAAGTTGAAATTAATCATTTTATCTACAGTTTGCTGAAAAAAATATGAAAATTGAACTTAAAATAAAAAAGTTATGAGTGTAAATTTTACCAAATATTAACTCGTTGCGGGTTTTTTCCCTGAGTATATATATTAATATTGTCATTGACATCAACGTATTGTTTTTAGTGAACAAACGTGAACCTTGCGTATACTATTGTGAACCTTGCGTATACCATTCTTATGCTTTAATATATTTAAGTACGTCTTGCATAATATAAACAAACAAATAAATATATTGTATATTTAGATTTATTTTTAGAAGTATTCTATTTCATAATGATGACAGTGGTGTGTGGGGAGCCTTAGGACGAGAATGGCAATTTTTCGATCCCCATTTCTATTTAATATATACTACTAATTCCTAGGCACCCTTTATTCGGTTTTAATCTTTGCTAATCTGTCATCGACGTGGGGGAACCGGGCGACGAAAAGACAGACGGACGGACGGAACTTAATACAATCGATTGTATTTCTCTAACCATAAATCCAGCTATCCTGAAAATCGCCGCGCAAATTACCAGAGGCGTTGTTTTATCGTTTATAGATAACAATTATACCAGTCTCTGTCTTTACCGGCTCATCCAACTACCGTTAGTGTTAGGCAGTGCTTCGCAGTGTACTTGTGTTAGAATTATAACCACTTCGGCACATTCCAGTATAAATGGCTTTGCTATAAAGCCACTTACGTAGAAATGGATTACTTTCCAAAGGATGTACCGATTATTCCGCCGACTAATGTAATTATCGATGTTCAAACTAACCTCAATGTTTCCATTTATAATAGAACAGCTATTAGCTTTTTCAATTCGAATCTAGCCAACAGCCGTTTGTCACTTATCTGTAACCGCCATCGGCTAAACATAAATCTTGTTTGATACTAATTTTTTAGGCTCCTATTGTAGGCAACCGTTCGCCATCAGAGAGAATTGATTTTACATTGTTCTGTCAAAGCTCAAAGCTGATATGCATTTTTGTACATCAGCAATAGTCACAAAATGAGTACCTACAACATATTATAACTTTCTTGTGCCCATCTCACCATAATCAAATAAATGAAGGGCCGCAACTTATAGTTTCCGCTAAATTCGAATCAACGCTTCTCACACAACACCCGAACTTGAATTCACGAAAAGTTATGCTATAAAATGTGTTGATTGAAAAATATGTTTTCAACGTCTTCAACCCAGATAGCACTGAAGGTCCCATGGACGTCCTGGTTAGGTTCATTGTTAGTACATTAGTCCATGGACTAATAATGGATGTACTATATGTACAACAATGTGATATCATCCATTGTACGATAGTTGGCGTACGTCTATGAAATGTTCACTTTAAGTAGGTACCTGCATACATTTCTTAAGTGATTTCCCAAAAAATTTATCAGGTATGCAGATAGGAATATCAGTATGTACGTCATACAGAGGAGCTGCATATTACCTACTATCTGATGTTTTAGCGTTAGGTAGGTAGAATCAGGTAGGTATCGTGAGAAAATGTAAATAAGATTCATGAATATCATTATAAAAGTAGAGCTAAGGTTTTAATTTTTCATTAACTGTATTATATATTAATTTATAATGCATAGGCACCTCATTTTAGATGTATTTTCTGTTAAAACAAATTAACTCATGCAAAAATTAAATACAATTTTTATTTAGTTTATTTTAAATGACGCGCCATTTTTGCGAGGTAATCCGGCCACCTTCCCGCGGAGAAAAAGCGAACTAACCAAAAGAGCAAAAGGCGACAACGTTGACAAACGTACCTGAATATTGCGTTTTGTGGAGACTATTGGTGCGGCAGGTTTACCTAAGGTTTTACAATGTACTGAATGTACCCTTCTGGATGACTTTAATCCAGCCTCTTTAGAAGCAAAGTTGTTTAATTTTTTAAATAACATAGCTGATATTATATACTTAGGGCCAAAACAAACTGTTATTGGCCATAAGACAAAACATTGCGAAATTTTAAGTTTCATTCTGGCAACAACGCCACAACAAAATGAAGTTTTGCGTCTAGCGACTTGTTGAATCCGTTTTCGTTTTTTATGTTTTTATTGTGTATCAATAAACTATTAGTATTTTGTGTGGTATCTAACCCAAAACGATGTAGCAATCCGTAGTGTCTTGAGGTTTCAGTGTTCCAATTATTTGTGTTGTTATTCAATACAATAGTATTTAGTTCTGTGATTCAGTCTTGATTGAAAATTGAAATCTCCTAGCTGTAGGGTGAGTCAACACCCAAACTGTTTATTATGCTTGTGTTTTCCTATTTTCACATATTAAGTAACTTTAATTAGGTATATAGATATGTTATACCTGCCCAGATACTCTTGATACCCAGATTGTCTATTTCACTCAGTAAAGGAGAATGAGAAATATTTAACAAAATAGGTATACCTAAAACCTAAATGTATCTATATAATATGAGTAAGAACAGGAAAAATACCTACAAAAGGTGTTTGTATTTATAACCCTGAACCCTGTCCTTTTCTTTTATAGCATATATTAGGTGAATATAGATATTTACCAGAGACATATTAATACGGTATTTACCTTCCTAATCTACAGAAATCCTACGCTACAGAAATAAAATTATTTATGGTTTTAGACTCTGCGGTGAAAACTTTTTCATCCACCGAAAAGAAAACAGAACAGGCCATTTCAAAACAGTTGAAAAGATGCGCAGAGAGGGCTAAATATGAAAAAAAATAAACCCATATTTATTTAATCTCGTTCGTTAGCTAACAAAATATGTTTCATTAGAATTTTAAATTTTTGTTGTTCGTTTACTTATTACTATAAGTATTTATGTTTATCGTTGTTTTGTTTATTGTTTTATTTGATTGATACATTTTTTTGTTCGTTTGCCCACACACGTTTTTAATAAATGTTTATATATTATTTTCGCTTGTATTTATTATAAATTTGGTTGTGCAGGGTGGGACTATAGGTTATTCTATAGACGACTTATGGACATCCATTAATTAACGTACTGTGGTCGTCGATTAATTGACGCACTATGGATGTCCATTCATGGACGTACTATGGATGTCCAATGTTGACATATGTACTTTAAACGGACGTCCATAGAAATAAATATGGAAGTCCTATTGACATACAAACGTCCATTGGACGTCCATAGTATCATTTGGTGCTAATAGACAGAGCTTGAGGAAGTTAGAAGCAATATTAACTTTAGACTATACTCATATTGGAGGATATACTCTAAATCCGTTTTTAATAACATATTAAATCAGCAATAGTTTTTCCAAAGTGTGGCACATTATACATGAATTTAACACGTTTTGTGCTATGTAAATTAAAGGTAACTGAAAGTTCTTAAATATTTCTTACAAGGGAGAAATAAAATAAAGTTCTACGCTTCGTTTAACTCTCAAAAATATAGCCATTTATAAATATATAAATAAAGGGGCATGTTTCAGTGTCCTGCATAGGCAACCGGCGAGTCACGACAGTACTACGTAGGTTGTATAACTATGTGACGTGTGACGTCACACTAATGCGGCCATATTCTCTCGATGCAACGATTTTAATACGCTGCGAGTTGGTTTCAACCGCTACATTTTCATGTCAAGCCACTAACGAAAGCACTTTAACTATTTTGCTTGTTAAATACTACTTAAACTTGAAGCGATATTATTAGTTGTGCATAAGTACCTGAAAGCTTACAATATTATTCATATGCCTGGCCGCTTTTTCGTGTTTTTTATCTTTTCGTCGAGATGCTCAAATGACGTAGGTACCCCTTCTTTCGTTCACTTAGCATCGCCACCGCACAATAAACAAACAAAACAAAAAAAAACGCATTTGCCTTTCCAAATCCGCACAACCATAACGTCTTTTCATAAATACTTGCGTCAAACTTCCGCGTAAACTCTCCTCGATTTTTATAACCGGGTTTCACTTGAAGTTTAAATTCATTAGATCACACACCCTTATTTTTAATATTCATCAACCGTTTGAGTGGGCGACTACGACTGTGGGCGAGGGCTCATGTCGAGCTAGCCCGCAATCCCGTTTAAAACGCATCATCGAAGCGTGCCGTTTCCATAGCTATCTACTATTCGCTACGAGAAACTTGGCCGGGCGGCCAGAAAACGTCCGCCAGCGCGCCGGCTGCTCACCGTTCAGCCTCGGCACCCGGCCGGTTGGTTAAAATTTTACTCCATAGCCAGTGCGTGTAAACCGCACGCAAATGTAAATAAGATAGTAAATATAGGTATATTAGATGTTAACATAAGCAATATAAGTCAATGTTTTATTTAATTGAATAGAATTTGGAGAAAATAATATGAATATGAAACAATAATAAATTCCATGCAGCGTCATTTGTCAAGGGAGGGCGACGCCCCGCAGCCCTACCTCACCAGCCGCCGCTGCTAGGCATATTATAATCAGACTGTTTGTAAAAGGTTTGTAGTACGTATCTGCGACATATTTCGGAAAAAAATGTACATCTACTTAAAAGTAATAAACCAGCAGCCATCTACTTACATACCTACCATAACTGTACTAGATCGTTATAGGTACGATGAAATATTTTTACGTGCCTACTGACATCTCGCAGAAAAACTAAGCACGTCCCAGAATATGCCTACGTGACGATGCCATTCTAATGTAAACAAAGGGTACGGGATTTCTAACATTAATTTTTGCCTGATTCGGTCTCTCAAGAGATGTAATTAGCCGGAGTTTTTAACAACTTCCGAAGGGTGTAATTACACGGATAGATTGCTTTTATAATCTATTTTGCAGCGCCCTTTGCGAAATGAGGGAAGAACTGTTGACGTATTTATGTCGGTGCTTCTTTTAACTAGCAAAGTCCAGTCATTGAAGGTAAAAATAAGCCTCCTAATAAATTACGTACTATAATATCAAAATTATTATTAATTTTAATGAGATTTGGGGGGTGGCTAAATAGGGGTTAATTTAATCAAAATCGGATGGCATTGATACACACTATTATTTGTACTTAGGACAGTATAAATTTCGAACGCCATCCGATTTCAACAATTGTGTATTTTTTTAATTGTTGTTGAAACAATCGAAAAAAAGGGTTTTTCGGCGACTTTGAGGGGTTGTTTCTCCGAAACTGCCCATCAGGATCGGATGGCAATTTGTTCCCAATGTTTGGTGGTATCAATAAGTATGCTCACCAATTTTGAAGCGGTTGCCTCATAACTTTTTTCTTGTTTTTTTCTTATTCGCTAGTGTAAAAACGGCCCGTGTGTTTCGGCTGGCAAAAAAATGTTATTATATAATTAGGGTATTACCTTCAATGCTACCGCATTTTTATCCGGTTGCTTTGTCAAAAAAGTTTTTGATTTTTCCCCACCCCCATAACGCCGCCCCTGCCCATTTGGGGGTCACTTTGACCGCTACGAAGGGGCTCTGTACTACCCAAAGAAAGGCCCAGATTACCACTCGCCATCCGGTTGCCTGTCCAATATCGGTTTGACGTGCCATTTCCTTAACTATTTAAGTATTTCACTTTCAACAGGCTTTTAATATCACGTCTACGGACGCTCTTACGCGAGTCCACATAAAATCCCGCGCCAATTTCAGATCAACGTCCTAACCTAATTAATATGGTCAATTCAGAGCGGAAAACTTTCAACGACTGGACTATTGTTGTTTCGTGACTTTTCTGTACCGTATTACGACGGCATATTGAGATTTTTTCTAAGAATTTTGAGCCTAAAAAATAAATTGTTTTAAACTGTGACGCTACTATGCCGTCGTACCGTATAGACCACACGAAGATTTAAACTTTAACAATGTACAAACATGTAGATTTGCAGAGTTACGATTTACTTCCATTATTCGGGTCGACCAGATGGACATATTTTACAAAACTTCACGTTCGAACAGAAAATATCATAACAAATAGTGTTAATGTCTTAAACCTTGAACCACATGTCTCGGCGCTAATGTGTATGCACGATCTGTTTCCTTTTTGCGTTGAAATTACCGAAACGTCACAAATTCCATCCTCCCTTGCCCGAAACCGCAACCGCATGAATCTACCTTCTCCAATCGAAGAAGAATCACTGGATCGAAGCGACACTTCTATCAACATTATTTAAAAAATAACTGATTCCCCAGAGGTCATTCACGTTAGTATACATATACCTTCCCAAGTATTTGATATCTGAATTAATGTAGGTATACAATAAGTATAATTATTGGCCCTTTGCTGTCATTATACATAGGTACCAATAATGTTCTGGAACCTATCGATAGAATCGTAAAAAACGCTCATAAAAACTAAGGCTGTAACAATTCTTCACGGTGTCGTTGATACACCTGTAAATTTATGAGTTCTGGTCGAGCACATCGTATTGTTTTTGCCTGTGAACAAGTCATTATCCGGCGCATTGGCGGAAAACCGAGCGACTTCTTTCACAAAAAATCTGTAATACTGTCAAGTACAAAGTTGGGAATCATTAACCCAATTAGTCTCAGTTCGGCGTTTTCTACGCGTCTCTCATGAATTCCGGGAAAAACAGCACCGCTGCGTAGATTAATTTTGAAAACCTTAATTTGTCAGTATATATTTCATTGGAAAAACATCTTTTCTAGGATGAAACAAGAGTGACAGTGGGACATTTTCCGTCGGCAAAATAGCAGCCAAATGCCCAGAAGTCCACGGCACTGCGTATCTCTTACGATGTATGCCGAGACCTCCGTAAGGTAGAGGCCAAGAAAATGACGACAATGACGTCACAAGACCGGTTGAAGTCTTGAATCTCTGAAGTACCGTACCCCGGGATTCTAAAGATCATTCCCTACGTATGTCTCGATATGGTAGAATATAGATATATAGAATGTGTAAGTTGGATAGAGTACGCAGTGGCGTGCCCACGGGGGGGGGGGGGGTTCGGGGGTTAAACTCCCCCCCCCAAGGCTCAGAATTTTCAAACAATAAAGCGAAAAAAAGAAAAACCGAAAAAAGATACATCTACTATATTAACAAAAATGTTATATAAATTTATTAGAATCTTTAGAGTTATATATATTTTATATATAGAAGTTATATATATTTTATGAACACGTTTTAGATGCTCGTAGCTTTGACGTAATATTAGGGGAGGTAAAGCTGTGAAAAAAAATATTAAATTGAAGCACCGAAAGCCCGAAAAGTGCAATTGAATCATTAATTTACCTAAGAGAAAGACATCTTGGACTATTCCCGAATGTTGCTAAACTTTTTAAAATATTTATTACAATTCCTGTGACGACAGCTTCTAATGAATGGACATTTTTAACTTTAAGAAGGTTAAAAACTTATCTAAGAAACACAACAGGGCAAGGTAGGTTAAATGGTTTAGCACTTCATAACATTCACAGAGAAGTTCCTGTTAGTATTGACGAAGTAATTTATGACTTGGCCAAATCCAAAAAACCAAGACTTGATTTTGGATTGTAGGCTTTTTAAAATCAGTTTTGTTTCTTTTTAAGAATAGATTTTTCTTTGAATTCTTATTATATTTTTTAATAAGCGATCTTAGATTTTTTCTCCCGCCTCCATCCCCGCCCATACACTTAACCTCCCAGACGATATTTCTAGGCACGCCACTGAGAGTACGTGAATCAACGAATCCCGCATACAACTTAGTAGTTAGTTACGGCGTCGTCCGCTGCTTGTAGTGCTTGTTGACTATACTCGTAAAACGTTGTACGTTTTTCCTTAGTAAAGTGCTCTATTTCAAAGTTGTAATAAAGTTAAAATAATATGTAATTGAATGTGTAAGACTCCTCAAATGTATTTAGTTCTTGGTGACAATTCATAAAGTCGGTAAAGTCAGTAAAATACACATCGGAAGGTGGTTGGTTTTGTTGTGTAGCGTGGCTTGTTATCTGTCAAATGGCCAATGCCGGTATAGTGGAAGTGTTTCTGTGTAAATTTTAAAAGTATCTTTCTTGTGTTATAGAAAACGTGTTAGTTAAAAATGTACAGGAATGGGTTCGCAGTGATAACGTATTAAATGTCGACATCTTTTTACTTAAATTTATGGAGCAAAATATTTTCGATTTCCTTTTTAAAATTTCAGGGAATTTTATTACTTTTTATTAAAGTTGATTGCAATTCAAATGCGTGTCCTATAATTGTTTTAGGATTAAAAATATTTAAGGATTTGAAAGTTATTTTTTTTTTGTAACAATAAAATGATCCCTTCTTCAAAATTTTCATGGATAATAAGGAAACGGATATTAAATTTAATCTGCGCAAAATGGTCACAGTTTGATGTTTATTAAGCCATATAAATTCAAATGACATCAGTAAAGTTGTGGACAAAATTGAGGGCGTAAAAAAAGCATGCAAAGATTTATAAAAATCAATAAATGATGATGACATGAAAGATGAAATTGTACCTGTGAAAAAATTTAATTTCTTAAAAGATCAATGAAATCTAGCATTTACGCGTCGTCCCCAATATTCAACCGAAATGTTTTTGTGGGCGTCTTCTCTTTTTTTCAAATTCCCGCTTTCCCGGTGGATATAATGCTTTGAGAAATTCGCAAGTTTTAACGATTCCTCATACAGATTACCTAAAAAAAATAAACGCTGACCTAAAATCTGATACCGGTACAAAAAAGCAACAAATCGCCTACTATGGTGATGTGGAAACCCCATTTCAAGTTATTTGATCATGAGTAACAGTTTGTTTTGAAATATATTCAGTTTTACTCGTAAAAACTTCTGTATATTGTATATTACGCTATGCCGTGACGGGACCAGTATCGTGACGTCACAAATTCTTGTCCCCGGCCTATCTTACGAAGGTCCCGTGTATACCTATTGGAAATTCCAATTAAGCGCCATGACGTATATCCGCCACTAATCTTTGGTACATCGTTTCCACGGAAAATATAAGTCAGTACTTTAGTTTCTATGAGCGTTTCCAATTAATTTTAGTGTTGAATTATAAAAGGATGTACAAAAAATATTCAATCGGTCATTGTATGATACTACTAGAGATTAGTTCCGTATTCGACCGTCAGAGGTCATATCGCTTGTCTTGAAAACCCCATTGTGGAGTGTAAAGGTAAAGTAGTCTTCATCGAGT
The DNA here is from genome assembly GCA_964058915.1 of Tetropium fuscum. Taxonomy (NCBI): domain Eukaryota; kingdom Metazoa; phylum Arthropoda; class Insecta; order Coleoptera; family Cerambycidae; genus Tetropium; species Tetropium fuscum. The sequence continues at coordinate 1,677,288 of CAXKVY010000072.1, read as the reverse complement.
GAATCCATGTTGTATTCACAATAATTTGAGGCACTTGAAGCAGTGAAATTATTTCAACGATTGCAAAGTAAATACTATGTAATTGCATTCTATTAACTATGCTAAGAGAATGAAAACTACGTACATGCCTTCTCGGTAATAACGAAAGCACAGAAGCGGATACAGAATACTACAGGATTACAGAAGCGAAGGTAATGCTTCCCTCCAAAAACGAATTAGTAGTACTAGGTCACTGATAATGGCCTCTCCACAGCCTGCTAAAGAGACTGGCCGGGGCGCACCGAGTCACGTGATTAAAGTAGGTCTATGGTTTTAAAGCTGTAACATTTGGAATATATAATTTATACACTTAGTTTTGTGGGAATTGTCTTTAAAAAATAACGCTATAAGTAAGTCAAAATAAGCAAATAAAGTAATAATTATAATAACTTTACATCATTAAAAGAGATTATTCTGGCTGACTGACTACACAGACCACGGCCGATCAAAAAGAATTACGGACCTACTTTGGTCACGTGGTACACCTATGGCCCCGGCCTGTCTTTTTAGTCGCCCTTGTCACCCCTCCAACATGAAAGAGACCGCCGTTACCTACCTTATTTAGTGACTTTATACGCTTGTGTATAAAGGTCCCTGTTCTGTGACGAAAGCAATCGACAAAGCACCCGAACGAAGCGCAGTAGAGACTACTTTTTTCTTTGTATCCTGGAGATTACTGGGACTAGTAGTGCCGTCCGACCCTGACGTATAACGTCCCACGATTCAAGAGATTATCGTAGCCGAGATCGGTCTCCTGTCTAGTCTTCATGGATACACGAAAATCTTATAATCACAAACACCTATGCCACAGAGTACCCCTATAAAACAACGCCTAACCACATAGCTATATTATATCTATACGCTGGCCTAACAACAAACTATAGATTAGGTACATCCAAGAAGACTAGAACAAGGAGACCGAGCTCTCGTAAAATAGGTACCTAGAGAACGGCACAAATTACGTCGAAATCCGCTAGGGGATGAGCGGCGCCCTACCTAGCTTCGAGAGTCTCCGTCAGCCTTCGTGCTTTCCCAGCCAATATATTTTCCCAAGGAAGGTGCAATTGTGCGCGGTCTTGTGGATTGTGGTTTCTCATTCTAATGGACGATCGTTTGCTCCACGTCTACGCATACCCAATATTTTACGGGAAATACAGATTTATACCTTTTCCGCCATAACATTTAAATAAAAAAATAAAGTATTTTTATATTCAGAACTGAGCACTATGTTATTGGAGGTTGGAGTTCATTTAAACAATTAATCCAAATGGACAACGATCAACCAAAGTACTTATTTAAATGTTACGCTGAAATAAACGTTTAGGATAGGTAAAACCGTTTAAATATCTCCGAAGCCGAGTACTATTTTCATTTTTCATCATACATCATACAAAAGAGATTACTGCGAATGTTTACGTAAATTCATATAACGCCAGTTTCTGGGCGACTATGAAATGCCCACCAATTACATTGGCATGTTGTTTTGACAAGTAGCAACATAAAGTAATAATAATTTCTTCCTCATGTCTAAAGTGTCATTGACACGTGATCGTCGCTGCGTGGTCCACATTTTGGGGTCGTAAGCCGTAAGAGCCGTCGTAACACGATATTTTCATTAGCAGCCTATTAGATATGCAATTATTGAATCGAAATTAATCGGATAACCAGTTATGTATTGAACTTTTCCTAGCAGAATCGTGACCAACTTATTTAAATGTGTAAAGAGCTCTCTGTAATATAAATAATTAACACTGCTGAATTAATTAAAATATATTAACAAAATAGGAGTGCATAAAAAAGAAACTTGTAGTGGGTAATTAAGATAATTCGTATTGCTAATTACATAATTAATTGTTTCGTTTAACTGTCACTTTATCTTGATTGAAATGATAATTATTTAGTATTTTTTTAGATACCGATTAATACCTATATGGAATAGGTACCTCCTACGTCATAAATGGTTAAAACACATTTGCAATCGGTAAAGCAAAAGAAAAATTGTATGTGATATATAATATAGGTATTATATACTGCTTCAAATATACATCAGTGCCCTTTTCTTTTTTGCTAGTCTCTGTAAAGTTTGTTTTCCCAAATCAGTTCACATCTGACGCACGGTCTGTGGAAATGTAATTTTTAGTTAATTATATTATTATTATACGCATTAAAATAATAACTAGATTAAAATCCAATCAAGTTTTAATTAAATTTATAGCGCCTGGTTAACAGAAAATTGGAAATAGATTGCTGTATCTGTCCACATAACCATATACTGGGAATATATAAATATAATTAATTGCTCAGAGTTCAGAGTATGACACAATATATTTAAAACAGTTATTTATGCCAATAACCGATGCATTTAACACAAGTACAATTTTAAATATTATTTAGGTACTGTGTAGGCATTTCCACTACCTTATTATCGTAGTTTGTTATTCTGTGTAGGTAGTTATTATTTGAGAAATAAGGCCTAAAACCTTTTAATCTTTAAATCTCCTGAATTTTGATTGGACCAGAACATTGTGGGTTATTATTGTCCAATGACAACAGACCTAAGAATTATAATTCAGGTATAAATATTATGCATTCAGCATTGACACAACATGAGATTTGAGACCAGAGAAGAGAGAAGGAACATCAATCAATTATACAATATACAATTACATATTCACAGAACATCTGTGAACACAAATCATTGTTGTACTACGCCATCTAGTGAAATATTATCAAACTTCATCATTGAAATAAGTTTAACCTGACAGCTACCGATAATAATTGTATGTTACCTGTCTGCAGATATTTATATTCTTGGATAGATGGCAGCATTATACTTACAATTGCCAACTTAAGGTGTGGTGTGGGTGTAATGAAATAAAAATAAATCACTAGTAGTTTGTCATTCCCATTTGATTCAATTTGCATGTCCAGAAATCAGGAAAACGGTGAATTGCATTTATATTGTCCAAGTTAGCTGGTCTGTGTTAAGTAGTGTACTATTAGTCGTAAAAAGGGTGAAAATGAGCGATAAAAAAGCAATTGCAGATCCGCAGAAAGTCGACGAAGAGCTATCAGAGTTGCTAGACAGTAATTTAATTGCAGTTACATAAGCTAACCTTACTTTTACTAATATGTTTTCACTCAGGTGCTTTGGAAGACTTTAAAAAACCCGATGAGGGCAAAAAGGACGTAACCAAGTCTGATGCTAGCTCGAAAGAAGTGAGCGTGGCAACTAATGGGGGCCAATTGGATGCCCAAGATTGGTCTTCGGACTTTATACAAGAGACATCGAAGCAGTTCGAAGAAAACTTTGCCAATTTCCTATCTGCCAGCGGCGCAGAAGCGCAGCTAACACCGGAATTTTTGCAGCAGAAGCTACAGCAAATGGCGGGTAAGTTAGTTGATAGAATAATAGCGTGGAAGATCTTCAAGGCTGGTTTTAGATGCTGCGCAGCAAGTGTTAGAAAACCCCGCAGAAGCTAACTCAACAGATTTTGCCTCTTCCATTTCGCAGGCTATTCAAGGGTTGAACGCTGGGGCTGAAAGGCTGCAAGCGCCAGTAAACGAGGAGGATTTAATGAAAATATTTGGATCAAGCGGTGGAATGGGCCAAGAAAACGAACTTCTACCTTTCATGCAAGGTCTGTGGTCTAGCAAATGCATGAATTGTAGAGAAAGAGTTGTTATTTTTAAGGAATGATGCAGGGGCTACTGTCAAAAGAAGTTTTAGGACCTAGTTTGCAAGATTTTGTGCAAAAGTTACCAGAATATCTCGAGAAAAATAAAGCGACGTTGCCCAGGGAGGATGTTGAGCGGTACGAGAACCAGAAGAAGCTTATGGAAGAAGTGCTAGAGGAATTAAATAAGGAAAAGGATACTGACAGTGCAGATGTTAAAACGGAACGGTTTTCTAAAGTTTTAACGCTGATGCAAAAGGTATGTTAACACTTATTATCGGTTGAAGTTGACAAAATTTTTTTAGCTTCAAGACTATGGACAGCCGCCTTCAGAGCTGGTAGGTGATGTAGAGGCGCCATTCAACTTTGACCCGGCAACAGGCAATCCATTAGGCTTACCCAGTAACCCGGAGACCAATGCTGACTGTTGCATAATGTAGATATTTCCCCACATGACTAATCTAAGAATAATGGTGACAAAATTGCAGTTAAAGCGTTTTTGTATTGTTTCCAAAGTTGCGTTTGTTATTTAATAAATGTTGTGTATATTTAACTATTTGTTGAAGTGGTGTTATTAAAGTTGTTTCTTGTACAATAAACAGACTTCTTGTATTTAGATTTATTTAAAAAATAAAACATTTTTACAATAATTATCTTTATAATAGTAACATCCAAAATATCCTGACCAAAAGATAATTAAAGGCTAAAAAATCAATCGACATCATATAATTAATATATACCAGGTGGACTCAAAAAAGTTTGCACCACGTATGCCCTTACATCTTTTACAATAATTATTGCAACACTTTTGACATCTGTCAAAGGTGTGATATAATTTCAATTAAAACAATTCTGTCATGGCCAACTACCTATTTGTTTTTTGACGAGTATTGTGATGCTTGTGATATTAAAATACTCCGAGTAGAGTTGCCTCAAATGAGAGAGCTTTTTAAGCTGTGGTACTTAAATTGTACTTTTTACATATTTTACAATAATTATTGCAACACTTTTGACATCTGTCAAAGGTTTGATATAATTTCAATTAAAACAATTTTGTCATGGCCAACTAGCTATTTGTTTTTCGACAGGTATTGTTGCTGCTTGTGATATTAAAATACTCCGAGTAGCGTTGCCTCAAATGAGGGAGCTCCGCTCCCTATGGACCAATCTTTCTCATCGAGGTCTTAAAATGTAAGGAAAGGTCCATTTTATTGCTCTTTTGTATTGGATGGGTCATTTCGATATTTTTTCTTCAAAAAGAAATAGCCCAAAGAAAGGGCTATTTTCAAATGTGGCTGCCATCTTGGATTTTAAAAAATCGGCCATTTTGAATTTTTTTTGTCTATTTTGTTCCGTAAGCAACCAAGTAAGAGCCAAAAAGCTGATTAAAATTGGTGAAGAAATAAAAAAAAGTCAAGGGCAAACGTAAAAAATGCAAACTTTTTTGGCCACACGGTATATAACCTGGAACATGTTAGAAATCGGTAGGTCAAATCTTTAAAAATGAGACAAATATATCGCACGAAAGACCAGACAACACCTACGGTTTAAATGCGTTCACAGATGTGGAGTAAAAACGTCTATTACAACCTCGGATTCTGTGTTAAGGGCTCAAAAATAAAGTAGACCGAAAAAAAGTATATTCCCGGAAAGAACAAAACCAGCCGAAGAACCCTTCAAACACGGAGGATGCGTAGGTGGTGGCGTTTACATAAAATTTTGCGACAATCGTTCCAACATTCCTCATCTCAACAAATATTAGCAAACGTTCAATTGCTTGCTATAAAACGGATTGATCGGAGTCGAACTAATGGGTGTCTTTAAAAGCGGTTTCGACGGTTTTTTGTTGGCGTCGTACGGAATGCCCGGCGAACACCTGATTTGTGCGTGGTGCTCGTGCACTTCCTGTGACCTGTTCAGCTTGGTGTTGATCTTGACCCGCTTAACGCTCGTAGGCGTCGAAAACGGGTCCTGCATTAAACTAGCATCTAAACTAAACCTACTTTTCCCTTTGATCTTCTGCGTCGTGGTCGTGATCACCTGCAGGCTCTGGTTCAACGTCTTGCCGCTCTTCTTCAACTTTCCAAGGTACTTGCTCGAGGGAATGCAGATTTCGTATTCGCCTTCTTGCACGGGCTCGTCCCATTCCGTTTTCGGAAATAACTCGGTCCTTTCGGGCGATTTGAAGAGTTTCACCGGGTTCAGGCCTAACAACGTGATGATGTTTTAATTAATTCTTACTTTTTAAAGAAAGCTAAATGTAATGCGATTTCATGGACGCGTTTGCCGAGCACACTTTAATTTCATTTCATCTGGTAATCTCGCCGAGACAACTAGAATGAATAAGATACTGAAGAAAGTTATACCATACTGGGTGGCAACGTGAACATGGTAAACTAACCTCTTTTTTATTTTTGAGGATGATTTATTGGAAGATGGCTCTACTTCACTGTTTGACACATAAATATTTTTTTCTACCAGTTTAAGCCAAATAGACCAGGGCTGAGGCCTTTGAAAATGATAAATATTTTTTAAATTTTTTTTTCAAATTTATTTAAAAAATAAAAAATACCTTATTTTCCAAGTAACTCAACACTAAAATACGTACAAAATTATATAGTACAAAAATGTAGATTTTTTCTTAACAGAAATGGATTGGATTTTTTTCTATTTATGTAGGTTAAAAATTAACGGAGATGTAACTGTTAAAAGTTTGCCTTATAGTGCGCGGACCACCCATTAAACCTTTTCAACCCATGACCTTTTGAATATGAAGAGTTTGGGCCTATTGAAATGATCTTGTAGCCCTTGAAGTTATCTGTAAAATGGTTGTTGAACGGACGTTGTAGTTTCAAAATTAAGGAAGTTATGGTAAAAAAAAACAATTGTACTTCTAAGCAAAAAAATTTTCCATATCACATAATTTTTATAAGTTAAGTGTTTTTAGCTTTTCTGGCTTCCGCTAATCAATTTATAGTAATCATAAGTTGTTTTTTTTTTAAATTAATAAATATAAAATCGTTGTAAAAATAACGTTTTTGGCGCTATTTCTTTCAAAAATTGCGCTATTTCCGAAATTTTGGTGAAAAATTCGGAATCAGCGACCGCAAAAAACATAGGGTAGGCTTATATTTTTTCCAGGCAATATTCTCCTTTTCCTGGACTATATTATAAGGAGCAAGAAAGGCTTCGATATCGTCCAAAATATTTCTTTTCTACTTCAAGTATAACTGCAAGAATAATTCGTATAAAGTATTAAATAAAACGAAGAATCTATTACAACTAATATACTAAATCAAGCCTAATTAGCCCAAGGTTAGTGTGGCTAAAATTGGCCTAGAGAAAACTTGCTATTGTTACGGAATCATCAGAAGAGATTCTGCACGATATTACTGAAAATTCCCTAGATCTAGGGAAAATCTGCACAATCTGGCAACACGGCACCCGACGATGTGGCAACACCGCATCCGGGGGTACCAGATACAACCCCTCCAAGGGCGATGTGTCAACCCTCTAGGATTTCAAATAACCGAGATACGCCCCTTGGCCCCATTTAGGATAGTTACACTATAAGAACATGCGCACTACCCCGTTTCTTTCCAGAGCTCCCAGAAGCTTCCAGAACCCGGAAAATAATATAGAAGGGCCAGCCAATCGTTACATCAGTCAGTTTAGTTCAAACGTTCCTAGAGACGAGACAAAGTAACAAGTAATTAAAAGTGTTCAGTTTAAACGGTAATAAAGTGCATCTAGAATCTGGACATTACCACTTATTTTATGAATCCAGTGGCGTAACAATACCTTAGTTAATGGCTTCGACATCCAAAAACAAAAAAATTAAACGAAACTGTTTTTATTGCACCTTGTCTAATTATAACGGCAACTAACCCGATTTTGGAGAACTGTTCAAGTCAGGTGCGGAGCTATCCTCGGATGCCTTTTGCCTCCTCCTAGAACCGCCCGCCCTCGGGCTCCACTCGCTCGTGCCGCCAATAGACTTGCTAGGACTCCCCGAAGATAAGCTCGGGCTATCTTTGCCACTGTCAGGGCCTTTGGTACTTTTACTCGCACTTTCCGACGACTTACTTGGCATCAATTTCTTCTTATGAACTACCATAGAGTCCCCGGAACCTAAAAAAACAAGGTCGAGGCAATTCTTCTTTACTCGAAACTTATACGAACCCTCATGCTGAAGCTTCTGCCGTTCATCGTCCTTACGTACGTGGTACACTACCCATGTGCCAGAGTTGCGTTCGAAAACGCATTCGATATCATCAATAATTGCCTGGGTAGCTCTAGATCTATTTTTAGCTCTCTTTTTATCGACAACGTTTCTTGGCTTTCGCTTAAGGTTCCCTTCGCTACGCTCTATGAACTTCGCCAATTCATCGGGAGCACTATCTTCATTGTTATAATCCACTTCTTCATTTACAGTCTCTTCAATTCTCCTTTGTTTCTTCTTCCGTGGCACGTCCACTTCCGTGGCATCGTCGTCCCTACTCCTCTTTCTCTTCTTGTTTTTCCCCAGTAACTTATTCTCAAACTTGATCAGTCTATTTGCCGCCTTTCTTACATTAGTGTCGTACACCTCTTCCTTATCATCCACCACTTTATTTATCCCCAACGGATAAACTCCATTGCTCAGCTTATTGAATCTATAAACATAATTGTGAAGGATTGTGGCTACCACCAAAAGCACAGAATTATGAGGTTAACGCACAATAGAAAACTATCGCAACATCGATCATCTAAAGCATAAATTAATATGTACTTACTGATCGGCTAGGATTCTTATTAACTTCCTAGACTTTGTATTACTATTTTGATCAAATTTATATTCAAGCAAAACATCTGCAATTGCTTTAGGTTTAAACTTAATTCGGGGCAGCTCAACGTCTACCCTGCCTGCTCTAGGATCCAGTGGTTTATCGTGAGAATCGCTATCAGGCACCTTGTCATTAGAGCCTTCTTCATCGCCGTTATGCATTTTAACTTTTTGCATTGAATTTATACTTCCCGGAAAACCTGCCTGTAAGAAAAAACTTTAGAAATTAATAAAATTGTGTTTATATTTCTTATCCACCTTTTTCCACGCCTCATACTTCACTTGATATTCCAAACCCAAATTCGACTGCACCATCAAATAGGTAAAAATAAATTTTTTTATATGCCGGATTTGCCTTATATCGTCAGTCGTGGCTAATTTCTTAATAAATGGTTTCAAAATCTCCACTAACCGATCCGGATATATATTACCCTTCGTTACCTAAATAACAAAATTAAGAACAATACTTTCACGATGGCGAAAACGCTTACCTTCGCCAGTTCCTCTAGGAATATTTCGGTGAAGTGCATAAACAGTCCAATAGGAGGTTGTAACGTAGTGCTTAATATGGTTTGTGATAAAACTGCACTAAAGCTGTCTACATTTTTCTTGTTCAAGCCATGTCTTTTCAGAGACATTAAAATTTGTCGAAGCAGTCTTCGCACGAGCTAGAAACAAACAGTAGAAATTTGTTTTAAAAGTATGGTAAATTACCATTAAAAACTTGTCAAGTCTTAATTGGTCAATCCCGAACCATTCATTAATTAAAATAGTCATTCCTGCTTTATAAAACATCAAAGAATCTGTCAAGGTAGGGAAGTCTGTAAGACTAGATATGTTTTCGGCACATTGTTCCTAAAAACCAACGAAATTAGAACACTATAGCAACATAAGTATCAAACACCTACTTGTACTAAAGGTTTATCGGACATCCACATTGAGTAGTAAAGTCCTTTCCATATCCTCTGAAAATCGTCCTCTGTGAAAGCTAGAAAAAAGAATTCATAAAATGTCTGGCTAGTTTGAGGTTATCACCACTCACGCATTGCCTTGGACCTCTGTGTAAACCATTTTCGCAGGCTTTTCAGAGCTCTGTCTCTAGCAGCCTTGTTATTGCCGGCTAGCACTCGGGCCAATTTTAATTCCTGAGCAACTAAATACACTTTCTTGTCACCTTTATTCACGATTTTCATCATTTTCTCACGTGGTTCAACACCTGCCACATCTGGCACCGCCATTTTGGTGTTTTCAAATGTTTAGCGCTGATTTCTGATAGATGGAGTAGAGGAAGCCAACGCTTCAAATGAAAAGTTCCTATGTAAAACTTAAGCACAGAGTAATGCAGAACTGTGACTTAAGTAACTATCCACCTGCCGGTAGGGGAGCTGTAAGTGGAGTAAACAAATGGCGGAAGACGGTATATTGAAGAGAGTATGCCTGTCAGTTTGGCTTCTTATGTGCTCGTATCGAATTTTTCTTGTTTTTGAGACGAGACTGTTATTCAGCAGTATGTCTCAGTCCGAGTAGCTTTTATAAACACACGGGGAAGGGGGACGGGGAATGTGTAAAAGTTAAATAATTTTTGCAAACAATTTATTATAAGTTAGTGAGTGCTCTGAACAGTTTTTTTATAATATAAAGCTTATTAAAAAGTATATTACATTATATCTTGTTCGTTTAGTGTCTATTTTAGACATTTGAGTGCTTGATTTGTCTAGATTTTGGTAACAATTGTATAAACCTTCTCTACTTAATACTAAAAAGCTTTTTAAGTATTTGTTCGAGGTAGGAGACAAAAATTATGTATGTATATATAGTCAATTATCATACAAAAGAATGCCTTTTGAAAATAATGAGCATTACTTTGTAGCTAAATTTAAAGTAACAATATCCTTCATCTAATATATCAACAGTTTTGTAATAAATAAGTACATTTCTCTACGTATCGCTAAATAATTGCCAAGACAAGGTAAATCAAACTATTCACTGCATAATTTAACCCATATCTTGCGACTAAAAAACAAGGACTAGATAAGTTAAAAAAAAACAAAAAACAAAAACGAGACATATAAGTACATATGGTGGTGCTGCAAAAAATACACAATCAATAAATATTAGAATATAGACGCTGACCAGAGTCAGTGTAAGGCGCATAAAATGACTGGCGCAGAAATAATCAATAGAGGACTGTATTAAATAAACTGTAAATACATAAAATTTTAAAGAAAAAATATAAGGATCTATTTGTAAAAATAAATAAATTTGGCAAACCAAATAAAATAATTGGTTCAAAATAAATCTTTTCTTTTTTTTTATATATATATAAAAAAACTATATTCCATATATTCACAGGTGCGACTTGGTGCCCTCTTGCTCATAGAAAAGGACGTACGCCTCACCGCTGACCAGGGATTTCGACGATATTGGAGAAACTCTACAAAAAAACCCAAACGTTTTCGTCCGTTGCAAACCGCCTGCGGAAAACTTACCGAGAATCATTATACTCGTGCCACGTGCTGGCATATGGATGTCTGCAGTAGGCGGTGTAGTGCCCACTGTAGGTGGTACCGCTGTGATTGGAGATGGCGTAGAGATTGTAACGGCAAGGAGCTATGTCGGCTGCATAATGGCTCATGTCCAAGCCCTCGATGGGGAAATCGATGGTGACGTTTAGTTTACCCCTGAAACGTTCAGTTGGGGAAAACCTCTTCAAATCTAAACTACCGTTAAGAAATATATTCGTGTTGTAAAAACATTTGCAATAACTTAAAAAAAAAGGATACGGATCACTAAAATCTTTGGAAACTTGTGGATGGACAGTGACTTGGTACATTTACGGCGCTCTTTACACTTGGAACACGTCTAAAAAAGAAAAACCTTACAAAACGCTTCTTAGCGTCTAAAAAAACAACAAACCGGCTTCTCTTCACCGTCTAACGTCTCCTCCCTGGTGAAACAGTCCAGACACTGAGAAAGCCTCATCTGGCCGGTGCGTTGCGGTATGGGAAGCGACAGATCCCAAAAGGGATCAAACGTTACAGAACAGTGTCCGCAGTAGGTGCATCTTAATGTGGACTTCAACTGACCCACGAAATGGTCAACAATCTTCGAGTTGTCCATGCGCAAATACCGCTGCCAGGACTCTTGCGCCTTTTCGTGATCGCTGCAAAAAAAAAACGTCACACCGTTTCCGCAAAAGAACTTACACCAACCTCAACTTCTCGTCAATTTCTGTGATAATGGGTTTTGGCTTCTCCGTCACTCTGTTAACGTCCTCGTGTAGGCCCTCTAAGAGGTACCGGAGGAACTCCTGGGCATCTTGCTGTGCGTAACCCATGAAACGTGGCGCGAACCTCTGTATCTGGCTCTTCAACGACGCGGTGTTCACGGCGTGGTCGCACGTGTCCTCCGACCACAGCTCTTTTATCACCTCCGCAAACGCTACAAAACATGTTCTATAAAGCGGTATCCAACACTCAACTTTGTGATAGACAAATTGGGAGATCAGAATATTTTACTTGTATGACTTGTAGAACCTTCATATGCCAGCGACAGAGATGGTACAATTGAACTACTGCCTTGAAAATAAGATAAAATAGAAACTCTGCGCGTGCGTCCTACCTTTTATCAAGGCGCCCTTCATGCCGGATATGGTGGTGTTGATGTCCCTCATGTAGGCGTCCTTCCTTAGGTACTCCAGTAGCCATCGCGTGTTCGATAGGCACTGAATTACGCTATTCATGAAGCACGTGTTTCCAATGTTCTTCAGGCCATTGAGACCCAAAGTCTTGCCGGGGCTGTGAGCTATGGGCCGAATGGTGCTGCGTTCGCCTCCACTATCATCATCAGAGTAGTCCCGAGGACGGTACCCGTCCCGGTCGCCGGCACGCCGAGACAGTGAACTCGAATTGAGGCTGCTGGGGATGGAACTCGATGGAGAGGGTGCCTTTCTGGTGAGTTTCGGAGAAGCGTTTAGGTCCTACAAAAAGGCTACGCTACATACGATTTCCCCTAACTTACTTTTCGGAAAAAAACATTTAATCTACTGGATACATTTCTAGAAAAGAGTACTCTGATAAAGGTAAAAAGGGCCACCCCAAATAATCCTCTTAAAAAAAGCATTAACTCACATTGTATTAATCAAAATATAAAATATTTTAAAACAAATTATAATACTAAGCGTATTATAATTATATATTATAATAAAGCACAAAAATAGCTTTCTCACCGGTAAAAAGCATCTTACAACGGCCAAGAAATTAAATTCCCCATCATACTTTATTTGCAGCAGTTATTTTCTAGCAAAAACATTTTATTTTTAGTTCCCTTTCCAAAACTAACGTACCGTATTGTACAAACAACGAAAACTCACGCCACCATTATTTCTAAACACGCAGCTGTTGAGCGGCCTGAAATTATCCACGACACCGATAACAAACCCCCATAACACAGTCAGCAGCAAAAACCCCAAAACAACGACAATAAAATATTCTAGATATACATTGCCAAGTTCCATTTTTTTTACATAAAAAAACTAACAAACCTTTCTCAAACATCTGGCGTACAAAGGACACAAAAACCTTGTCCTAGACAACACATGCGCGGCATTTTCGTTAAAGGGCTATACATTTTGATAGTTCTATAAGTTATTAGATAACTATTATCAAGTTACGGTTAAATTGAGTCGATACAAGCACTTTAATCACAATCTAATGTATTAGTCACTTTTATATAATGTTGCATTCGGAATCAAATTTGAAATAAATGAGGAAAATTCACTAAATCACTGCTGAATTGTGAGTAACTATTTAGAATCGGCCATATTGGAGAACTAAAAATAAATCAACCTTAGAACTTGCCAAGTAAAGCGGGATGGATGGATTTTTCTATCTCTCATCTACACCGCAATAGCTCGTTTCCAAAAAAGCTATTAATGGAATTATTAGTGTTTTGGTCATACCAAAATGTATTTCCTCGATAATTGTCTCCCAATGCCTGACTTATGGATACTACTTGACATTTTTTCAAATTTTGACAGAAGAGTAACACTTGATGTGAACTTTTTTCTGCAATTAATATCTGGTATTCCTTTACCAATCACCAAAATGCAAGTCATTAAATTCTTCTAAATCACAGGATAAAATAAATTATAAATATTATATTATTATATTATATATTATATTAAATATTATAATATTATAAATATCCCGGGATCTGTTTAAAACAAAAAAATATTGACCAACTACACCTTCTATTTAAAGAAAGTTTCAGAATAATTCATGAAAGTAATTTTTTTATAAATAGATACGGTACATTTTTAAGACAAAAAATAATGGTTAGCTAACTTTCTTGGATTTTATACCACTTCTTACAATGTGAATTAATTTTAAGTCATAGTGTTACTATGAGAGGTCAACAGTCTATTTCTTGTTTTCATTAAAGACGTTTGGCCAGGTATTTGACGTGGTTCCGATCCAGCAATAAAAATACACGAAAAATTGGCGTGTATTCAGCGTAGCATGCAAACACAAATCATAATAAACTGTCTATGGACATCTAAAAATTATCTGCTAGTTAATATAGAACCGAAAAATTGTAATTTATTGCTGTGCCTTATCAAAATTTGGGGGATTATAATACAAGGTTATTAGTACGCCACGTACATATGAATTAAGTATCATAAATTATATAATGAGATTGGTGTCTGATTTGATGTAGTGATTAGAGTAAATAGGGGAATTAGTTTTATCTCAAGTGAGCACAGGATAGATAAGCAGAAATCTTTTTAGTAGGATTAGTAATGAAATATATTTAGCTATGTAGTTGAGAATTGATGTATTTAAAATGTACTCACATTTTGAGAGCTTTTCCCTATGCGATGTTCCTTGTCCATGTCATTTTTAGAATTCTCCTGCAGTTCGGAATCCTCTTTATTGTCATCACCCTTTTGCAAATCCTTGGTCGAAATGTAAGAGGCAAAGTTGTTGACTCTCGAGCCGTTCCTTGACAGATTGTTTAGATTTTCCTCGGTTACCTCCTCGGCAGCAGTGTCCGACCCATTCTTAAGCGCCGCGTCCTCATTCACTTCCAATTTTGAGTTTGACTGTAAAATGTCACTGTTACTTTGACATTTCCCCGGTGTCAAGCTGTCATTTTTTTTACTGGCTGACGCATTGTTACTTGGTTTTTTCACACCGTTAACTCTGCTTTTGCCATTAGTAAGCTTCACTCCGTTACACTGCTCCGAGTACTCATGCTTTTTTAGTTTGCCCTCGGGCTTGGCAGAGGCGTTCGTGGCGATGCCATTTTTTATGGCTTTCTGGGGCTTTTCGTCGAATTTCCTGCAGAGGTCGGCCACGGAGGTGCGGTTCCCGTTTTTGTCCTCATCCGGCACGTTGGCAGTATTAGTATTGTTAGAGTTTAACACACTGTTAGTAGTATTTAAAACATCATCGCCTCTATCGTTTACCTTTTTTTTACTATTTTTCGCCTCCAACGGAGGCAATCCTATAACAAAACCGACATTGCAGAAAAACACTTGAAAACCTTTAAAAACTTACCTATATCGTTAATAGACTTGGACCTCGATATATTCTCGTTTTTCCTCAGGCAAGCAGGCACATAATTTGCAGGCGAGTACTTGTTTCGCAATTCCGCTACGGAATCTATAACGTTCACAGTTGACAATCTATCGCTTCTCGACAAGCTGCTGTCCCTTCTCGGATAATCTGATACCGAATTCTCCCTTATGGAACTTATACCCGAATCGCGGGAAATTGAATCACGCCTAACACTTGACTCCCGTGACTCCTCTCTGTACCTAGTAGTCACGCCGTCTTCTGTTATAGAGCCCGATCTAAAAATTATCTTAGTAGGTCATGCATGAGAATGCTGCCTTTTGTCACCTACCTGGAAAAGATCCTTCGGCCATCTGGATCCGTATATGTTCTAGAAGTGTATCTTTCACTGTAGCTGGTAATCCTTGGATTGTATGACGACGGGCTGTAATAAGGCCTATCTAAAGCTGACGAACTAAAAGTCGATCTATATGAACCACTTAACCCAGAGGCTGAACTACGGTGGGGGCTTAAGACGGGCATCGTAAATAATGTATCCGGAATTCAACTAGTTACCGGTGTTTATTTTAACATTTCACTACAAAAGAAAAGTCCTGAGTGAAATTTTCACGTGTGCCGTGGCCAGTGTTAATTTAATACTATCTACAGTGTAAAAATAGCTGTTTTCTAAAATATGTCACACAGTGAATGTGTAAAAGAGAGAAATAAAAAGTCATTGGTTATTTTTAGAACACAGTCTAGAAGCCTAGTTTTCATTTTTATTGTAATTGTTTCTGTAAATTACACACATTTAGAACCGCTACAATACACCGGGTGATCGCATAAGCTGTTAATTAAACTACACTACAATAATTAAAAACAAAATAATTACCATGACAAGCTATGACAATAAATACGGAATTTAACATGGGTTGTATTGAAGCTTAGCAAATAAAACCATCTGCTCACCTGAAATTTGTTTTGTTTTGTGTTTTCCTTGGGTTTTATTAGAAATTCTTATTAAAAAAAGTAGAAAAATGTCATTCTGGAACATTACGATTCAGCCATTTTGGAATGACGTCATTCACGGATCGCTGATCGTCATCATGTGGGCGACCTTGATGGCATTTATGTGCAAATATGGGCCAAATTCTATTCCGCGAAATCAAACGGAATTAATCATTCACCCAAAACTGCAAAAGTACGTTCGCAGCTATGAAAATGCAGGAATATCTATACAAAAATTTAAATCCACGACTCCCGAAATGCAAATAGGTTACTAGTTTTGGTTTAGTTTAGTTTAGGTAGGTACCTACCTACCAAAATATAAAATATATAATTTATTTTACTATTTTGCTTGAAAACAAAATAATACCTAAGTCTATGTCATTTTTAATTAGATAAACGTAGTATGATACTGAAGAAGATACTACCAGAGAATTAATACGTCTCTGATACTACATAGTTTAACACCACCATGGGCGCCGTTCCAAAATTTTCCAGGGGGGGGGGTCAAGATTTTTTGCCGAGGTGAGAACCACTTTGTCACAAAATTTTAAACGTCACTCCGCTGAAAATATACAAGAAAATACATTATAAATTCAAAACAATTTTTAATTTACAATTTAGTTTAATTTTGAATATCAATATAAAGTATTCAACATTAAACAGGTTTAACGAAACGTATTAAAAATTAATTTAAGCAAAACATTATGACGTGTAGGTTTTTTAATATCCCGTAATTACAAGGAAATGATAAAAATACATGTTACAAGTAAAAACTATACATATAACTTCATAAGTAAATAAAAAAAAATCACAAACTTTGTACTTATCATCGACATATTTCATGTGAATACTTATAAGGAATACTCCAGTAAGGCGATTTTTGCCCATAGCTGATTTAAGCCACCTTTTAAGAGTGCTAAAAGAGCGTTCAATTGCGCAGGTTTTGTGGGTGGCATAATTGAAAAATATCGTAAACAAATTTAATGCTGGGGAAAAAGTCATACGTCATTTACCTGTTTTGAGGGGGAGGCGGCCGCCCTCCATTGCCCATATGTAACGGCGCCCATGAACACCACCTAGCTCTACATTCAAGTCTTGTAACATATCAAGGAATTTTTTTGGGTTTTATTAGAGTGATTTAGAATCCACAAAATATCTGTAATGGTCGTTTGTTTATATATTGACTAATTTATTAACATACACATTTTATTAATTACTAGCTGTTACCCGCGACCTCGTCCGCGCGACAGGCAACCTTTGTGATATCAAGTCGTGGGAGGCCGGTGCGGGGACGGCGTGCGCGTGGGGCGCCGCGGTACTTTACAGAGAACGGGAGATTTACGTTAATAATTAATTATTTATTAGTGTTTATATTGGATGTATACCTCCCTATTTGAATCGAATTTTGTTCACAATTTCATGGATTATTTAATTTTTTAGCGCGCAGCCCTAATTATTTTTCTAAAGTAAAAGTTATGCCTTATAAGAACAGCTATCTGCCAGTGAAAGTCCTGTCAAAATCGGTCAAGCAGATTCGGAGATTAGCTGGAACAAACAGACAGACAGACAAAAATTTGGCATTTTGTTATAAGTAATATACTTTAATATGCATTTAGTAAAAAGCTGTTATTTTGACATTACAGACACTTCAATTTTATTTATTTGTATAGATTTCCCATAAAAATAAAACTGTTGATGATATTATAATGCAAAACTTTATTATGAGTAACACAATAAATAAAAAATACAGAAAAAATTAAATATTTATGGTACAAGGACCAGCTTTAGCACCTTAATAATACATGACTAGTAGGCATCGGCTAATAACTCTCATGAATTTCTCCCAGCTTGCCCGCAATGTAGCGTCCGTCCTAAAATTTCAAAATTTAATAACATACCATAGCCATCGGATGCGACTTTACCGTATAACATCAATTTCTATCGCACACTGACCGTAAGCAAATAGAAACAGGTCTAAATCGTGACTGGTCCAGTTTCCTTGCTTAAAGTAGTCCAAAATCTGAGCCAAATCTATAAATAAGTTCTTCATATCCCTCGACCTATGCAGTGCAGTGGCTAGCGTTAAAATAGATCTGGTATATAACCTGAAGTTAGTGTCCAATTCGATGAAGCTCTTTTGTAACAATTTCGGTTTGAGACATACACAAACCAGACTAAAAGAAAACAGTAAAATTTTACTCAAATAAGATGCTCCTACTTACTGTTTGTGGTCCTTCTCTCTATCTAATAATACTTTCAACTCCCTTAGTTCTAGCAAGAATTCCTTGTCCATTTCTGTATCGTAATATTCAGGGCCTACAATATACAACATAACCTCAATTTCATATCTTATTTTTATATTATTTACCGGTGATTTGATACGTCCACTGTTCCATAATAATCTCACAACACCTTTTCCAGCTATTAAACGACAAATGTTGTAGCTTTTTTTTAGACGTTTCGAACCTTATACATGCTAAAAAAACTATGCAAGCGTATTTTTTGGCCAGCTCATCAGGTAAATAGAACAGGTTCTTTATGTTTTCTATGATGGAACCGGGCATTTCTTCAACTGTTTTAAATATCCTCTTAACATTATCGAACTGTCGCCTAATAACATTAAAAATAACAAATTTGAACATTTACTAATAAGCTACAAATGCACCTGCAAGATTTTAAAGGTTTTCCAGTTTTCTCTGCCACTTCGTCCAAGTCTTTCCTATTCTTAGAGGAGAGTTTTTTACCCAACAACTCGCGAATAACCTCATCGTCAAACTCGTAATACCTAAAAAGGTACCAGCTGCTTTAAAAAACAATTACACTACACCAAATAATGAAAATACTTTTCTATAAGCATTAGTCTTGTTTGGGGATCGACTTGGAAAGCTAATTGCTCCTGTAACTTGTTAGGATTGCTTAACAACTTCTCGAGTAGCGAATAGGTTCGATAGTGGTCCAGTACATCGCTAGCAATAAGCTCTAGAGAAGCACCGGTTTCCACACCAAGGCCCTTTTCGTTCAAAATTGCAACAGCTTCACTAGCTAAAAGGCACAAGACAGTTTTGTACAACATATTGGAACGCCCCTTTTACCCACCAGAGTAGCCTTCGACCCACTGCTGGAAAATTTCTGGATCCACTAGGGTATAGTTGCTTATAAATATATCAACTTCAGACATTCTGATTTATTTTTGAAATAACTAATGGTTATTTTTCGTATTTTTACTTTTATTTTATAGGTTAGCTCAATTTTTAAACGTCTTGCATAGCTCCTCAATAGATAGAAGCACGGTTGCGTATTATGTGTTGCGGACCAGTCAGGGTTGTCAGTTTTACTGATTTATCAGTAGATCTACTGAAACATTTCCTAATCAACTGACAAATAATTATGACGCTTTTTATTACTAATAAAATAATATTTAATTAATCGCATATAATTTCGAACGTTCTGTTTAATTTAATTTATATGGCGGTGGTAAACCCGACCCTAGGTCACTGAAATTTTGTTTTGTCGGATAGTGGATTAGTAGAGAAATGTTAGTAGATTTGCAAAAAAAATTGTGGTGCTTTAAAATAGAGTATGACCTTGAAATTCCTGAAAAATTTTCGTTAACCCGGAGCCCAGAGGGCTACCGCTCCCCTGCAGCTCATCACATCGTCTGCACAGATTTTTTTCGAGTGATATCTACTGATTTTTTTACTACATGTCTACTGAAGAAATGAAAATCGAACTGGCAACCCTGTGCAGTTGTTACAGATTGTTTATAAATATTTGAAAATGTGATTAGTGTTTTGTGGTTAAGTTATTGTTTTAGTTATTATTTATAAGCTATAATAATTATGGAACCACCTCCGATTAGGAAGTTAGACGAAGACGTGATCAATAGAATTGCTGCTGGAGAAGTTATTCAACGGCCTGCAAATGCTTTAAAAGAGTTGATCGAAAATAGGTTTGTTAACTATGAAACATAAGTACCTAACATAAAAAAGTCATTATTGCCTTATTTCTATTTGATTTGAGGCATAAACCTTAGGGAAGGAACCATTTAGGTATTGTATGTTTTAGCTTAGATGCAAAGTCGACCAACATTCAGGTTACTGTGAAAAATGGGGGTCTCAAGTTACTGCAGGTATATAAAACTCAATTCAATTTTATTCTTGGGTGTTTGATGTTTATTCTATTAATTTTAGATCCAGGATAATGGTGTAGGAATAAGCAAGGATGATTTTGAAATAGTCTGTGAACGTTTCACAACATCAAAGTTACAGGAATTTGAAGATTTGCACAAAATATCGACATATGGCTTTAGAGGGGAGGCCCTGGCCAGCATATCGCACGTTGCCCATCTAACCATAACCTCAAAAACAAAAAATGATATCTGCGCTTATCAGTAAGTAGAATAACCAGTAACTTCGTTATGTTAATCAGTCCGTGTGTAGGGCCTCATTTATCGATAGTAAATTGCAAGGAGCACCTAAACCTACAGCAGGTAATCAGGGCACTATCATAACCGTCGAGGACTTGTTTTATAACATGATGGTAAGAAAACGAGCGCTACGCTCTCCCGCTGAAGAATATCAAAAAATTTCTGAGGTTGTCAGTAAATATGCTATACACAATGCTGGCGTAGGTAATTATGTTACAACACTTAAATAATGAGACGTGTCAAAATTGCTTTTAGGTTTCGCTTTGAAAAAGTCTGCAGAAAATAACGATATTCGAACGCCACCTAAATCAAGCCAAATAGAAAATATTAGAATTATCTATGGAAATGCAATCGCTAGAGAGCTCATTGAATTTCAGTTGGAGAATGAAATGTTTCGGTTCAAAGCGAAAGGGTATATAACAAACGTCAATTATTCTACTAAAAAAATTCAGTTCCTCCTTTTCATCAACCACCGGCTGGTTGATTGCCAAAGTAAGTACTATTGCAGACGATTTGATAATTTTAAACGTTCCCATTCACCGTAGCATTGAGAAAATGCATCGATCACGTATACACGACATACTTGCCAAAAAACATGCACCCGTTTGTGTACTTAAGTTTAGAGTTAGATCCGAATGACATCGATATAAACGTGCACCCTACAAAGCACGAGGTGCATTTTCTGAATGAGGAACAAATAGTTGAATCGATAACAACTGCTTTGGAAACCAAACTGCTTGGATCTAATAACTCTCGGGCGTTTTTTACACAGGTGAATACTTTTTAAATGCTTTCTAGAAGTTTTGGTATTTCCATTTCTTTGTTCACACTGTTCACAGGCAAAGTTACCTAAAGTGTTTCAACTAGATTCGAAGGAGCTGCTAAAAGACAGAGATAACGGGCCAAATAAAACCATTTACGCGAAAGACATGGTCAGGACGGACGCGAAAGAACAAAAATTGCAAAAATTCTTTGGTGCTGCTGTTAGAAAAAGTGAAGCAACTGATGCGGAGCACAAAAAAATCGACACATCGATTACCGAGGAGGAGTTTCACAAACAACACGAGCTATTCTGTGAAAGAAACGAACAATTCGAAGACATGATACTAGATAAGACTGCAGATAGTATTATTGAGAGTATGTAAATGTCTCAGATAAGTTTGTTCTAATCGAAAATGTTTTAGAAACGCCAGAGAAAATTGTCGAAAATGTAGATAAAATGCAAATCGACGATAATGCATTTAATAAGATGGAAAACGGGGAAAATGTTTTAGAAATTCCAGACAAAATTGTCGAAAATGTAGATAAAATGCAAATTGACAATAATACACGTAAAAAGACAGAAAATGGGCCATCTAGTAAAAAACAAAAGAGCGCCAATAGTTTGAATGCCACCTTTATCAGCAAAGTTACAAGGTATATAAGTCTATTATTATTAAACATAGTAGGTTCTATTTTTGTTTTAAAATTTGACATATCAATATCTAGTACACGTCTTTTATAACCTGAGCCTTTGTTTTATTTTTTTTCCCTAACAAGTTTCTTAGCGTAACTTTGTAACCGTTACACTGCTATGTTTGTAGGTTACTTTTCTAACCCATAAACATTAAGTAGTGGGTTTATGATGCCACGGAATAAATAACAGCTTCAAAATTAAAATGTGTTTATTCTGGTGTCTCTTCTAGAGTGGATACAAAACTAACCAGCGTCCTTCAGCTAAGAAAAGAAGTGGAAAATAACTGCCACCGCATGCTACGCGAAACCTTTGCGCAGCACGTTTTTGTGGGTTCTGTGAACCCGACGCAAGCTCTGATTCAATACAGCACGAAATTATTCCTCTGCAACACCCAGACGATACTCGCCGACTTGTTTTATCAGTTTATCTTGTACAACTTCCAAAATTTCGATAAGTACGTCTTTTCCACCAAACTCCCTATTTATCAGTTGGCGTTGCTATGTCTGGATCTGCCGGAAGCCGGGTGGACGCCAGAGGATGGAGACAAGGCTGAATTGGCCAAGCGCGTTACCGAGATACTTACCAATAAAGGACCCATGTTGCTGGATTATTTTTCGGTGGACATTGACGAACACGGCAATCTGAGAAGCATTCCCATACTGCTAGGTACCTAATTTATCCGAAAATGTATTAGGAGTTTAATTTTTTGTTTGTTTCAAGATAATTATGCGCCAGATCCAAAGGGTTTGCCCATGTACGTCGTACGTTTAGCCACTGAAGTGAACTGGGACGCGGAAAAGGAATGTTTCGAGTCATTTTCCAGGGAGACCGCAAAGTTTTACTCGCTGGTTTCGCAGGAAGATAACGACAGTGGCAACGACTGGCGGTGGGTGACGGAACACGTCTTATATCCCGCCATAAAAGAGTATTTTATACCGCCAAAGAGTTTCACTGAAAACGCCGCCATTTTAGAGGTTGCCAATCTGCCAAATTTGTACAAAGTATTTGAGAGATGTTGATTTGTATTAAATATAAATATTGTTTATATTTTTATATTTTATTACAAGTATTTGACAGATATGTGTAGGTATAGCAGTTTGAATGGAACTGCTAATTTAAACCAGTTGACAATGATCGCAGTGTAGTTTTATCAAGTTCAGCTGTCAAGTTTTATCAATATTTTCAGCTGTCATAGTGCGAAGTATGTAAATAGATTTATTTGGCAGCTGTCATAACATGTCAAGTAGATTCCTAAACGAAACAGTTGGTAACAATCCTTGAGTATATTGTGGTTGCACGTACAGTCTGCAATAGTTTTTTGACAGCTGTCAATTTTGCAGATTAGCCTGTTGAACAGTCTATTGTTTGGTTTTGTCATATAGGTACAAGCGGCAAACATTTTTCGACAGCTGTCATAACTGTCTTGTGTATTTTGTGGTGGCACATACACAGCAATAGTTTTTTGACAGCTGTCAATTTTGCAGATTTGCCTGTAGCGATATATGAATGGTGTAATAAAAAATGCATGGGATCGTCATGGATTTTGAAACTTTTTATTACATATTATATAAAAAGTGAAACTTAAGAATAAATAAACCATATTTCATAAAACTTAAATAATAACAATTCCTAATTATAATAATAATAATAAAAAACATAACAATAGAAAAATCCCAACAATTTTTCTATTCACAACAATTGAATTAATCAGTTATATTTAATTCCAAAAACCTGATTATTCACCTTTTCCGTCAACAAAGCGTTTACTAAAAACCATCATGTTAAAAAACAACAAACAGAAAATCCAGTACTTACTTTTATTGGCTTTGCGGAGTGCGGCCTCTAGTTCCTCTATCTTATTATTCGCCAGCAACAATTCATGCTTTAATTTCTCTTGTTCCTTCTCATTAAAAACGATCTTGTAGTCTTCAAACTCCCTTAATAGATCATTACTTCCCTGTCTTTGCTCCCGGATAATTTTTTCCTTTGTTGCGATGGCACCTTGCAGCTCCTCAACCTAAAAACACAATTAATCAGATGTAAACGACACATACATCGTTCATCACCTGTTTGGATTTATTGTCATAATGAGTGTTGAAGTTAACTAGCATTTGATTGGCTTGGACTAAATCTTTTGATAGTTCGTCGATTGTCACCTTTTTCTGCGAAATAACAAGAGCTGCCTTTTCCAAGTCAGATTTCAATTCATCCTAAAATTGGAAAGAATGAATAAGCTTTATTTACAGATTGGTTTAGGTACATTTTTCTGTTGCAGCTCTATAATCGTGGCATCTTTCTCCTGCAGGTTCTTCCTCATGTCTATCAAATTCATTTCCTGGTTAGTTTTCACAGTATGCAAGACACTGTTTTCTTTCTGTAATTGATTGATCACCACAGCATTATCATTTGCTTGGAACCTTAAATTCTCCATTGTTTTAAGCAATCGCGCGCTAGACTCCGACTTCAATCCTGACTCTCTTTTAATTATTTCTATTTGTCGGGTTAACTTTCCCATTTTTTGCACCTTGAACATGATCTTGTTTACCAGTAAGGTCTCAACTTCCTGAATTTTTATCGTGAAAAGGCTGTCCAATTGCTTCAAATTCTAAATAAAAACATAAACTCAGTACCTATAGCTACATATTGGGGTAAAATTTATACTTACTTTATAAAATTGTGCTTCTAGCTGAGTTTTTACCATAGTCAAGTGTTGGATTTGTTGATCTTTTTCAGACATAGATGCTCGTGTGTTGGTTAATTGATTCTTCAGCCTTTCATTGGTACCCTTTATTAAATTTTTGTTATAAGCATAGGTATATACCTAACAAACATTTCTCGTAACAATTGTCTCACCTGAACTTGTTGTATGTTATTTATTAGCTCCGCGAAAACTTCTTTTTGGTTGGTGATGTGTAAATCCACAGTTAAAAAAATAATAGACTTTATTTTTGACTTGCCATAAAAGATTAAAGTACATTTTTGATTGGATATCTCGCATTTTAAAAACCTATATAAAAGATCAGTCAGAAACATCTTAGATTTATGATAATTGGTGCACATACATTTCCTTTTTTTGGAATTGTTCTAGCATTTCGATAAAGTTACTTTTAAATTCCTTGAAGTTTATGTCCAAATTCTGATTCACTCGCATCACTTCGAAATCACCCAAATTAATATTTTCGGTGTAATTAAAACAGTATTCCGAGGGATCACGTAGCTTTACTTGCTAAAAATATTCTGTTTCAGTCAATTTTCGCTCCAATACCGTATCATACAAGGCGATAATACATTAAGAAACACCGATATTATAACAAGAGTGACATGATACATACCACACAATCATCTGAATAAAACACAGAAATATTCAAATTTCGTTCTTCCTCCTGTCTATTCTTATCGTAGATGGGCAGAATGTGGTTTTGGTCGTACATACAAATGCGCTCTTTCTGTGACATTTTAAGATTTATAAAATATATTAATTCAGGATATCATTAGTTTAGTCTACTGTTTAATATTCAATTTAACCTCAAACTACTCAGTTGAAATTCAAATCTTTAAGTCTGCTAAACGTCTGCTTTGGCCACAAAACATCAACAATGGTGCCTCCTTGTATGTGTTTTGTGCTGCAAAAGTGTAAATTGTTATCTCCAGTACTGGTTATGCTTCATAATTTCTTTTCTGTGTAATATTTCGTTGGAAGGCAACGCTTCTTTGCTTCTTATGCCCGAGAAAACCAGTAATTCTACCCGTAATCCCGTAATTACTACCCGTCTCAGATGAAATTTTTTCATATAGATACCCGTAATGTACGAGAGCCTTCTGAGTGAGCCTAGTAGAGAGGAAGAAGAAGAAAACTTTGTCAACTCGAAATCGACAATCTTTGTAGATATTTTATGTTGACAACCCTTGATAAATCGTGTAATAACAACTTTTGACTTTTCATTTTTAAGCAACTATTTTATTCGTTCAATCATGCAATGAAAACATATTTTTGTACTCTGTAGTGTTTGAAAGTTGCAGTTAAAGATGGTCATTTTACAGCTAGAGGAGCAGGTAACGCATCTATCGATTTTTAGGTTATGTTTTCGATTCTAACTGTTCTTCTTTGTAGCCTCAAATAATTCAGGCTATTTTCGCTCGAAACGTAGACGAAATTAAAGAGCTCATAAACTATAAAGTAGATATTAATTGCCTTGGTAAGTTCATTAATACAGCATGTTTATATGATTAAAAAGTCATTTTAGACTGTGAGAAGCGTACGCCTTTACATGCGGCTGCTTTTAAAGGAGATGCCACGATTGCGTCTCTTCTACTGCAAAACGGGGCTAGGGTTAACGCCAAAGACGGCAAATGGGTGACGCCTTTGCACAGGGCTTGTTCTGTAGGGGCAGATGAGGCTGTGTCATTGCTTTTGGGCCACCAGGCGGACGTATGTGCTAGAGACCGTCTCTGGCAGACTCCCCTGCATATAGCGGCTGCTAATAATGCTTACAACTGTGTGGAACAGCTTTTAAACTTTGTCCCCAATGCCAATGTCACCGATCGATCTGGCCGAACAGCCTTGCATCATGCTGCGTACAACGGCCATACATACGTAGCAGAACTATTGAGTTCTAGGTCAGCAATAGTCAACGCCTGTGATAAAAAAGATTGTAGGTAAGTATTGGGTTTTAACAGTCTGTTTTTGTTTTGTATTATGCACGTGGTTTTTAGACCTTTGCATTGCGCTGTGCAAATGGGGCACATCGATACTGTAGAGCTTTTATTGAGAATGGGTGCAGATATCAATGCCAAGGATCGTAACCAGTATACGCCGCTACACGTAGCAGCGGCTAGTGGTGAGTTTTATTTAGTTTTTAAAGTTTCTCATAAAATTTGTTGGAAAGTGGGGGCTCTAAGTCTTCTCTTATTAAACTAATCCCTAGAGGACGCTTTTGCAGGCATCGAGAACGTTTGTAGGTTACTATTGAATGTAGGAGCCGAGGTAGATGCTCAAAATGCTTATGGAAATACGCCTTTACACATAGCATGCCTGAACGGCCACTTAAATGTTTGCCAGGATCTGGTAACAACGGGAGCGAACATGGAAGCGACGAATTTCCGAGGGCAGACACCTTTACATATAGCCGCTGCCAGTACACATGGCGTAGACTGTCTTAAGTTTCTCCTCAGGCAGAACGTTGATTTAAACAAGCAGAGTTTAGATGGCAGGTCCCCGTTACATATGACAGCTATCCACGGACGGTTTACAAGGAGCAAGACGCTGATCGATAAAGGTAGGCAATTAGTTTTCTAAATCTTCCCCAAGAATGAAATATTCTGATAGACTAGGAATTATGTCCTAAACGCTTATTTTTATAGGTGCTTTAATTGATTCGTCGGATAAAAACGGTTGCACGCCTTTGCATATTGCCGCGCAATATGGTCACGATCTTCTGGCCAATACTTTGTTGAGTTACGGTGCTAATCCAACAAAAAAAGGGTGATTGCATTAAAAAACATGTAGAAACGAGTTTTTACTGGTATATTTTTAGGTACGAGGGTAGGACGCCGCTGCATATGTGCTGCCTCTCGGGTTACGTCGAGTGCGGCAGAAAGTTCGTACAAGCAGGGGTCGATTTGAATGACAAGGATGATACCGGGAAAACCCCAACACATTGCGCAGCATATAAAGGGTATGTTCTTTTTACCAAGCTGGTTTTCGAACAAAATTTCATCTCTTTAACTTTCTCTTAGTTCTTATGAGTGTTTGGATTTATTGGTGAGCAACGGTGCCGACTTCAAGCTTCTCGATAACTTACAACGTCTTCCAATACACTATGCTGCCTCGCAGGGCCATTACCAGTGTGTGTTCACGCTAGTAGGCATCGGGAGCCCTGTGAACACCGTTGATATAGAGGGGTGCACGCCTTTACATTTAGCAGCGGCTTACGACCACGAAGGAAAGTGCGTTGAGTATTTATTAGATCATAAGGCTGATCCCACTGTGAAGGATAACAGAGGTAAGAAAAAATACAGTGTTGGGCAACCCTAATATACAAATAAACTAATTCTAATATGCAGTTAATAAGTACCTAAAGTAAAGCAAACTGAGTATGTATATATAAAAAAAATTGTTACAAAAACACTAATTATGAGGTAAGGCAAGGTAAAAGACTAATTATAAGGTAATTCTAATCTGCTATATTAACGCAGTCAGAGACCCTTAATGAAGGAAGTAAAGCTTCAGCCTAAAAGACATCCTTTAATTTTATTCGCTGCTTTCTTCCCATCAAACTGATTATAGTATGCAGTTAATAAGTAAACTGAGTACGTGTACATAAAAAGGTTGTTACATAAAAAGGTTGTTAGTAATTATAAGGTAAGGTAAAACACTAATTATAAGGTACCTAACACTAATTATAAGGTAACTCTAATATGCTTTATTAACGTCTTAAGAGACCCTTAATGAAGTACTGGTAATGCTTCAGCCTAAAAAACATCCTTTAATTTTGCTCCCTGACTTCTTCGTGCGTCAACTAATCAGAAAAGCAACTTAAAACATGTCCATCAAAACCATATCCCTTCTATTTAAACAAAAGAATATCATTATCAATGGTTACAAATGGTTTTCAGCTACTAACTTTCAAGCAGCCTAGAGGCATTTTTAGGGAAGCATTTACTAAAAAAAGAGACCACATGTTTTCAAAAATTGTTTTAGCATCGTTCAATTCAGAATTGCATGATTTGTTTTATTTTCTAAAGAATTTAAATTTAAACGATTTCACATAGTTTAAGCATAAATAATAATAATTTTCAATAGAAATCGAATTGAATTTGATAGATTTAGGAAAATTTTGTAATTTAAATTGACTAATTTTTAACTAACACGGTATGGGTCGCTCTCATCTTTCTGAATAAAAATTGTCCAAGGCGCGAGAGCGTAGAGGCAATTTTTCAGCGAACCTATCTTTCTAGGCTTCACACCGCTGCATTACGCCATAGCGGGTGGTAATGTGAACGGAGTGAATATAATGCTGTTAAATAACGAAAACAAAATCAACGAGCAAAAAAGCAAGCAGGGGAACGCGGAGCAGAGGAAGCTAATCGACAAGGACTCGGTGGATATCACGCCTCTACACTTAGCTGTAAGTCACCCGCACGCACCACCCCCAGGGGAGAGTTTAACTGAACGTCCATTTTCAGGCCAAACTGGGTAACATCGATATCTTGTGTATGGTTATGCCGCATTGCGACGATGTTGATGTTAAGACGAACCAAGGCATAACGCCATTAATACTAGCTGCTAGAGAAGGCCATGCTCAGTGTGTCCATTTCTTGCTACGCTTCGGCGCCAAAGTAGCTCTGGCGGACGGCGTTAATAATATGACGCCGGTGCATTATAGCGCAAAAAACGGCCACTCTCAGTGCCTGACGATGCTTCTGCATAATAGCGAGGATCAGGATGTCGTCAATATGTTGGACAGGTAAGGGGCCCTGATAATTTTATCCCCATTAAGAGTATAATTACATATTTACGGCTCACATTTTGGTAGGCCGGAAACTCCAACAAGACAGCTGATCTACTTTAAAAATGGCTTCTGTAGGTACGAAGGTTGCTGATACAGTCATTTTGTTTTGACATTGATTGATTAGTTTCCTCTAGAAATTTCTGGTTTTGTCTCATAATTTTTTTATTGTCGGTTGGCAGCACTCTCATGAAATTAATCTGTCACTTTTGACAGTTCACATGTTGAAATATAAAATGCAGCGTAGGCCCGCGCACCCAAGAAATGTGTGATGCCAAAATGAATGATTTTTTTAAAATTATTTATTTCTCACCAATCCTTGAAGGTTTTGGCGGATGTCAGCGTGATTTTGACGCATCAAATTAAATACAAAAGTGTGAAAACATGGAAATACCTATGAATAATAGACCAGGACTGAAGCCTTTGAAAATGGTAAAAAGTGAAAAAAAATAATAGCAGGATGAAAAGGAAGAGAATATAACAAATATAAAAGAAAAAAAGGGGTGAGTTTTTAAGGGTAAAAAACGGTTTATCTCGGTTTTCGGCAAAACTACAGGTCCTATGGAAAAAAGTTAAATGGCAAAGTTGTAGGTAATAGAAAGATCTACAACTTTTGTATTTACACTTTTTTCACATAACCTCAAAATTTATGTGAAAAATTCAAATAACCAAAAGTTTTTGGTTTTTTATTTTTGTCTTTTACAAAAATTTGGTGGAAACTTACCTTTTTATGTAACCGTGTGGTAATTTTATGTTACCTTATATCGAAAAAGCACCCTAATTTTCAATCGAAAATTCTCGCGTCAAAATATCTGCTTTTTTAAAAAAGTCGGTGGGCTTTTTGTTCATTGAAATCTCCACTTTCTGATGGTGTAAAAAAAAATACATTACTATAGTAAATGTTCTCAAAAAATACAAAGAAATGAAGAAAACATCCGAAAATTTTTCATTATTTACAATTTTGAGTAATTTATTAAAATTCACACTTTAATTACTCGAAAAATGTAAAATTCCATGTTACATTGATAAACAAAAAAATTGCAAATCTCCCAGATCACCCGTAAATTATTTTTCCATTCATTTTTGTTATATTCTCTTCCTTTTCCAATGGGTTTCATCCTACTATTATTCGTTTTGGTTTCAAAAATTATCGACCCTGGTCAATGTTTAAGGATACATATGAAAGTTTGCAGATCGAGCGAAGCGGGGACGTTAAAATGTTTTTATTTTTTTCTGGAAAATGGTTTGGCTTCGAGGACTGGTTTGATTAGCCACAGAAATTTTTAACCATTTGGTTCTTTAGTTAAGAATAAAGCAGTCAATCTCAACAGGGTAATTGTCCCATGGAACAGAAAAAGGGGCAATCATACAATGCAATAGTGTTACTTATTTTTTTTTTTTTTTGTTAACTAAACTAAGTATTGGTAGGTGTACTAAATTAAATAATAAAGTAAAGTAAATTAATTAGACATTTTTAAAAAAATTTTTTATTATTTATTTGTTTTTATTTGCCAACTTTTTACCGTTTTTAATTTTTTTTTATAATTGGATTTTTAAATAAGGACATTGCGCCTAAGCGTCTATCAAGACTTCGCACAATCACAGGAAATACCACGGATCTAAAGTCTGTATAAAATGTATACGAAGTTCTTTCACTGACCGAGAAAATGGCGAAGGCTAGCCTTCGTTACGGGCGTAGGCATTTTTTTTTAGGGGGTCGAAAGTAGAAGTAAAATAATCTACTGCTAAATAATCTAAATTTGACATGTAAAACTCGTCCACCGTGCTAAAATCAACTTTAGGCAGATTTTCTGCACTTCCTTGAGAAAATCCTAGCTCCATTTTCTTACAATAATGTACAGAAACAAAGCAAAACACCATTCGTAGAGAACGCACAAAACATAACCACAAAACTAAGCGTAAACAACTACAGCTGTGGGCATGGCTTCTGGCAAATAATGCTGCCAACTTAATTCCAGGCTGTGTGAGAGTGACGTCACACAGCCTGGAACTAAGTCTCAAGGTCAAATGAGTGCTCAAATTGCTATAATAAATATTATTTTTTTTATTTAACACTGATTATATTTGACATAAAGTTGCACGAGGTGAATATCTATCAGTTAGCTTTCAAATAAACATATTTGTTTTGAATTTAAGGCCCATTGTTCCTTTAGGCAGTCAGTGAACTTCGTATACATTTTATACGTAGTGTAGTGTAAACTTTGGATTATAATGAAAAAAAAATGTTTTCAGTCAGCATAGGACAGCGCTGATGTTAGCCGTCTCTGGCAACCACATAGAATGTGTGCAGACCCTGCTAAAGTGCGGGGCAGATCCAAATATCGTCGATACAGATGAACATTCCTGTCTTTGCAGAGCGGTAAAATGGTTTGAGTATCCACAAATGAATTTTATTATATGACAACGCATTTTTAGGTCGTAAACGGACAAAACAGCGTGGTGCAGCTCTTACTGTCTAGTAACGCTAAGGTGCAGACGACAGATGTTAACGGTAAAACTGTTCTGCATCTCGCTGCGGCATGCGGCCACTTTGTCTGCATGCAGATGATTATCGGGTACATGACGGAGGATGAAGCGAAAGCCGAGGACAACCAACAGTGTACCGCGCTACACTGGGCATGCTACAACGGTATGCAACATTCGAAATATGAAATATGTGTGGTTACAAAGCGTTTCTTGCAGGTCATGCGAATTGCGTGGAATACTTACTGGGGAAGAATGTTTTCAAAGAGCTGGAGGGCAACTCTTTTTCTCCAGTCCATTGCGCAACGTAAGCAGGCGTCCTCATGACCTTCTTTTCTTTTGAGTCCAAACGTTTCCTTTAGGTTTTCAGGATCAGAAAAGTGCCTCGAACTCCTAGTCAGCCATTTCGGGGGCCAGGTGGTTCACCTAAGAGACTGCCGACAGAGGACGCCGCTCCACATAGCCGCCCTGCACGGCCACACCGAATGCGCCAAATATCTCATAGACCAAAAGGCCGAGATGCAGGTGTTCGACGAGGAGGGCAGGACGCCTTTTATCGCCGCCGCCCAGTACGGTCAGTCGCAAATAGTAGGTAAGTCGCCAACTGCGCGTGCGCGTGCTAAAATCAGTATTTCAACATGTTTTCTATGCAGAAATTTTGTTAACGTGCGCTATCAATCGCACGTCCTGTGATAAACTTGGCAATACCGCTTTGCATTGGGCTTGCATGAAAAAACACAACCAGACTGCCTTATTACTATTAGAAGATAGCCAGGGGGATGCCGTCATCAGCATCGCCAACAGCGACAAGAAAACGTGAGTACAACGAATTTTTTAGGCACTAAATTAGTGGTAGGCTCTTGAAAAGATGCTACAGGCGGTCTAGCAAAATGTCACCATCATACAACCCTCTGCGGAACTTTAGAACATTATGGGACAAGTTTAACAAAAAAAATTGCCAAAATATATTGAAATTCCCTAAACTGTCGTCAACGCATGGACGATCCATTTTTATATAGGTAGCGGCTTATCAGTATTCTACTTTATGTATAAGGTCACATTGTTACATTTCTTTCGCTAATAATTCTGCTAGTTACTGTCAGAATGATGACAAAATGTCAAAATAATGACAAAGCATAAGTCGGGAATAATTGGACGTTATTATATATCAATTATTCGCAATGATTCCTGCAATTGAGTGAGATAGTTTTCAATGCACATGATATCAGAAGAAAAATTTAAATAAATGGTAAAGTACTTCAATTTTAGCCATACTTTTAATGTGTCAATATGTCGTATTTACGACAGACCTAAGCCAGGAACCATAACTAAAACTATTTCAGTCACTAGCCCGGACATCTAGCATCACTACTACTTAACTTTCAGATTAATATTTATTAATAATTCCCCACCATGTGTGCCAATGTAAAATACAATATATACATCAATGCCTCCATTGTAGTTAAAACAACACCACACTCAGCTAAAAAATGGTAGAGCAACACACTCCACACGTTCAAGGGCTGACTCACCGAGCATCTGCCAGGCCCCACTGATTCGCCACTTTTTCACCATATCACTTTGACAAAATACCCACTTAAAAATTTTTACCTCGAATAGAATCATCGAAAAAAGAATATGTTTTGTGGTTATGCTCCTTCCACTAATGGCTGTTTTTTAACTGTTCAAGTGTTCCTATATTTGAACCAGGCAACAGTTATTTTAAAAGTACAGTGACTGTATAGAGACAATGGCGACAATAGGCCACGCCCCCGCCGCCATGTTGAGGCTTATTTCAATTGCGCCTTTGTGTTGCGATACACATTGACATATGTCTCAAAATGGCTGCCGGTACCACGCGATCTAGACAACCAATCAAAAATTGGTCACTCTATTGTCACCACATGGTCACTGTATTTAAAAGTGCTCGTGTACGCCATCTATTATAAAAGTACCAAAAAAGGTGTTGTTGTTTATGATTTTTGTGAAGAAAAAATGTCAAGACTCATTGTAGAGAAAAAAATCTGTTTATTAGGATATCCAAAATCAACCAAATAAATCCAAAGAACGATAGAATTTATATAAAATCAAACAAGATTTTTTTCCCCGCAAATCTCATTATAACATCATTATTCTGAAATTATTTGGAAATACTTTTTCAAAAGATCTAGTGTTATTTCATATTTATGGTAATATATTAAAGAGGTATGAAAGATATAAATAAATATAAAATCACACAAGAAATTGATCTTTAAAATCCGATTTAAAATGATTTGGCTCAAAAAGCAAGCAAATAAAAAGATTATTAAATTTTTTCAAACGTCTCTTCGTAAGGACACGTAGTGCACATTCGATGATATGCGTCATCCTCTTCATTGTATGTCTCTACATGAAATTCATGGGTGTGAGACGCTGCATTAGTTCTGTAGTATAAGCTACTAAACATTTCTTTCCTCTGTTTCTTCACCCAGTTTTCATATTTCTTGGATTTAGCACTAACCTTCTTTTCTGCCCTCTGCTCTCTTTCTTCCTCAATTTTCTCTTCAATACCCCATACTTCCAACGCCCTTTTTTCAACCTGAATTTGCAAATACAATTTCATATAACCCCATTGTTCGTTGTGTGGATTCTTCTGTTTGATACACTTTAATGGTGGTTCCCTCTTATCAAAGTCACAATCTTTCAGAAGATATGACTCTTTTGCCTCAGTTTTGGTGACCAATTTGTGAATTTCCGGATCCCTGCATGTATCACAACACATTAGACGAAACTTGTCAAACAGCCAAGATGTAGCGAACGGTTTATTGCATATTTCACATGCAGGACGATCTGGCTTTAAAATTGGGGCTTCGATTTCCACACGTAATCTGTCGGGTGGATCTAATTTATCTGCTTCCTCTTCCAGCAGGAAACCTCCTCCAGTATCTTTATATTTTGTTGATACAATTTTTGTTGCAATTATTGTAGTTGTGGCCTTCGATATCGCCTCTTCTTTTGCATATGGATGGGGCATTAGTTTGCTTCGTTTTAGCGTTATTGCCTTTTGACGATTTCTTTCAATTCTCGCCCTAACATACCTTGGTAATTCTTCTTTTAAGCTCTCTGACATTGTTTTTTAATCTTAAAACTGTACCCACCGTACTTACAACGAACAAAATTCGGTATATATTTTGATAATTATGGTTATCTGACAGTGACAAGCACAATTTTTGTGGAAGAGCTGATATACCTACCAACCTTTATTTAGAGTTAGGAGTTAGGACTCTCCAGTAATGTAACTCCCTTTGAAAAAGTTGACCTTCAATTTGCATCTAGCATAGCTCAGTAGGCACTAGCGCTACTAAGATGATGTGCAACTGTGCCGACAGAGGGCTTCGATCTTGTTGCTGGACGAGAATGTAATACCTACAGTCTGTATAAAATGTATACGAAGTTCACTGACCGTTAAAACCGCGGAGGTCAGCGCTAGGCATGGGCGTAGGCACATTTTTTTAGGGGGTCGAAAGTAGAAGGTTTTTTATATGCATATTTTAAAAACCACAGCTGATATTGAATGCAAGTTTCGACACCACTCATGAAGTATTGTTTCGGCGCTTTCCCATTTTTTAGCGGGTGGTTCGCCAGTAGCCATATTTCCCACAAGAAACAAAAGTAAATATATACAAAACAACTAAATAGCCATCACAACTTGAAAAGGGAAAAATAAAATAAATATAATATATTGCAAAATTTTCCCTTTCGCCCTTCAGCGGTCCATCAAGGACAGCTCTCTCTGCTACAGAAATGCGTTGAATATGTAGATACTCGTTGCTGTTGACATTAGCTGTCAATAGTGTCAAATCTATTGACGGCTGATATTAAAGTGAAAAGGGAACTAAAATGGCGGATAGGCCTACTTGGATTGTGTTTAGTATATCCAGTACGATTGTTTAGTAATCTAAGAATAATATTTGCTAAAAAGGTTTGTTTCATCACACTAATTTTTAGACTTATCTGGTTCTGTTAAACTTACATAATTCTGGTGAAAGTAATTATTATTTAGTGTTCAGCTATCTTCTCTTTCTTTAAACTCTTTCTACATTTATATTATTGATGTCTATTATTAGTATTATTGCTTTTATATCATAAAGGTTGCATCAATTCCTCACAGTAGGTTAGATTGCGTGCACTTTTCAAGAAAAGGTACGAAAAAGTAGTAGAAAAATAGGTTGGTATTAGCACTTAAAGACCACCCAACATTAAAATAAAGTACGATGCGATCATTTCCGCATCTGTAAGCTTCTCCATGTTATAAAATTCTGAAATGGAAATAAATTTAACAGGTCTTTTGAGGTATATTTTAATTTTTTTTCATTTCAAAAGTTGTAGAGCACAAAAACTAAACTAAAATTTGTTTTCCACGGCATGATAATATAAACAATCTGGGCAAGCAATGTGTTTTCTTTTAGGCCGCTTCACATCTCTGCGCGCAACGGCCTGGCAGACGTCACCAGGAAGCTGCTGAAGAAGGGCGCCTCGGTCCTGGCGGTGGACAACGAGGGCCTGACGCCGGCGCTGTGCTGCGCCCCGAACAACAACGTCGCACAATGTCTCGCCTTAATTCTGCAATCACTGCCGCAATTTGCCGAACCAAATCTGGCATCGAATGGTAAGTTGTTATTCCCTATATCTACCTGTCCCAACATCCTGTTTACCTGTAGATTTCCTGCACCTGATCCCATTTTACGACAAGCTCCTGGCTAGCGTCGTTTGCGAACGCAAGGACGGTTATGCACAAACCAATATATCCCTGTCGATAATGGCAGATGAGTTGGAGATATCCTCCATAATACAGAGGAGCCTGCCGGAAAAAACGATAAAGAAGTGCGTGGCGTCGATGAATTTAAAACAGAACTTGCTGTTTAACGACGATTGCTTTTTGGTAGAAAAAAAGGATTTTTTTGAGAAGAGTCCCAATCCGGTTCCGGAGAAGCTGGGTTTAAACTTGCACAAGTCGTACAGCAACATGTCCATCATTACCAATAAGGAATTGCGTAAATCTCCGGGGGTACCAAAGCTGAGACAATGCAGGGAATGTTTCCGCTTACAACACCGTTGTCCCGAGTGTGGCATGCGCTTATTGTTAAGGAAGCACCTTACGGGCAGAACGAATCAGAAAGAATTCAACGAATTTGTAACGAAATGTTTCACGGAATCGTCCACCGAGTATCGGCGGGTATTCAATAACGCAATGGACAAGGTCGGCAAGGAGCTCGGCTTGAGCGACACCTTCAAGTTGGATAACTCTGGGAATTCCATGTCGCAGCAAATCATGCTCATTAACAAAAACCGGTTCATACATGCCACGCGAAGACAAAACAGCGCGCTCGCCAGCCAAGCGCCAAGGATCGTCAGGAGGAAGCAATACTACGAAGACATCGAGAAGCAATTGGGCAGCACCTTGCCCATGAATCCAGCTAAGAGCAGATCAAATATATTCGTGATTGATAAAAGCGATCCTGGGTGGAAAAAAATGACGGATAATATCCGAAGCGCCAGTACCAGCGAATTTGTGGAGATCATGCCTTTGGAGGCGAGGAATATCAATAAAAGCGACGCGGACAGTGCGATAACCTGGAAAAAGTCATCACAGCTTCATCTGGGATGGACTTATGGGGACGAGAGCATGAAGTGTCGACCTAAAAACGTTCTGACGCACTTAAATTTGCAACCTATCGTTTTCTGCAACGCCGAACCTGGCAGGGACGACAAGAAAAGTATTACGCCAAATGCTGGTGGCGACGAGTTGCCTTCAGTGGTTAATGCAAATGAAGATGACGTCTGGCAGTAAAGAGGCGTAGGAAACAGTTGAAACATTCACGTTGGCCAACCATGTTAACACTAAATAGTTGTAGGATAAGGGGAAATATTTGAAACTGCAATACCCTGTACTAATACTAAAAAATGCAATAA
The DNA here is from genome assembly GCA_964058915.1 of Tetropium fuscum. NCBI lineage: Eukaryota > Metazoa > Arthropoda > Insecta > Coleoptera > Cerambycidae > Tetropium > Tetropium fuscum. The sequence goes on along the minus strand of CAXKVY010000072.1, from coordinate 1,639,356 downwards.
ATACATTACCCTCCTTGATTGCTTCTGAGCAGGCGTTCATTACGATTTTTTGTTGCAGAATCAGGGAGGCCCAAATCGCCGTCAAAAAACAACAAACTTAATTTAGCCTTAAAGTTGACAATGTCTAACATATCTAGTTTAAATGCCGATGCAAAAGCTGATTCTAACCACAGCAGTGATAATGAGTTTTACTGAAGGCGCTTTTGAGCGTTAAACAGTCGCATCAACTTTTAATTTTATAATACGTTTTTAGTCCAACGTTGGCCGATCACGATGTAACAGACATTTTAACTGACGTATAAACCAGACTGTAGATTTTTTTTATCTATTGTAGCGTTGCATATATTTTTTATTATATTATTTATTTTGTACAGGTATTTTACAACTTTACATACTTAGATTTTGTAAGATTTTCTCATTCGGGCGATTTAACGGTTTCGTTTGGTACGAGTCAAACATGGTGCTAAAGTATTTTAACGTGCATAATGCAAAATGTTTTAGGTCAATTGTCAATCGCTACTAGAAAACGGTACTTAAGGAAACTCGTGCCGCATCTGCTTCTGATATGTCTTCAATTGTGATATTGTAACATAATGAGGGTCGAAATCTATGAGATTATTGTAATTGTCGTTAAATGACAGTATAGTATAAGACGTACTGAGGGATTACGAAATATACACTTCATATTAATTGTGCTATTTTATATGTGCAATTTATGGAAATTTTTCAAAATATATAACCGTAAAATGTGTATATTATACACAGGTTATGTTGACTTTGCACCTTGGACGTCAACTGTTTTTGACAATTTACAAAATTTTACAGTGCTGGGGAAATTTCCATAAATTTTGCTCTGGAGACATCAGAAAGATTTTTAGTCACGGTAATTGAATTTGTTTTATTTCATGTCGTAGATATTTCGTGTCTTTACATTTTTTGTGTATCTGTTATGAGCGAAACTTAGACCAGTGAAAATATGAGTATTAACTTTGAGGTTATGCGTGCTTTATTAATTTTCCTAGTCTTATTAAATATTCTAGTTTGCAGTTATATTTATTTTTAAGTGATTTTAATTGTTTTGTTTACATATATAGCTATCGTTGATTAGAGTGATTATGTATCAACCAAGGAGTTTGGGTTATTGGAAAAAAGTCGGTTGCGGTGTTACTGATTTTTTTTGCCCAGTGTTGAGATACCTATGTGAATCTTTATTGTAACCATTATTTAAAAAAATATAATTTTTTTATTGATAAATGCCTACTTAATTTATACCCAACAATTTATGTTATTATCATACATAGTACTCACCTAGTACTAAATTAATTTAAGAAGTAAAAACAGTGATTGCCTCTACAGGCAAAAGTGTCATGATGCCAGTTATTACTTATACAAGTATTCACTCATTTTCCCTACTTGCAACTATTCGTTACTGTCAGTAAAATGCCACATTGGTAGTTTGTGCTTCAAAATCTAGATTCTTTATGACTTCTTGACGGCGACGCTTATTAGCTGTCCTCTAATATTACACATTGTGATGCACTTATGCTGTTGTCACTCAACGATCCTTTCTCTATGATACAGTATACACTGTGCAGAAACTGTGTATTAAAACACGTTTTCCCTTCTTTTAATACATGATTTCGCTTAAGAAACACTCGATTCCCTATTTACTTTTCATTATATTTTTTACCCACCCGGCAATTTTTATTTGAAAAACAAATGTCAAATGTAATGTAGGGATATTTTTATTCATAAGTTGGTACCAATTCCCCATTTTGATTTTGATTATTTAAAATCATAGATATCTGTGTTTAAAGTGTTTTGTTGAGCTGTCACATTAGGTTTCCTTTGCGTAAATCTAAGAAATCATAGCTACGGATGCTAAAATGAGTGCTTCTAGGTATGTTACCAGAGTTACTTTTGAGTACAAACCTAGTATGTGCTTGGTGTGTTGCAAGTTATCTTTGTTCTACATTCTATATAACTTTGGGGGCCCGTGGTAAATGCACACTTTAATACTTTGGCCACTGTGAGGTTTCTTTGTAGAAATTGACAGGGTCTTGATAATTTTATTACTAAAAAAAATGTTTAATAGGTATAACATAATATGATATTGCCGACGAACGCGGTTGACGCCAGAGACGTTACATCTTGATTTGAGAGTCTAATATAAATAGTGCGTTTTTATTGTGTTATTATTCATCTCTTGTTTATTAGTTTGATGTGGAAACATCAGGTACCAAACCTAGATATTCTTAATATTGTTTAGTGCCACAATAATCGTCTAATAAAATACCGGGGAAAATATTAATTTCATTGCGTGGGTTAAACTACTAAATCAAAAAGAAGAAAGGTGGTTGCAAGCTGAGATTTGAGAAGAGACAGAGAACATTTTCATTTAAGGACAACAAATAAAATCTAATTTTATGATGTCAACAACACCGCATGGCTGTCCGGTTTAGTTAGATTGGTCAGGTTTAGTTAGATTGTCACCTACTTATCTTTAAGATGAATAGACAAAAGTCTTTCTTGGGATTCTGAATATAATTGGTTCTCATTGATCTGTAAGTTCAAACGTAATTTTTAGGCTAAAAACTAGTTCATATTACAATAGGTATATGTAGTATATAAAGTACATCACGGATATATAATGAACAAAAAAACCGTTTTCACACACGCAACGACTCCCTACTTAAAAAAACACCGACTTCGTCGAACATCTGCAGCCCTGTTTGTCTTTATCAAACATGCGAAGACTGTCATCGCGGCGTCCCCTGATATTTTTTTATTTCTTATACCTATTTAAGAGATGAACGGTTTGTACCTACATGTGCGACTTTTGACCTTCTGTTAAACATTAACTGGTAACTAAAAACTTAAAACTAGCACAGAAAAAAAACGGAATGCGATTAAATATCAGAATTATTGTCATGGAACTACTCGAAACGATACTTTGACTTACTTAGGAATACATTTGAATTTAAATAATAAATTGTAGGTACACAAACTACCTATGTATGATAACTACACATTTTGAGGTATGACCTATACGGTAAAAAAAATATTTGGTGGTAAAGGTAATCTGATTTATAGATTTCCATACGCCCGGCCGTGGCCCCGCTCCCCGTAAAACCGTTGGCAAAAGCGATTTGTAAAATCCCGTAGCGTAGTTCTCTATGACACCCACGTTCTGTGCCCACGTACCGTAAGTTTTGAGCGGCCATCTTACGGTGGCTATCCAAACTAAGGAGGTAATAGAACTATTGGGACTACAGGTTTCTTTTACTCTGACGAATCTATTGAAGCATCCAGACGATCGTCCGCCAGCGCTGGCTAACAGAGGGCGCACTAAAATATTTTTGAACTGAAATAGAATGTACTTTATGCCTTTATTGTTATAAAATCGCATGTTATCCTGTCAATTAAAACCAGTGATAATTTTGCAGCCTATTATAACTATTACAAAGATTTTTTTATATAAAATAATTACAATATTATGCATTACTTATGTTAAATTGCGTAAGACATGCGAAAATGCAAATTACTTTCAAATATTATGTTCAGATGTAGTGCGGTTTTTTGTTAACACGAATCAGTGCGTGGTTTATGTTATTATTATAGAAAATTATAATATGTACAGCGGTAATTTTTAGTAGGTATTAGTCGTCAGGGGTAGCCTGGGTAAGCCCGTTCTGGCACCATTTAATAGGGTAATAACAGCCGTAGCTGTATCGTGCGGCATAATGAACTATGACATATTATTATGCTTTAAATATTTGCCTCCTGAGGCTTGATATAATTTTTTATTTAATAGGCATTCAGTTGAAGCGCCAAGATGGCTCTCATTTTATCGAATTATGCAGCGGATTTAGGTTGAATTTAAAGGTTATGTTTAATGTTTGAAAAATAAATAACGTCAATATAAAATGATAATAATAATTTTCTTTCTACGTTGAAGCAAAAACAAAACTTTAATGAACCCTATTTAGTGCAAAAACCGGTTCTTTATTGCACTCATCTGTCATTCTACTAGTGTTTTGTGATCATGACAAACATGAACATAAAATTTGACATTTACTAATTTTGCATGTACGTAGAAAAATATTGTATGAAACTCTTACAAAAAGTGTTTATTGCACTCGAAGTGTTGTCCAAACACGTCGCATGAAATAAACACTTATTTTTTGCACTTGTTAAATAAATAACTATTACACATTGCCCAAGAGAAAAAAAATCGACTTGAAGGACAACTTTAGCTTACATTATAAGACAATAAATAATGAAACAAAGTTATACAAAATTATGAATTTTTATGCTAATTCATTATGGGACAAAAATTCATTGGATCTATTTAATAGCTCTGTTATACTACAGTTGTTAATATCAGATGCATTACTAAAACCATAAATACCATAATACACTATTATAATTGGAACACATGGAACGGTGACGACAGGCGAATATTTTGGTTCTACCTTGTACTACTGTATAAAGTCGGGTGATGTCGAGAATTGATTCTATATAGGGATATATACATTTATTTGCGACAATAACAATACTCCTGGTGCATTTATTCCAGGCAGCAGGGCGACGTTATTTCCCCGTGATATTTACGTTGTAACGACGTAAAAATGACGACAATATGTCTCATCGATATGACGTCATCTAAAGACGTCATTTTCACGTCAGTCTAGATAATGTGTAGATGACCTGTTTTTATTATTCTTTTCGTCGTATAATTCGTAATTGGGAGCATGGATGAAAGTTAGGCTTTGAGTTAATAAATAAACAGATTCTATAAACTTCCAAATGTATAAACAGTAGTACACCTGCAAAATAAATGGTCTCACAAAATATATAATCAATTTTCGAAACCAATGATTTACATTTTACAGTTTTTATTCCAAAAAAATAAACAACAATACATTATTATTCAATGATAGTGTATATTTTGCATTATATGAAAGTTCTATATACTACTTTTTCGTTTTTTACATAATAGCCGCATATATGACGTAAATTAGACGTTTCCCAGATGACGTCGCTAATAAGTGTAAACGTTTAAAAGACGTCTCTTTTTAGGGAACAATTGACGAATGACGGGTTAGACTACAAATCAACGTGAATGAGATGTCAGGTGACGTCACTCTGCTGCCTGGGTTATATCTCTGCTGAAGATCCAAGTTTCGCCTTAGAGCACTACATCTTTGGGGTCATCCCTATTCAATTTTCTTAAGTATTTATGTAAAGACTGTAGCCCTTTTACGAGTAGATCAGTTTGTGGTCTCTTTTAAAGCAAAATCCCACTTTTTTTTAAATATGATGCTGGAATAAGGCACAAACTGCACTTTATGGACCATTTGCAATCAAAGGCGATGATTACAAAAGTGGTAAAAATGGAAAAAACAGTGACGATACCTGCTACAGCGATATGTTGCAGGTGCAATTGAAAGACATTCAATTAAAATTTAAAAAATATGTTTTGTTAGAAGATTTTTTGTCCAAAGTTTACATTTCGCCATTTAGCCATACAGGAAATGTATCCTAAATTATTTGATTTTAATTATTTACAACAATTGACAATTATTTGTTTGAAACAATCTAAAATTTCAAAATATTGATTGAAATCATATATATCGCATAACCTCTCGTTTTTATATCATGAAAAATACACTCATTCCACTTCCAATCAAATCTGGGTGTGCACTAAGCGAGGCGAGCGCCATCTGTTAGAGAGTGTCCGCATGTTATAGCCGCATTCTAATTTCTAAACTATAATCGGATGTGCAACTGCGCAAACGTTTTTCAGTTTCTAGCCGGTCATTCTTCGGGTTTTCAGATATGATTCATTTAAATAGTAAACCATTTCGAAACTTGATTGTTAAAGCACCTTTGGAAAATCTCAAATTTCCTAATGACATGTTTTAAATAACCGTTTTGATCTAAAAAATACTTTTTTATACAAACAAGTAGATACAAATTCACAGATCGTGCATCTTAGGCAAGTATCGCAGGCGTATTGAAAATAACAGTTTCAGTCAGGTTTGCGATTCCTTAGCCGTGCATACAACAAATATGTTTTCGATTAGTAAGTTGATCGTACCTGCCGTGTACCGTGTACCGGTAGATGTCAAAAAATCCCAAGGCCAAGAAGAGGACTGTTTTTGTTTATAAATAAAACAGTCAATTGTCATTCGACTCAGCTAATCAACTCATATCAGCTATGATTACAGTTTTTGTTTGCCTAAAAATAGTGATGGCTTTGGCAAACATTGTGTTGTATGTACAGGGTGGTTAAGAATTACAAAATCTTAAAATTTGGTAAGAGTAAACTGTGATTTTGATCACCACGTATAAAAACATAATTGTGGCAAAATCATCATTAGTTTTTTATACGTGGTAATCAAAAAGTACAAACTTTACTCTTACCGAATTTTAAGATTTTGTAATTTGTGACCACCCCGTATAAAAATCATAATTTTTGTCGGCATTGCTTTAGGCAAGCAAAAACTTTTGTAAATAATAGCGTTTTCCCGGAAACTCAACATTTTTTTGAGATTTTGTGTCTATTTAGCGACATGGTAAATTTATCAATAATATGCAGGCAAATCTCTCTCTCTCAAATCTCTCTAAATGAATCACTTGTCACATGTACTGGGACGTTTGTTTATTCAACGTGTTAGAATTATAAACACCCACTTACAACCATTCTCTGTAACTGAATGAACCATATAACCTAAACATATACATAGATAACAACACAGGTAGGTCGTCGTCTCTATGAGAACGTGATCATGTCGAGGTCGTTCGCATTTGCATGCCGCGAAGCGTAAATATTTTAAGAGACAGCTCCCATATAAATATTTTACAATACTAAACATGGTCTTAGTAACGAGTATGAGAATATTTGCTCACTTTGTATATTCACCGCGCGAATTAGCGTCAGGAATTAGTTTAATTCCTTTTAATTTTACTGCCGAAATTTTTATTCGGCGCTCAGACGGTTGGCCTATATACGAAATTGGTTAACCACCCTGCAATTGGGCATTGCAGTTGTTGCAGCAAAATGCATTTGGCCTAAATACTTTAACGCCCATATTTTACATATTCCGTCTCGGACGCCACGCCGCGCCGCGCCGTGTCAACAAAAATTTCCAGTACCACCGTCACCTATTAACCCGAATAAATAATAAATAAATAATATAATATATTTATACAAATCCGCCTGTTTATGGCCGGTGATAGCTCTAATCTCCCGGCAATAAAAGAACTTGGTGCATCCACGTCAAAGACCAGATTGAGCCCGAAAGTATTTTTAATTATAGAGTAAGGTCAGTAATATGCATATAACCTTTGACACCGGTGTCTAGACAATCAATGTTCGAATGTGCACTAATTTTTACAGGCCATCCACGACGCGAATTGCTTTTAAATGCACGATTGATATGGCCACAGACGTGCTCTAAACCTACTTTGTTATTCTGTGATTCTGCGATATGGCTATTTGCTTCTCAGGTGGTCGCGGGACGAAAGCCGCATACGACGCTTAAAAACTAACAGCACCAATTTTGAGCCGACATTTTGTACCATCAAATTTTAAACAACCGTCAAAATATCCGTGTTATGCCGCGTTTTTCTCAACAAAGAAATCTTCAGATTTGACGTGAGATTTGACAGACAATTTCACGCCTGTAATTTTTAGCCAATCAGAAATCAGAGGCTTTTTTTGCCAAGTTACCATGGCAAGACACAAAATTTAAGTAGACTTAAGTTTAGCAAGCATTCATTCTTCTGGTCTCAATGGATAACAAATAGGACTGAACACTTATAAAAGTAAAAGTATTAGATAAAAGTATTTGTCCCATTACAGTGTTAAAATTACTCTTAACTTAGAATAAATCTTAACTCTCTCTCTCTCTCTCTTAACTTAGAATAAATCAAAATTAACGCAAGATTTGAATTTGCCGCCATTTGTGCAGTAAAGTGTTGGCAACCCTAAACAAAAAACAATTCGATAGCTGACAGTTTAGGGTTAGGAAAAATGGAGCGTTACACGATAGAACAACGTGTCTTCATTATTGAACAATATTTCAGAAATAGCTTGAATGAATAATGTAAGCTTGGCGGCCGCAGTTCGAAAATTTCATACAAAATATGGTCGTAATAGTGTTTTAACTTCGTCAACTGTGAAGAGATTAATTGAAAAATTCAGGGAGACTGGATCCGTGGGAGACGCCAAACACACTGGTCGTCCACAGTGTTGCCGTTCCAACAAAAGCAAATTGTACTAGTTTTAGGGTGAAATTGTACTAGATTTGGTAAAATTGTGCCAACTGTTCACTCGATTTAGTAACACAGGTCATCCATGAACAAACACACTACATGCAGCTGTTTAGTTTAATTTAAGGCGCCATTACTACTACTAGAGTTTAATTTTTGTTATTTTTATAAATATTTATTATTTTGAAATTAACACACGAAATTATAAAACACGTCAGGTCAGATAATGTAAAAACAATGAAATTAAGTCATATATTATTGAGTTCCCAGAGGAGTGTGAATTATGCATCAAGGTTACCAACCACCTTCTTCAGGATATTCAAAGTTAATATTTAATTTTTTGTGTGTAATTATATTTTTTGTATTTTGTATGAAAAGTGCCAAATGTGACAAAGGGGGGTCCGCAGGGCCAAAAAAGGTCAATAGTACTAGATCTAGCATAATTGTGCCGACAACGGCAACACTGGTCGTTCATGATACTAAGAGTACAAGATATGATCACTTGGGAAACGCGTTTTGAACAAACTTGCGCATGACGTCACCCCGTGATAAAAATGTATGGCGATATATGGAGACGAAAGCTTTTAACATGGTTTTATTATAAAGTTTCGTTATGATTCGACTCGATACAACTCTTTTAGACATTGTTTAAGTATACAGGGTATTTACGAACTCGAGAAACATTTTACATTTTAATTTTTCTTATTAAAGCACTTTCATTAGGTTTATTTTTTGTAAAGCATTTACTTTTAGCATAATATATTATCATGAATTAAAAATAATCTCCCAAGTTATTAAATGCCCTGTATAGGTAGGTACAAAAAAGAACAAGACATGTTGGTTGGGTTCAACATGATATTCCCGCTCATTAAAGGGCCTGTACTCCGAACACTGGCAAATAGCTGGTGTCGGAGAACTGGGAGCTGGTACTTTGCCGTTAAATGTCTACTACGGCACGAACTGGAATCAATGACTTCCACGTCTATAATCCTTGAACTGGAATGGCACTTAGTAGAAGGATTGTTTGTAAAGAACCTGTACATTAATTAGTAATTACGGCATTAGACCTTTACTTTTCTATAACTGCAGGGGGTCTTTACAGTTAAAGCAAGTGAACGGGTATACCTTATATATAAAAATTACTAAAATATAGATATAAATATACATTAGTTTATTTTATATAATTAATTATCAAAACCGTCACAAAATAACTAATAATATTCACATTTCCTTTAAACATACGCGCCAATTTAGCTTCGGTTATTTTTTATTTTCTTCCCGTGTCGTGTTGCTGTTCTGATTTTGCAGATGTCGGATGTTGTTCGTTTGGTTTTTGGATTTTTTAGTGTTAAATTTATATTGCTGATTAAATTCGTACAATAATTATTATTCGTACATAGTTTTTTACTATTTAGAGCAGGCATCAATTTAGCATGTACCGGGTAAGTCTCTTAAGATTGACACCCCCCTTATCTCACTTATCCTTTGCCGATTTAACTCATTCAAAAAAGGAGGGGACGTGGTTTTTTATGAATTTTTATAATCTGAGAACGGATATTAAAAATCTCGTAAGAGATACAGGGTGGAAAATAAAACATGATTTTTTTAAATAGAACACCCCGTAAATTTTTAGACCAAAATAATGTCCTTAATTTTCTGAATCCAAAAATGTGTAATTGTTATATAATCACTCCACCTGTTCGTGAGATATTACTAAAAACTTATCACATTACGGGTGTCAATTATAAAATAAGAACACAAGATACCTCTGGAAACAATGCATATTTGTATTGCTTATTTGTTGACAGATGTCATCCAGTTTTTTGTGAGATAGTAGTTCACTCTCTTAGATATTAGCGTAAAAAATACGTAGTGTTAATAAAGAAGCAAGTTATTTTGAAAATGGTATATTCATTGGAAGAGCGAAAAGAGTTACTTGAAATTAAATTCAGTGCAACAAGAAGAAGTCTCTTGCTCGGAGGGAGTATGTTAGGTTATTTCTAGAAAGGCTACCTCCTTCCAAAAATAGTTTTAAAAACGTTTATGCAAAGTTTAGGAATACCGAATCTCTGAGAGACAAGGAAAGGGAAAGGCGAAGAACAAAAACAGGAGAAGACACAGAACTCAACGCGTTATATTTTGCTGAAAATCCATCCAAATCATCCTACGTCGCAACAATAGAATTGGATATTCACAAAGAAGTGTGATAAAAATATTACATCGCCATAATTTTAAACCATATAGTATTTTGCCCGTTCAATATTTAGACGACAACAACCTTCAAGACAGGTTAACCTTCTGCCGAGACATACTTGATAGAATAGAGGAAGATGATGAGTTTCTAAGTCATGTCTTTTGGACCGACGAAAGCAGTTTTTTTACTGCGGGAATTTTTAACAGAAAAAATGCACATTACTGGGCAGCGGAAAATCCACATATGTAAAAAAAATAAAAAACAAGGATACCAAACTGTAAACGTATGGTGTGGCATCCACAAGGATGCTATTGTAGGTCCTGTATTTATAAATGGGCCCTTAAATGCACAACGTTATGTGGATATTCTTCAACATCCAGTCGAAAATTATTTAGATAATATTAATTTAGTGGACAACAGATCTGTTATTTGGCAGCAGGATGGAGCACCACCACACACTGCAAGGAACGTCACCGAATACTTAAACAGAAAATATCCTCTTTGGATAGGAAGGCACGGTGTTTGGATACATTGGCCCGCTAAAAGTCCGGACTTAACACCTATGGATTTTTTTCTCTGGGGTACGATAAAACAAGATATATACGAAACTGGGGTTTTTAATAATATGAACGAGTTAAAAGAATGCATACGTGTAAAAATTGAGGAATTAAACCAAAATGGTGATATATTTCAAAAGGTGAGAAGCAATTTTATAAAGCGATGCCAAATGTGTATTCCGAATGGTGGTGGTTACGTGGAAAATATTTAATTACGTTACGTGTAAATAAATAAAATTGTGTTACTCTATTGTGTTACTGTATTAATATTGACTTTTATTTGTTTTTATTAGGCTTATGTTGTTTATTGTTATTACTCGTTACTGTTATTGTCACCTATATATTATTTATTTATTATCTCAATAAATGGCATTGTTTCCAGAGGTATCTTGATATGTTTTTTGTTTTATAATTGACACCCGTAATGTGATAAGTTTTTAGTAATATCTCACGAACAGGTAGAGTGATTATATAACAATTAGATATTTTTTTATTCATAAAATTAAGGACATTATTTTGGTACAAAAATATACGGGGTGTTCCATTTAAAAAAATCATGTTTTATTTTCCACCCTGTATATCTTACGAGATTTTTAATATCCGTGCTCAGATTATAAAAATTCATCAAAAACCGCGTCCACTCCTTTTTTGAATGAGTTAAATCGGCAAAGGATAAGTGAGATAAGGGGGGTGTCAATCTTAAGAGACTTACCCTGTACACACAACCGCACGAAAGATAAGTTTTGACACAACCATAACCTAAGTTTTATTTGGCATCTTTAGCGTTTAGCTAAGATTTTCGTTTATAACGTATATATTTCATACTCTTAATTATTTATTAATATAATTATGTCATCCATAATTGAATCGGTTATTTCGAAAAGGCCACATCTCCTCTGTTATGAGAAAATGAGTTATAGCCGCCATTTTATTTAGAATGTTTTAAGATTCATTGTGTGTGAAAACGCCACATCTCCGCTATGTGCTAATATTTAATCTAAGCGTGCATGGTTTTCTGTTTACTTCGAAAAGGCCACTTCTCCGGAGATGTGGCCTTTTCCAACAAACTGCGCGCGCCACATAGCTGAAGTGGCGCGTTGGCGCCGTTGCCGGTCTCCGTTGCCGGTCTCCGACTGCCGTTGCCAGTCCAGTCCCAGCTTCTGTAAACTGTGGTTTGTTTTGTTTTGCATTGTTTATACAAAATGAGTAGTTCTGAAAGTGAAAATAGTGCTAATATTGAAAATAAACAAATGAAAAGAAAGAAGGGCATTGTTAATCGTTCCAAGTATAAAAGTGAAGTAATCAAGAAGGCTAAAATAAAGGGCGAGGCACATATTAATCATGTGGCAAAAAAGGTTATGGCGCGAAAAACTGGAATTAATTGCAGCTGCTGCAATAAATGTTGTGAAAATTACTCAGAGTTAGAAAAAAGTGCTTTACTTGCATCTTTACACCAATTTGATGACAAAAATTCCCAAGACTCCTATTTACAAGGTATGATAGAAGTAACACCTATTAACAGAAGCAGAAAATCTCAGACTAGCAATAAACACATTAAGAGACCTCATAACTTTTTATTTCATGTTTGTTTGAACGGAGTCCGTAAAAAGGTATGCAAGAAAGCTTTTTTGAGTTTGTATGGGGTTGGTGAAAAGCATATTCGACGATTATGTCACCTACTAGCTGCTGGAACCCCTCCAAGAGATAATAGAGGTAAATCTGTGAAATCCAGACATAACTTAATACCAGGCGAGGTATGTTTTCAAATAAAGGAACACATTTGTTCGTTTGATCTGAAAGAAATTCATTATTCTAATAATGTATCGAAAAAGTATTTGCCTGCTACATTAGATGTTAAACAAATGCATAAAATGTTTATGGAAAAGTATCCCGACTCGAAAGTAAAATATAGTTTTTACTTAAAATATTTTCATGAAAATTTTACTTATACTTTTGGTCGTCCTCAAGTTGATGCGTGTTCTGCCTGTGAAGAACTTGGCCAGAAAATTAAAAGCAAAACCCTCAATGACAATGCAAAACGAGTTGCTGCTGCAGAACTTTTAGTTCACAAAAACAAGGCTAAGAAATTTTACAAAAAACTAGAACACATCAAACAACTATCTTCAGAAAACGACGAAATTCTGGGAATTACAATGGATTATATGCAGAATTTACCATTACCTGACATACCTGTACAGGAAATTTTCTATTATCGACAGCTGTGGGTTTTCGAGTTCAGTATACATAACTTAAAAACAGGAGAAGCTAAATTTTTCTCTTACCATGAGGGTGAGGCTCACAAAGGACCCAATGAAGTATGCACATTTTTGAAACATTATTTTGAGAATGAGATCTCTGAGAATGTAAAAGAAATTCATATATTTTCAGATGGTTGTGCAGGCCAAAATAAGAATCACACGATAATTCGTTTTCTTTTAGCCCTCGCATCCTCACAGAAGTTCAGAAAAATTTTCCACTATTTTCCAGTAAGAGGGCACTCATTCCTTCCATGCGACAGAGATTTTGGTGTAGCTAAAAGGCTTGTTCGTAAGCATGACCGAATTTTTCTTCCTGAAGAATATTACGAGCTAATAGAAAAATCCTCTAAAAAAGGTCTCTTCTCAATACAGCGGGCAAAAAATGAGAACATTTTAGACTTTAAGAGTTGGTGGCCCAAGTACTACAAGAAAACCATATTGTCCCTCGACTCATATGGAAAAAAAGCAAAAGATCAAAAAACGACTTTACAAATTTCTCAGTATAATGAGTTCGAATATGATTGCAACAAACCTGGGATTGTTAAGGTACGTCCGTTTATTGGTGGGCTTATTTTCTACGAATTTTCTTTGAGAAAACCAGCTGGGATTTGTCCTAATCTCCCAACAAAGCCTGCTTACACAGGCAAAATCCCTATTAATTACAAAAAAATGAACAATTTGAAGAAACTTGTGCAGTATATACCAGAAGACAAACTATTTTTTTATAACGAGTTGATGTTATGGCCTACTACCAATAATGATGAGCCACCAGAAGAGGATTACTAAACTACTAATTACAAAGTTCTAAATATGTTTTTTCAAGTAATATAAAATTATTTCCTTAATAATGCTGGAGTTTTAGTAATCATATTATTCATTATTTATAAAATTACAGGTATTTGTTTGGAAAAAGCCACAACTCCAAAAACATTTTTTTTCTCACAGCACACCTGATTTTTTTATGGTCTTCAACTTATCGAAATTTGCACCCATATCACAATTAGAGACTGATCAAAAGATAATTAATTGATATTCCAACTAATACCAGAATAATACGTTTTTTTACTCTCCTGTAAAATTTACTTTTTCGGAGTTGTGGCCTTTTCGAAATAACCGATTCAATTAAAGAAAAAGTAAAAGGCAAGGACGTGAAGGTACAGCATTATCTTTCAACTTCCACTTATTTTTGGGCAATTGCAATAATTTTTCTTTAACATGAAAATCATAATCAGAAAAATGCAACATATTCTAGCATTTTTAATATTAAAATCATGCGTTTGGTAGCACTTTTGCACCCATAATTTGCAAATCTCTGCTGCAGTTGGAAACTAAAGTATCGATATGTACTGGAAGAATTTTTACTTTTTTTATTATTGTTACTGGTACAACCCTTCATTGCACAGTCAACCATTGTTTATCACAATCACAAATGACCAAAATAATTAAAATAACGTATTTAAACTTATAAAATAATGTATTAAAACTTTAAAATAATGTATTTTAAAGATGTGTCAAATTTGAAATTTGTCACGGAATAACGTCAGCAGAGGGAGATAGAGAGGGGATCGCATACGCGTTAGCATATCTTGTAGTCTTAGTATCATGCTGGTCGTCCAAGAACAAGCCGTTCAAATGTCAATATCGAAAAAACTGATTTAAAAGACCTCTCCGTAAAAAGGAGCTAAAAAATAATAATAATGCAGATTAATATGTGCAAGGCAGTGGCGTGTCGTGACTTTAATGGAAGGGGAAGCAATTCTAGTCAAATTTTCCTGAAATTTCGCGTACCTCCCCTGAAATATTTTTTTTGCGGACGAACGGAGTTCAAGCACTAAAATTAAGTACAACATTACAGTCCATATGGATGTTTCAGACTGTAATGTTGTACTTAATTTTAGTGCTTGGTACTCTATACCTGATTTATAGCAAATATATTTCTAAATTCTTAAAAACTAAGTCAAATTTAAATGAAAATAATTCAAATATAATTTGTTGAAAAATCATTCACACAATAATTTTTCAGTTAACATGGGAGGAGTTACGATCCGACATTGTAAGCTACCCTCATAATGATATAATGCATAGTGCAGGCTGCAAAGTCAGGGATAGATAACACCGACGTTATAAATAAGCTTTCATGCCTTTGTAAAACACTTTTTGCTCAAACTTGTAACTGTTAGTTTGTCTCCGGAAATAAAATTTTTCTTTTTAAAAATTTGTTTCACTCGACCCGAATCGAAACTCGCGACAAGCTTTCATATCATATAAATTCATCATGTAATGTAATAAATTGATGGCTTTAATTCAATTTAAAGTTTATTTACTTTTTTTTATAGCATTTAAATAAAACCTTGTTTTTGCTTTAGTTTTAATTATTAGTTAAAAATGTTTTTTTACTAATAATTTATTTTTTATTTTTTAATTATCGCTGGACATGTTAAGTCTGTTTATTTCATTTAATGCGTCATTGTTGTATGATCGTGTGCCTGTTAATTTAGCACAGTCTAGTTCTTCAATAAGGAGACCCTCTGGTGATATGACTCTACTGAAGGCAACGTATGCTTGACCAGCAGCGAAGCTTTGATCCTAAATAGACAACAGCATGGTCGACAGTAGGTACTACCTTGTACTTAGTGTCCTGCGCAAGCCCAGCATAATATAATTGGTAAACATCCCTTGTTCAGCAGTACTGTACTATATTTTGCAGGAAATTGCACACACTTGGGTTTTCATGTTGTTCCCACGAGTACCGAAGAAATATCCGTCGACCTTCCCAGAGCTTCGTTAATACCCCGAACGTATCCCGCTGCCGTGAGGTGGTACGTTCACGAGATCATGTTTAATACACCCAGGTAGTCAAAAAGGCCTAACAGAAATTTTAAGACATATTTGATCTTGAACGTCCATTGTCCAAAATGGGACGTCAGGGAAGTCAATGGGACGTCAGGTTCTTGACGTCCAATTGAGAGCAAGTTTGAGACGTCTTAGTGGCGACATTTTCCGTCAAAAACAGTTTATTTTGTAGCTTATTATGTTAAGTCTCAGAGTTACATAATATATTTTAATAATATATTTCTTTTTAATTCTAATTTTAATAAATTACGTCATTCTGGTACAAAAGCCAATTGCATTATTGTTGCTGTTCGGTCACATATATATTCTGCTTTTAATTCATATTGCAAAAGAAGGCTCGAGCTTTTCTTTCATGGATACGTTTCTTTTTTTAACTCTTTTGCCTAAACTCTCCCTTTTAACTAAACTTTGCCAAACAGTAAATTTGCTCGAAAAACCTGACATTTGACAAAATTGCTCGACCTCCGGTCTCGCGATAAACCGGTATAACCCCCATATAAGTAAAGTAAGTACTTGTTACCAATATTGTGAAGATAATGCTTGATAAACTGCGGTTGTATTATCCGTAAAATATTCCGAATACCCGCGGTTGTTCAAGTTCATATTTAGATGGGTTAGTTGCCGCTGTCGTACTTCGATGCAGCATTTCTAGAATTTCAATTAGGCCGAGAATGATTATAGAATTTTGATTTATTTGCTGACAAATGAACAAGAGCTTATTTCAATATATAATTTATAATCTACAATTACTTGTATACAGAGGGCACGTAAGCATTGCCGGTAGTATTACCTGTGCTTCTTGATACATTTAATCAGTTGTATTACTAGTTATTCGTTTTCTGGTTTATTTTTCGACAGTAAGATTTTTTTCCTGTTGAAGGTTATTTTAGTATTGAAAATACTTCTAGTTGCATATATGGGAGCCGTCTTTAAGAAAACGTTCGTGAATGCGAGCGACCTCGACATGGTCACGTCGTCCTGGAGACGATCTAGCTGTGTTGTTATCTATGTATATGTTTGGGTTATATGGTTCATTCAGTTTCAGAGAATGTTAGTATGAAAATATAAATCATATCGGGTGGCGTTAATGTTTATAAACATTTAGGGACTGTGTGTGATTATGTCACCGAGTCGCCGCCTGTCGGCATTCATTGCATCATTCCCGATCGTGAAAGCTGCCTGGGTCACTTGGCCGCTAGTGTTTAAACATTATTAATCTTATGAATATTAGTTTTGCCTGTAATATCAAAACTGTTCAAGTATAAGCAGTAATTCCGTTAATTTTACTTGCCCAAAAAATAGTAATAATGTCGACAAAAATCATATTTTTTATACGGGGTGGTCACAAATTACAAAATATTAAAAAATGTTTAGTTTTCGGCAAAACGTTATTATTTATAAACGTTTTTACTTGCCCAACAAATAGTAATGACGTCGACAAAAATCATATTTTTGATACGGGGTGGTCACAAATTACAAAATCTTAAAAAATTTTTAGTTTTCGGGAAAACGCTATTATTTATAAACGTTTTTACTTGCCCAAAAAATAGTAATGACGTCGACAAAAATCATATTTTTTATACGGGGTGGTCACAAATTACAAAATCTTAAAATTCGGTAAGAGTAAAGTTTGTACTTTTTGATCACCACATATAAAATTTTACATTGTCGAGAAAATGTTATTGTTTATAAAAGTTATTACTTGCCCAAAAAATAGTAATGACATCGACAAAAATCATATTTTTCGACAAAAATCATATTTTTTATACGGGGTGGTCACAAATTACAAAATATCAACAAATGATTAGTTTTCGGGAAAACGCTATTATTTATAAAAGTTTTTGCTTGCCTAAAGTAATGTCGAAAACAATTATGTTTATTGTACGGGGTGCTCAAAAATTAAAAAAAAAATGTTGTTAGTAAAGTTTGTACTTTTTGATCACCACATATAAAATTTTACATTGTCGAGAAAATGTTATTGTTTATAAAAGTTTTACTTGCCCAAAAAATAGTAATGACGTCGATAAAAATCATATTTTTTATACGGGATGGTCACAAATTCCAAATTCTCTAAAAATGTTTAGTTCTCGGGAAAACGCTATTATTTAAAAAAGTTTTTGCTTGCCTAAAGTAATTTCGACAAAAATTATGTTTATTATACAGTAAAATTTGTACTTTTTTGATCACCACGTGCAAAAAACAAATGATAATTTTGCCACAATTATGTTTTTTACGGAGTGATCAAAAATCACAAAGTTTACTCTTCGACAAAAATCATATTTTTTATACGGGGTGGTCATAAATTACAAAATCTCAAAAAATATTTTGTTTTCGGGAAAACGCTATTACTTTTAAAAGTTTTTGCTTGCCTAAAGTAATGTTGACAAAAATTATGTTTATTATACGGGGTGATCAAAAATTACCCAAAAAAAGGTTATTATTTATAAAAGTTCTTACTTGCCCAAAAAATAGTAATGACGTCGACAAAAATCATATTTTTTATACGGGGTGGTCACAAATTACAAAATCTCAAAAATTGTTCAGTTTTCGGGAAAACGCTATTATTTATAAAAGTTTTTGCTTGCCAAAGTAATTTCGGCAAAAATTATGTTTATTATACGGGGTGGTCAAAAATGACAAAATCTTAAAATTCGGTAAGAGTAAAGTTTGTACTTTTCTGATCACCACGTATAAAAAACAAATGATGATTTTGCCACAATTATGCTTTTATACGAGGTGATCAAAAATCACAAAGTTTCCTCGTCGACAAAAATCATGTTTTTTATACGGGGTGGTCACGAATTACAAAATCTCAAAAGATGTTTAGTTTTCGGCAAAACGCTATTATTTATAAAAGTTCTTGTTTGCCTAAAGTAATGTCGACAAAAATTATGTTTATTATACGGGGTGGTAAAAAATTACAAAATCTTAAAATTCGGTAAGAGTACTTTTAATCACCACGTATAAAAAACTAATGATGATTTTGCCACAATTATGTTTTTATACGGGCTGATAAAAAAATCACATAGTTTATTCTTACCAAATTTTAAGATTTTGTAATTCTTAACCACCCTGTATATACAACACAATTTTTGACAAAGCAATCACTATTTTTAGGCGAACAAAAACTTTTTTAAAGAATAGCATTCATTCGAAAACAAAAAAAAAAATGACTAATTTTTGACCACCCCATGCAAGATAACCCGTTTAAAATGACAAGACCTTCAGGGTTCAGGGTCAAAAGAACAAAAAATCGTAACAAAACTGCGTTTTATTTTTATTTAATTCACTTGAGAAATTTTTACCAGTTGTGTCTGGTATTTTCAATACGTCTGCGATACTTGCGTAAGATGCAAGATCTTTGAATTTTTTCATTGCTCATTTGCTCTATATTCAACAGTGGCGTGTTGTGGGGTTTGAGTTTAGAGGGACGCACCAGGGTGATGGGTTAGGTCAGTGATGGAAAAATAAATAGCCCCGCAGGCGAAAATTATTGCACATTTTTGCAGAATACAACAAATTTGTTATTTCATACCCACATATCCAATTGTTTTTGTTATAAATGTCTTTTGAAAACTCACGCGTAAAAGACCGGTTTTCGGCCTTTCGTTGACAAGTTTGTGACAACTTTATATCAGGCAACGGCCTCCCCAGTTCTTAAATTTTAAGTTTATCGGCTAATGGCAGCCTATCAACATTTATTTGAATGATATCATTTACGGAATTCATTATTTAGTATCACTATTACACGAATTATAAAATCCACACAAACGCACTCTTTCAAAACTCGAAATGAACTGGGATCGGCGATTCAGCGGTCGAAGCCGCACGCCGCACATAAGCTGTGCCCCAATTGGTCTTATGGACTCGGAGTTTTTCAGCGCTGAGCGCCGGAATGATGCAATACTCTAGACATGAGATGAGCAAGGGTTTTTTGAAATTAAGAAATTTTAACAATTTATATCCTTAGCTACTTCTTTAATAGAAATATTTACATTAGCTTGTAACTTAATTTTCAGATCTTCGTTTATCATCTGCGCCTGCTACAGAACTTTCTTTACTCTCTCCTGACAAAATTTCTTCCCTCATTATAATTTGAGTCATATTCACCTAATATATATATATTTTTTTTTTAATTTTTGGGACGCCACTGTGGGGGAATTTATTATTGGAATTATCTCGCAAACAATAGGAAAAAATCTTTTTTTGCCCAAAAACTATTTTTCTGCCAAATCTTCGGTTGTTTGAACATTTTGTTCTTGGATATTAATCGAAAAAAAAAGCTGCAAAATATGTGCTTCTGGCAATTAATTATAAAATTAATATCAACTGCACCTAACTATAAAACTGTTGATTATTAATACGAAACTCCTCGCCGCGTAGATCTAGCGCAAAAACGTTTGAGATGCATTTTTACCGGGCAAAGTAGAACAAGTGTCAATCGACTTCCCGTTATGACACTTCCATAGCCAACTGTAGCTGATCCTAACAGAACAATATCCACTTAGCAGTTTAAAAAACCGATATGACTCCCAGGCCATTTTTAGCTTTGCCTTGCGAGCGCGATTCCAGAATTCTCGACTGGTTTTTTTTGCCGTCGTAAAATATGTGAGACAATCCCATACCTGAAGTTTAGTTATATGAATTCCCGCATGTCGGTTCTGTGATACCGGCCTATATGGCTCGCCTAATCTGCTTCATCTGAGTTTACATTTAGTAAATGCGTAAATCGCGCGTTATCCAAAAGTGCAACTGCGATGAGTTATTTTTAAAATGTTTACAAACAACTGCAAGTAAACAACTGATCACATAGTAATAATAGGCGTCTTTAAATAAATAGACCCCACGACAATAAACCTACGAGGTATTTCAGATGTAGGTATATTAAAATACCAGGAATTGAATATCAATATTGTTGAGAATTATGCCTTTTTATGCATTATCATAAAAATGTTTGCACTTCGCTGATTGTTTTCCATCAAAACGTTTTGATTAAGTTGGTTTTATTATTGATGACGCCAGCTGAAAATTTTGATAAACTGAAGTACGTAGAATTAATAATTGCTCAAAGAGAAACACATTGTCCGATTGGCAATAATAATTAATTTCACGATAATTCTGTCAGCTGCTATCAAAGTATAATTTATGGTGTATGACTGTATCACTAATTACTTTTTTTTTCATCGACCAATACTTAAAATAATCGCATTGCTTCGAGGTAGTCATACGTCCTGAAGCGCTGACCTCCTAATAGACCAGGGCTGAAGCCCTTGAAAATGGTAAAAAGTGAAAAAAAATAATAGTAGGATGAAATCCATTGGAAAAGAAAGAGAATATTCTTATATTCTCTTTCTTTTCCAATGGATTTGACAATGACAGGAAAAATAATTTACGGGCGATCTGAGGTCGGGAAGTGGAGGGGGCGAGCTTTTAAGGGTAAAAAACGGTTTATCTCGATTTCCGGCAAAACTACAAGTCCTATGGAAAAAAGTTAAATGGCAAAGTTGTAGGTAATAAAAAGATCTACAACTTTTGTATTTAAACTTTTTTCACATAACCTCAAAATTTATGTGAAAAATCAATTTTTGGTTTTTTATTTTTTTTACAATTTCTTTTTTAGAAATTTAATGAAAACTTACCTTTTCATACTCCAAACACACTGTAATTTTTTTGATTTAAAATATTTATTTTTTCACCTTATTTTGACTTAATATCGAAAAGGCACTCTAATTTTCAATCGAAAATTCTCGCGTCAAAATATCTGGTTTTTTAAAAAAGTCGGTGGGCGTTTTGTTTGTCGAAATCTCTACTTTCTGATGGTGTAAAAAATATACATTACTATGATAAATGTACGAAAAAACCTACGAGGAAGTTAATGATTCAGATGAAATTGTGGATGAAGCACCAATGCAGACTTTAAATAATATTGGAGACGGAGACGGTGATGGTATTGAAGATTTCGAAGATCTACTAGAATCGGGAAGGTTTGTCGAATCTAACGATGAAGAAATGCCATCAAAGAGACAAAAACTAATGGATAAGTGATTAGAATTCAAGGTAAGGTATTTATTAATAACAAGATTAATGTATTTAAAAATATTATTATGAATAACGTAATCAGTATAAAGTATCTAAATTCAATAGTACGATTTACTTGCATATTTATGTATTATGAGATTTTCTATGACATAAATGTAATTAGAATATAATAGATCAACTTTTTTACTGAAAATAATTGCAGCAGACTATCTTTAATATTTAGTGTTTTGTTTTAATATGTTTTAGTGTTTTGTTTTATCTTTGTGTTTTATGGATTTGTAATTTTTTTGTTTATCAATGTAACATGGAATTTCATGTATAAATTTTAATAAATATCTCAAAATTGTACATAATGCTTAAAATAAAATTTTCGGAATCGAGTTTTTTTCGTTTCTTTGCATTTTCTGAGAACATTTAACATAGTAATGTATATTTTTTTACACCATCAGAAAGTAGAGAGATTTCAACGAACAAAAATCCCCCCGACTTTTTTGAAAAGGCAGATATTTTGACGCGAGAGTTTTCGATTGAAAATGAGGGTGCTTTTTCGATATTAAGGCAAAATAAGGTGAAAAAATATATATTTCAAATAAAAAAAAATACAGTGTGTTTGGGACATAAAAAGGTAAGTTTTCACTAAATTTCTTTAAAAAAAAAGTTTTTGTAAAAATAAAATAAAAAACCAAAAATTTGGTTATTTGAATTTTTCACATAAATTTTGAGTTTATGTGAAAAAAGTGTAAATACAAAAGTTGTCGATATTTTTATTACCTACAACTTTTTTCCGTAGGACTTGTAGTTTTGCCGGAAATCGAGATAAACCGTTTTTTACCCTTAACAACTCACCCCTCCACTTCTATTCATCCAACCTCATCCTACTATTATTTTTTTTAGTTTCAAAAATTATCGATCCTTGTCTATAAGGCTACGTCCTAAGGCAAAATCTACGGTCATATTTTGAGAGATTTTAGAGTTCATACTTTGAACGAACTTTTTGAGAGCTTTTGGAGTTTATTTTGAGAGCTTTTTGAGCACTTTAAAGCCTTTTAAGCTAATTAAAGCTGTATAAGCCCCCAAAAACTCTCAAACGCTCTCAAGAAATACTCCAAAATCTCTTAAAAATATGATGCTGTGCCTGATTATGATGATCATTTGAGTTATTATTAATACACTATTCACCTAAATTTAAATATTTTTTTCTAAATATAAGGATATTTTTAAAAAAATCCCCTAATCGTCGGCAGAATTATCATCAATCCCCAGCCTAAATCGCCGACCGAGAAAGTTAAAATTGCGACAGTAGATTCCCGTTAAGACGTTACATCCATGAAGAAGTGATGTTTTGAAATTCCACCCCTGGGGTTAGGTATTCCTAACCCCAGGCCTTCTAAAAGTAAAATTATTTTTACCCCAGAAATGCTAAAATCTTCAAAAAACGGCAGAAGTTTTGAGACAGAAACATAACCGTAACGAAGAATGAAACAAGGAGAAAGGAAGAAATAAAAACATTTCTTTTCGTTTTCTTTTATTTCTTCTTCTCTCCTTACTTTTGTGTCTTCAATGTCTCTTGTTTTCTTCAATTCTCCGTTACTGAGTTTGTTATTTTCTTTATTTAGCTATTCAGAACATTAACCATATCCTTATTACGAAGTTCCCTTCCTGCCAATTGCCATTTTCCTTTCTTGAGTTTTTCAATGCGGGAAGAAAAGGAGAAAGAAAGGGAAGAAATGAAGAAAGCAAAAATACTTGAAAGATGAAGACAGGACATAGGACGAGGAGAAAAAATTAAAAAAATACCTTATAAAAGAACGAAGGAGAGAAGTATCTGATGGCGTCGGTGATCTCAGCAGATGTCGTTGGCTTAAATATCGTGCAATCCCTGTTAGTAATTTGCGGTATCTCTTCAATACCAGTAGGCAGAACTTTTGAGACAGGAACATAACCGTAACGAAGAATGAAACAAGGAGAAAGGAAGAAATAAAAACATGTTTTCTTTTATTTCTTCTCCTCTCCTTACTTTTGTCTTTCTTCAATTCTCCGTTACAGCGTTTGTTATTTTCTTTATTTAGCTATTCAGAACATTAACCATATCCTTATTACGAAGTATTCCTTTTCCCTTCCAGCCAATTGCCATTTTCCTTTCTTCAGTTTTTCAATGCGGGAAGAAAATGAGAAAGAACGGGAAGAAATGAAGAAAGCAAAAATACTTGAAAGATGAAGACTGGACATAGGACGAGGAGAAAAAATTAAAAGAATACCTTATAAAAGGACGAAGGAGAGAAGTATCTGATGGCGTCGGTGATATCAGCAGATGTCATTGGCTTAAATATCGTGCAATCTCTGTTAGTAATTTGCGGTATCTCTTCAATACCAGTAGGCTCATGTCAGGAATGTATGTGAACGTGTTGGAAACTTTTTTTCAAGAACAGTTACGGCGATTTCCTGAAGGACGGCGCCACATGTGATACTGCCCGCGAATCCATGAGTGTCCTGCGGCAAATGTTTCCAGGATGCCCGATTTCAATGTTTGGTGATCTCCAGGGGCCGCCCGAGGTCACATGCCTTAACACCCTGTGATTTTTTGTTATCCGGCTCTTTAAAATCCAGGGTTCAATCCGCATCTATAATCCGCAAAATATCGATGAATTAACAGAAAATATAAAAAGTGATATCCGGAATATTGCTCCATTAATATTGCATAATGCTATGCGAAATATGGTGTCTAGAATAGATGTTCAAGAAGTGAAGGTCATCATCTTTTAGACAATTTTTGAAAATATTTCCTTTTGCGTTGGTCAGTCCCCCCAGTCCTCCGACTAGTCCAGACAGTCCCTCCAGTCTCGTTACTCCACGACCACTCCCCACGTCCGCTGGGTAAGCGGTCATTGAGGTCGACGCAACGAGCCAAGTATATAACGCCTGCATCTTCCCAGCGATGACTTCTGCCGATTGACGATATGTTGGGATAATTCTTAATTCTGAGAGCAATGATTGTCGCATACCTCCGAGGGAGCCAATAATAAGAACCACTATTTTAACAGAATAACCCGGGTATAGCCTGCGGAGTTCGGAGAGTAAATCTCGATATTTTGTCCGTTTCTCCTCCTCTTTCAAGACAAGACTCTTTCAAGACGTTCTTTTCGGCCGGAGCCGAACACTCTATAATGAATTTCTTGAATTCCATATTTTTTACTTTGGTAGATCCTATCCGTCGGAATTTTTAATTAAAATTCCGACTTATTAGTCGGATTTTTTAAGTCACATAACACGGAATTTTAAAACTTTGTGTTATTATAACTCGGAATTAAAAAAATCCGAGCGGAATTTTAATTGCAAATTTCCAGTTATGTCAAAATATTAAAATTCTGAGTTATAACTCGGAATTTAGGCATACAATTATGGAGTTATATCTCGGAATTTTAAAATTCCGAGATATTTCGAAATTCCAACTTCTCCAAGATATATCTCGTAATTCTTAAAATGATGTTATGTATAATTCAGAATTTTTATTTTAATTGTGACAACTTGAAATTGTTTATTAAAATTCCGAATTATTTCTCGGATTTTTTTAATTCCATTTTTATTTATTGCGCGGGATCGCAATCGGGATTTTTTTAAACAACAAAAAAACCGATGATGATGAGATCGAAAGCGAAGCCGACTCTTCCGTACTCGCTGCATACAGCGAAGAATATCCCAGTGACAACGAGGGGGGGGGGGGAGGGGTCTCCAATAAAAAAAACTGCACATCAATTAACTACTGTACACCTTTAGACTCACTGTCAATATTTTGACTTTTCATGTAAAATAAATATTTTATTTTTATACGGAAAATGTTGCTTAACAATTATTATTTACCTGTCACCATTAAATTTCCAATGAATAGAGAGCGAATTTTAATTGTAGTATTTTTTATGTAAAATACAAGTATTGAACTACAAACTCTGTAAATTTCAGCCCTTAATATTAAAAGATAGCGACACTAGATTTTTTTTCAAAAAAAAATTATCACAGCTGCAAAGGGTTGTAGATAAAAAAATTTGTTTTGTAGATTTATTAAAAAATACCAGCTATTCAACGCTGCTAACAAAAAAAATCTTAAAAAAAAATTTTTGTTGTTAAAAAAAACCCGATTTTTCGCATATTAACGATCAATTTAAAAAGCTGCGCGCTTTTTAAATTGATCGTTAATAAGTAAACATGTTAGTACAATATTTCAAGAAAACTTTAAGCTCAAAATTGACTCTAAATATGAAAGCGTGTATGAGTTATCGAGATTTAAAAAAAACTATTTTTTCGGAAAAATCATTTTTTGCAAAAAGTTTATAATATTTTAATTTTTTTTTGAAAATGATCTTTTTCAGTTAGTAGAGAGCTACACTGTCAACAAGTTTCATGAAAAAAAATATTTTTTGTCACGAAGATATGAGCGTTTCAAAAAAACACGATTTTGAACGATTTTTTTGCAAATAAATAATTTATTTTTGAATTTTTTCACATCGGATTTCCATAGATCGATCCGTATTTAATAGTTCTACAACTTTTGTATAAAACTTATTTTCATTTTATGGCACCATGAGAGAGTAACATGGAGAAACGACGTTTGTATTTTAGTTTATTGAATTCTACAGAAAATTTCAGATTCTTTACATATTTCTGTTTACTGTATCTCCACTTAAGGGTCCAAATCCGTAGGCAGACTGCACTATTTTCTATTTTTTATTTAATGGTAATTAATTAAAGGCGATCACCACCACCTGTCTGCGTTACTGACAGACACGCAGCATTATCCGTCGGGCTAGACTAGACTAGACAATCATAGACATGGAAGTGGGTGAGATTTTGCCGTGAATGAAGGCAGATGATCGTTTCGTGTTTTTGCGGCCGGATGTGCAGCAATAACATGACCATGTCCTATCCTATGAATCCTTAACGCGCACAATATAGGGTCCACACTACCGAAATAGATAAGTGGTCTAGTATGGCTAGTCAACGTCAGCACCTCCCAATTGTTTTTTATTCGGCCAGTGTTAAGACGGTCATGGTGGCAATGTCAAGGCCACCGTAAATTATGCCGCTTTTTAGCATCAACCTCGTAAACAAAACATTTAAAAAGTGACCCTAGAAAACTGCATCGCGTCACTTTCCTTTTTCGGGTGTATCGGTATCGGGGCGCGCTTACTTACCGATAGCCAGGTATTTCACCTACCGTATCGAGCACGCTAATGGAATATCTGGGAATATTTTCAAGCTATAAATCACGATTGGTTATCTCGACGGTCTCACTTTCGAGTGACAAATGGTTTAGAGGTTTAAGGCACTTAAATATGATGTTTTACGAAAAGTATGTATTTATGAGCGAAACTATTCGAGGTGATGGGAATACAGGCAGCGCCGGCATTTGTTTGAGGAGTAGGGAAGCGTTAAATCCAGCGCATACAGGTGTTCCTCAAGGGTCCAGCCTTAGCCCCATTATATTCCTTGCTCTTATTAATGTCTGGTAGATTCGCAAAATATGATCGGTGATGATATAAATATGTATGTCGGACAGTAGCGTAACCAGACTTGGATTTGGGGGGGGGGGGGCACACAACAAATCTATACGGTGGCAGTCGCGGCGAAAAAATTTTGAAAATTTTCAAGGTCACGCATTATCCTGGCAGAATTTTAATGTAAAATCCGTTTATATAAAAATAAAGATTTATTTTTTACCATCTTGAAATAAATGCAGGACATTCAGTATTGTCATTTTTCCTGTTATATTTTTTAAACTAGGCTAGCTTATTTAATTACATACCTTTACGGCAGCGTCGGCAGCATCCTCTTTCACCCTGAAACGCACCGCAAGCCTCCATAAACTCTTTTAGAATGGGGATTAACTGTAGAAATGCACCTACAGTAAAGCTGCCACTGATATCTTATAAAAATTATGTATTTACGAAACTTAACATTATTTCAACAAGTTTCATATTTTATGACAAAAATACCTCCCAAAATTTTTAAACAAAATTTAAAAAATCCGGGGAGGGGGGCACGTGCCCCTAATGCCCCCCCCCCAAGCAACGCGCCTGATGTCGGGGCATATTTACTCTATAATACTCAGAAATGGCTCAAACAGAAAGATATTTTCAAATGGTAAATACTGCGATATATGCGTAGTAAAAATGGCCGACGGCCGCAACTATGCGGTACTCTGTCTATCCACTATTTCTGGGGGCATTCAAGTAGCAAATACAGATTTATTTTTTACCATCTTGAAATAAATGCAGGACATTCAGTATTGTCATTTTTACTGTTATATTTTTTAAACTAGGCTAGCTTATTTAATTACATACCTTTACGGCAGCGTCGGCAGCATCCTCTTTCACCCTGAAACGCACCGCAAGCCTCCATAAACTCTTTTAGAATGGGGATTAACTGTAGAAATGCACCTACAGTAAAGCTGCCACTGATATCTTATAAAAATTATGTATTTACGCAACTTAACATTATTTCAACAAGTTTCATATTTTATGACAAAAATACCTCCCAAAATTTTTAAACAAAATTTAAAAAATCCGGGGAGGGGGGCACGTGCCCCTAATGCCCCCCCCCAAGCAACGCGCCTGATGTCGGGGCATATTTACTCTATAATACTCAGAAATGGCTCAAAGAGAAAGATATTTTCAAATGGTAAATACTGCGATATATGCGTAGTAAAAATGGCCGACGGCCGCAACTATGCGGTACTCTGTCTATCCACTATTTCTGGGGGCATTCAAGTAGCAAATACAGAGAGGATGGAAAGTTGATCAAGGACGTCGTACTTTCCAGGATAAGTGGACATAAGAAGATTTGCTTATATATCCCAGCGAAGAGACGGCGAGGAACTATCTGGCAATGTCCAGGGGTAAACTGCGATTTGTTACAGGAATCCTAACCGGACCCTGCCGGGCAAGGAAACACCTCTATAACATGAGACGAAGTGCCACACCCATCTGCAGAGGATGTGAACAAGAAGATGAAACGATCGAGCATGTACTTTGCGAATGTCCCGCCGTGTCATCGACCAGAGAATCCATATTGGGGGAACGTTGGCCTTCTATGGCCAATTTGAGGGAAATGCCCCTGGGCAACATCATCACCTTTTGTACAACATTGGGCTGGTCGATGACCTAGGGAGACATTTCCCTCACGGAGGAAGCACAAGGGGCCCAATGGGGCCTAAGTGCAGCGGAACTCGATATGCACTCCGGACATATTCCAGATTCCCAGAAGATTTGCTTGTCAAGCTAATTGAATTTGTAATAAGGAACCAAGACGTTCACGGGTTTTTATTGCAGGAATCGATCAATTGGTTATACATGAAGAAAAAGGCGCGGAGTACTATTGAATTAGAGGGTGGAAATTGAATACAGGGGTGAAAAATCACCCTTTTTGGCTTTTTTAATATATCTCGTAAACAAAGCAAAATTTCGATATATCTCTCATGAAACTTTTTGTAGAGAATCAAATTTCCTATTGGAATAGCATTTTATGAATATTAAAAAAAAAAGGCAAAAAAAAGCGAAAATTTTGATTTTTTGATTGTTTTTGCCTTTTCGCCTGTATCTTTTTTTTAGGCTTAGATGGGTATAGGCATTGCTTCAGATAAAAAAAGTAGATTAAATTTACTTTAAAATGGTGGGCGGAACATTTTTTTGAGTGCAAATTGACCGAGATATGGCCATTTCAACCTGGCTTTTTTTGCATGTCATCCCTCTTGTACGAATATTGTTTTCGTTCTCATTTTATTGAAAAAATTATTGTTTTACTCAATTAAAAAAGTTTTTTTACGTTTATTATTTAGTAATACATGATAATGTAAAAAGCAAAATGATAATGTATATTTTTGGAAACCACACACGGAAAAGTAGCGGCAAAATTGTTCGATAGAAATAGTTTTAATTTTCCTCAGTTACATAGGTATCTACTTGTGATACTACTTCAGCTTTCTTCAACATTGACAAAAAAAAATTATGAATTTTATAACTAAAAACAATGTACTTCAACCATACATGGAAATATTCTTAGGTGATAATGCAACTGAACCGTATATTACCTCTGCATCAGAATACATTGCAGCTTGTTTCTATGGGGCAAAGACGAACATGAGTCTTGACCATATTAGTTAGGTTATGAAAATCCGGGCGCGAAATTTGAAATGGGTTCCTAAACACACTTTAGCAAATTTGACTGTCACCTATTTCTTATGGGAGATTCAAAAGTGTGATTTTCAGACGGGAAATTCTCGGGTTGTGGGCATTTCTTAGTATTTAAACCCATTATACGTCAAACTTTAAACATATTTCTCTACAATTCAAGTCCAAATAATTTTTTTAGACCTATGAGTTAATTAAATAAATGTTTTTAATTTAAATTGTCTGTTTCCATGGACGTACGTCGCGTATTAGTTTTAACATTTCTTACGCAAGAGCGCCAGGCCAGCTGTAAAAGTAAGATTAAGGGTTATGTTATGATATTGTCGGTGGGTTGTTTATTTGTTTATTACTATTTTGGTCAATGTTTATAGATTTTTAACATTAACGATGTAATAATATACCTACTATGTACACTTTTATGAAAGAATAATGGAAAAAATGGGCTCAAATGTGGATTTCTCCATATAAATAATAATCCGGTAAGTACCTACCTAGATATCGGATCATTATTTATATGGACATTTTTGTTACGTAAGGTTTTTCATTCTAACCAACACTCAAAATCAATTATTTGCAATCAGAAAAAAAAAACAGATAAGTCTGTGATGAAAACTGCAAAACGTGAAATAGGTAAATCAAAATAAAATGAGATTAGAAGTTACCTAGGACACAAATATAATACAAATTCAGCGATGTTGCCACAAATATTGCCGGTTTTTAAATTAACACAATGAAATTATAATTTATTATGTAAGAAACTCTTATTAAATATTAAATAAGTTCATCCAAAACCTTACAGTACCTACACATATACTGTGGTACCTACCTCTCAACTCTCAAGGACCATATTTATGTCAAACCCCTTCCTCTCTGAACCATTGGATCAAGCAACAACACACGTTTTTCAACACGTTTTTCATACAAACATCGCCTTCTAAAATTGGTAATATTTTTATTTTGATAATGTTTAATCAATATTTTAACACTCTCTCAGTCAAATAAAATATCAAACAATGTATTTATTCAACTTTTTTCACTAAGAGACTTTCTATATCACGTATACAACGCGCTGAACTTGAGTCCCCATAAGACGACATTACTAAAGATATAGATGATGATATCGATATGCAGTTTGACATTATTATTGTTGAAATGTAGTAGCACCATTGCTCCAAACATTAAATTATTGTAATTGTCATGTATGACTAAATAATAAACGTTATAGCTATTTATGTAACCAGTTGGGAAAAGTACTATTTTGTGTACCTAGCATTTGAATTTGAATTTTGTTTCATACAAGATTTTTTCTAATTTTCTCCAATTTTGTATTTTATGAGAAGAAAACTGTGAATTTTCTACGTTTAAAAACAATCCAGTAGGTTGTAACGGTGTGACAGCTCGTCACTTTCATAGCTTGTCAGGTCTAAATAGCGTACTATGAAATGAACTTTACACAACCAGTTGCGTAATATTTTACTTTTCGTAACTGGTTGTGAAAAGTAAGACGTTTCCTAACGTCAAAGGGTTTTGAAAAGTCTCACTTTACGTGTAAAAATTAGAAAAAAACACAGTTATTAATCACAGATTTCAGTTGTGCCATTGCTCTGTTGCTCGGCTAACCCGATCGCTTCTTCTTTTTCTTTCAACTATCTAACGAATAGGAAACAAAGGGTTGTGATGGGTACCACAGGGTACAGTTCTAGGCCCTATCCAGTTTACAATATACGTCAATGACTTACTTACCTTTCCTTCAGAAGGCAATATCATATCTTACGCAGATGATACTGCAATATTCTTCTACAACATACTACATACTTCTTGAAAGTTGGAAAATGTTGCGTGCCAGTGTCAACAATTCAGCTTTAAGTAGTGAATCATCGCGTTCAATGTTTCTCTCTTTCAGTCAGTCTTTAATCTGCCCTTTCCGCCATGCAGTTGTGGGCAGTGTTCTACGAGAATGATAAGATTATTGTCTGTTATTTTATTTCCTATATTAGGATAATTGCGCGCTCCACTGAGCACCGCATTCCATTAGTTTGCATATCAAACGAAAGCACTATACCACAAGTATTAAATACTTAGGGATAATGATTAATTGTCATGTAAGGTGGGCTACTCAGATCAACAGTATTATAAGAAAACTTCGACATTTAATATACAAATTCTAAATAGTAAGAGCGTTTTTGAATTTTAAACAATTGAAAATACTGTATTATGCTCTTGTTGAGTCGATATTATAGTATAGTATAATAGCATGGGGAGGGTGTAAATATAATTTTAAATAAAAACGTCAGACTTTGTACTGATACCGTGAGTCAGCAATACTAGATTTAAGACAGGTTTACGCTAAACTGATACTAATATATCTCTAGAAAAACGAGCATTTTTTACAACCTATCATGTTTATGGCACTTGACAAAAAACAAATGAATATCAAATTAGATGTAGCAAAAAAAAGATTAGGTAAAAGACACTTTGTTTATATTGGACAGAGATTGTATAATAATTTGCCTTCTAACAAAAATTGCTAAAATGTATTTATCTTGAAGAAATTGGTTAAGAAATTGTTGAGATAGAATCACTTATTGAAAGACTGATTAAGTTAACATAAGACACTAAATTTTGTAACACTAGTACTTTTTCTTTTTTCCTTTTCCTCTTTCGTTAATTTATCTGAATTGCATTTAGATGTATCCATCCATTCGCAAGTTTTTAACTTAAAATGGATGTAAATCTATATTTATATTTTAATTTAATACAATAATTAAGGTTATCATAGTTAATTAAGGTTATCATAGCGCCTAAACTATAAAATAGTAACAATGACGATTATGGCACCAAAAACATTTTCGGTCTTTTGTCTACATTTTCTTCGCATCATTTTAATAATACTACTTTTTAGTATCATTGGATTTATTTTGGCATTTTTGTAAATGGTTGGCAATTGTGGGAGTATACTTTTTCATTTTGTGATTTGTACGTCGATAGGTGTTTACATTATTTGCTTTATTGGGCATTATTATAATTAATTCTGACTGTTTTCGGGATATATTTCGGGCGGGGAAAGTCTTCTAACATTAGACTTCAAGACTTCTGATTGCGTCGTCTTTGAGACCCCCCTCTGGCCTATCTTTTTCTCTCAAGCAACAACGTATTTTGTTGTTGTCTGCAATATCGACCTTGACTCCAAAACATAAGTATTTTACCCTGAATCGATTTTATACTATTTATAACAATAATAAATATTTTTAGTCCGCATGAAACAAACTAATCATTCGAGTGCAGTTGATATAACAATTGAAAACAAAAGGTCGTCATTCGGTTAATTGAGAGTTTTGAGATTGGATAGTTTTCCATTCTTTTTTTAATATCGAATTATCGAGTCAACAACTAACACTAATGAAATATACACTGTAGTCTATACACTGTTTTTTTTAAAATTATTTATTGTTATAATATGGTTGCAATAATACACCATATTCTCTGTACATTAACGCCATTTGGAATACCAGAT
The DNA here is from genome assembly GCA_964058915.1 of Tetropium fuscum. Classification (NCBI taxonomy): domain Eukaryota; kingdom Metazoa; phylum Arthropoda; class Insecta; order Coleoptera; family Cerambycidae; genus Tetropium; species Tetropium fuscum. The sequence continues at coordinate 1,605,481 of CAXKVY010000072.1, read as the reverse complement.
TGAATATAAAGTTGCGTCTGCCTCCCAACAGTGCAGCACTTGGCTGCGGCAAGCCAGCGATCTCGTCCGACATCTATCGAAATTATTGCACATATGCTCTTAATTATTACCTACAATTCATATATCGAGTTCCTCACAGGTTTGCCAATGCAATGATAGCCTAGCTGTAAAGCCCAAATAATGATCTGCATGCATTCGAGTTTGCTTCTGCTATTCTTCTATTTTTATAACTTAATCACATATATTTAAAGATACGTGTACACGTCATAATGTCTGCCAAGGAGGACCGGTGGGTTTCGCAAGAATATTTTTAGATTGTTACGTTTCCTGTCATTTCCTGATCAATCTGCAACGACCAACTTGAACATGCAGTTACGTTTACTAAAAATCTGCGCCACACCGCCAAAGAGTTTTAAAGTACGAATAAATAACTGCAATAACATGCGATTATTCGTTTCATACGTTGATAGCACACGAAATAAAGTAATCTGTCTGCAAAGTCAGTTAAATAGGCAAACTAGTCTTATTTTTCCCACTGAGGATGATGAGTATGATGGTGAAAAGAGAAAAAAAACAACAAAATTTAAATTAGATGCTCAAAAACATGCTCCAAGCATTTTTGCACCCGCTTTTAAAACGCTCCTAGTAGCTCTGGCAATGATTCTACCTTCAATGTTATCGATAGCATGAACGATGCTTTGCTGGAGATCAAGCATATCATACCGCATTTTATAACATTTAATCGAATATGGCCAAAAGAAAAAATCAATGGGCCTTATGTCTGGCGATCGAGGAGGCATACGGATAGGGCCTTTAGTTGATAAATATCTGACATAAAAAAGTCTTGTAATAGAATATCAATCTGGGGACATTATGGGGACATTTTGTTGAAAGCAGATCTGTTGTCTATCCATTAAATTGCACTCGATAAAATGCAGTCTACAATTCTTGAGCCACATCAATGATTTTAATTTGATCACTGCAAATTTCAATTTCAGTAGTTTCTTATTATGAATTGCTCCTTGGTTCTAGTTTTCTTTAAACACATTTTCATTCGATCTAAACTTACGATACAAAAGCAAAAAGTACCTTCGATGTGGCAAGTTATGCATATGATACAAAACTTTATAACGTTTACGAGCTCTGTGATTATTTTTTTGACAAACGTATAACATTCTATCTATCACATTTTCTGAATGCGTGAAAATTTTTTCCTCAAAAAATGTAAATTGTAAACTGTTTACTAGCGGAACTTCAATTTGACATTTTAATCTTGATGTCATTTAAAAAACAAACGAATGCTGTTTATGAAATACGAGCCTTCATGATGAAATTAAAAAGAAACATCACTTTCGTCAGTTTTGACTTTGGGATAAAATGTCATAGGACAATTTTTGTTCAGAATTCAAGTTCCTATCGATTTAAAATATCGTATACTGGGTGTCCCATTTAAACAAATGGAACTTTTTGACGTAACTCGCAAACGCGGTGTTCGATCTTTTTCCGTTTTCACCATCATAATTAGTGCGAAAAATGCTACTAGTTTGCCTATTTAACTGACTTTGTATCTTCAATAATAACGAAGTTAGCAATAGTACCGACTTAAGTTTCAAAACCCTGTATATAATCTCGTTGTAACTGTAGTCGTTGTAACTGCAGTTACATATGTTCTTTAGAACTAAATTAATGATTTATTGATGCAGAAGTAAATACATATTAATCTGAAAATACGTAATAGTTTATATAAATTGATGTTTATCTGTATATGCAGTAACATTTGCTATTTAACAAACTATATTATGAATGAGTACACCGAAACTGTTTTAATTACTTAATTTTTCTAGTTAGATGCTAAATTAGCCAGTCAATTGGTTAAGCTGCGGTCACAGTCAGTTATAAAAAACATTTGCCCAATAATAAGGAAACATTTGAAGACAAATTGGGTTTATTGATTTTAGTTAGTTTAGTAGTGTTGCTGCAGTAACATTTGCTTACTAAGATATATCTAGTAATGAAATCTATTGTCAAAATAATGAAAATAAAATATTTTTTTGTGATCTAAATCGTATTGTAGTATTGTAACTGCAGTTACCTGTATTTGAGAACTACATTGACTGGGATACAATATTTTTTGCAGCGATTATTTTCAAATTTACGCATATTTACTTAACTTGGGAAATCATTGATTACATTTGTTCCTGCAATAAAAAATTGTTAATAAATTACGTTACTATTATCCTAAAAATATGAGAGATTTGCAAATTGCAACTGCAGTTACATATCCTTTAATAACTAGATGCACGATTCGGTTTTGAGAAGTACGTAGTCTGTAACTGCAGTAACATGCACTGGATAAGGAATTACGTTATAAAAGACCTTAACAACGGTATTTTTTTTACCTTTCTTCTTTTGTTATATACTAAATTGGTAAATTAATTGTTGAAGCTGCAGTAACACTTAGTTCAATTTACACACAAATTATTTGTTATTCTTTTTACATCTAAATAAATCGGACTAAATTATTTATTTTATAGTCTGCCCTATATCTGATTGCTGCGGTTGTAACTGCGACTACAACTGAGTAACTATAGTTACCGAAGGAGGCAAATATGTTTTTAAACTGAATAAAGTACTGTTACCGATTGAGACTGCGGTTACATAATTTTAATTCACCATGTAATAGACCCACGTATAAATATGTTCCTGTGCGTGATTCGTGTTGATTTCTGTAACCGCAGTAATTAACAGTTAAAACATTTGTACGATATGCAAAACTGATAGAGTCAATAAATGATGGAGATGCAGTAACATTACTGCAGTTACTAGAATCGATTATTATGTCTCCATGTTGCTAATTTTGGACGTCATTGTAGCTGCAGTAAGAAATAATTCAGAAATTAAGGTTACATGTAAAAATGTAGCAAAATGACATGCAGCCATATGTATTAGAAGTTAGTTTGACTAGTGCGCACTGTAATATTTCTTCTTCTTCTCGATGTGTGTGGGTGTAACAATATAATTTATGTAGTTGTCGTTGGTGTTTTGGTATAAGGTGAAATTGAAAGTAATGTATCTTTTAGGATTTATTTAGCAAAAATCTAATATTACATATCTATTTTACATACAAAAAGCAAAAACACACATAGAAAAGTCGACAATATTCGCAATCAAATAAAAATGAAATTGAACTAAATATTAGTTAAATAAAATTCACTGAACATTGCCATTATATACACAAACCAAAAGCGCAACACATTTTGATTTGACATTTTCTTTCAACGAGATCTATGTTATTCAAAAAATAAGGTTTTTTTTACAGTCTCCATATATACAAATATGTTACAATCGTCAATTGGAAAGAAGAATAAGACTCATTCCTTTCATTATATTCATCTCTTAATTTCTTTTTCTAAATTAAATTAAATTCATCACCTTTTCCAAAAAATTTATCAAAAAATATAATTTCATTAAGGCATATTATCACAAAAAACAACGCATATGTTCCTACCTTTTGACAAAATGGCATGACTCACGCAATTGCGCAAAATTTTACTAATTAAAGAAACGATCACTAAAACTTTACTAGCTTCACTGGGCCGGGTGTAAAATTTAAAAAAATATACATGTTAAGACCTGTATTTCAGAGCTAATACTCCTGCTCCTTAGGCGACGCAAATTAACACAAAAAGGGCCAAAGCTACGAAATTTTTCCGAACGGATGGATTGAGAAGCGGTTTTTTAACCTCGATTCAGGAACATTTAAAAAAAATATATAAATCCTTATTTTAGGATTTTATTTTTGTGCAATTTTCCGTAGAAAAGTGCATCTTTTTGAGTGCTTATTGTGTGAATCTAAAAAAAATTTAAAAAAAAGAAATTAAAAAAAATTTAAAAAAAATTAAAAAATTTCAAAAATAAAAAAAGTAATGGAAAAAGGAAAAAATATTTATTTTTTATTGCGTTTTTATACTTTTGTGCATCTTTCCGTAGCAAAATGCATTTTTTTAAGTGCATATTGTGTGAATCTAAAAAAAAAATAAAAAAAAAAGAAAAATTTTTTTTTATTTCTTTTATTTTTTATTTCGTAAATAATTCACGAAATGATCCCAATTTTCTTATTCGGGGATTTTTGGGATCGCTGGTCACGAATATGATGATCAAAAAGTCCGCCGATGCATTTTTCTATCGAATACTGCACAAAAGCGTTTTTCCCGAAAAATAAGGATTTAATTTTTTTTGGAATGTCTGAATCGAAGTCAAAAAACCGCATATCTCAATCCATCCATTTCCAAGATTACGGGGGTGAAATGTTAAGTTGCCCCGCCTCTTCTGAGTAGTTGCACCCTATCTATTCACCGGTTCAAATAATTTTTGTTTATCAATTTACAAAAATAAATATAAAAGTCATCCTTATATCTAGACATATCACATATTTTTATACAAATTATTTACAGTAAGTGGAGGGGGAAGTCGGCCGAGGCTCGGAAATAATAACCAAAATGCAAATGCAGCAAAAAGTAGGAATAAGTTAGTCAGCCATATTTATAACCTCGGCAACATATTTACATAATCATAACGCGCAGAACACATACGCATTCCACGGACAACAATCGCACGCCTTACTGTCAGAGTGCCCGTAAAGGGGATCGAGTCCATAGAGATAAAAAGTCCATACTAAGATAGGAATAAATAAATTTATTTAAAAGTTCTCTGCTCTCTCAACTGGTGGCACTAGATTTTAAATCGACACAGTTCGTTCTATCGTTCTACACAAAAATTAAATAATTTAAAATCCTAGAAGTCATTTGTTATAAGTCTCGAGTCGTACGACCAGCGGATTCTCTCATAATAGTCAAGAAACTGATTGTCATACGCTTTGCTTATACCTTCGCGTTGTCGCTCACCATCAGCGACTCATAACGGCGCCATCTACCGACATTCATGCGATGTAAACGCAGTAGCGCCGCCATCTGTGGCGGATTTTCGTAATTTATTAACAGTCCCCTATAAGACTGCTTAATTTAGGGCTTACCAGAATAAAAATCAGTTTCCCGACTATTCATTCGCGCCGTTCGCAGAACTATGAGCACCCGCACCTGTCCACTACCATACCCGGCAGGGCCCCGTAGACGACGTTCATGTGTTCGTCGAAATACAGCATCGAGATGGCGCTCATCCTGCGTGGTGCGCAGCAAGGCTGCGCGGCGCTGTTCGCCGCCGAAATTTGGATCAGATGCGTGTGAGGGTGCTTCTGCAAGGTGACGAACGGGCAGTCGCCCGAGCACATATGCGCGTTGTACCGTTTCGGGGCGATGATGAAGTCAAAACCGATGTGGTCGAAGTCGACCATGAAGGGGTAGCGACAGCAGAGGGATTCCTTCATCTTCTCGTCGCAATTCAGGCCCAGGTTGCGGCGCACGCGTCGCTTGGTCTCTAGCGTAGAAATCTCCACGTAGGGGACCTGCAAAAAAGAAAACGATGAGCATTCCACAGACATACAGGGTTTCTTTTTTTCAAGTCTTATTGTCGTGATATTTTCAACAATAAAATGCCCTCATCTTGCCTTCTGATGTGGCTACTAGTAAGTAGTCCATGCATTTTATACAACTGGTGACATAAATTCCTGCCTGGGTAAAAAAAACTATAGGCCCTCGAGAAAAATTAGAAACAGAGATAAAGTCACAATAAATACACTCCACATAAACACTATCCCTGGTTCCGAAATAGTGTGAGTGATTATTGTGCAAATTTGTATACACTCTATAGAAATTATGGACAGAACGCATTAGTGACCGTGTCTACCGATAGGTGCGCCGCTATAGCAAATGCAACGTGTTTTCATTGTTGTGTTTTAGGCGGTTCTAAATTAAATGAAATATCATTGGTCAGAGGCAAAGACGCGGGATTTCGTTGCATATATTGACGCATGCGCTGTTTCATGCATGTTTTGGCGCGACAGTGGCGTTTCATTGTGTCTTATGCACGGTTGAATCGCGATATAAATTAATTATAATATTATGTTATACGCTAGTGTTTAGTGTTTTTATGCGATGGAAGCGACGAATGCGAGTAGCAGTGGTTCTAAAACCAATAATTACAATCGTAAGCGACCGGTTTTGACAGGACGAGCACTGAAAATGATCAAAAATGTATACGAAGGAATATTAGAACGGTATTCTGGAATCACTAAAACTAAGGCAGTTAATATATGCGCTTCGTTGACAAAAGTCTATGTGAATAGTGTGTTTCGTGCAAGTACAGATGACGAACCCATTGCAAAAAAAAAAAGAAAACGGAAACTCGTGGCAGAAAGAAAATTGACGTCGACGAAGATGTCAAATACGCAATTCGCCGGATTATCCATGGTTTCTTTTTTAAAAACGAGATTCCGACACTGAAGATAATTTCACTTGCTATTTCCGACGATCAACCTTTACCCAAGTTATCTCGGAAAGTTCTTTTGAGAACTATGCACGAGATGAATTTTCGTCATATAAAACGAAATCGGAAAGTCTTCTTATTGAGAAAAACGAAATTGTTTTATGGCGAAGAAAATATTTGGAAAACATGGGAGATTTTCGGATCTCAGACAGAAAAATTTATTATTTAGACGAAGGGTAAACGAAGGGCATACCGTTTCAAAAGTATGGCAGGACTGCAATATTAGTGATAGAAGACAGGCATTTTTAGACGGATACTCTACAGAACACGAAGCACCATCTAGAAAAGGACGACGGCTGATAATTACGCATATCGAAAGTGCATCAGGATTTCTGGAAAATGGTTTAAATGTGTTTGAATCGCGACGAACAGGAGATTACCATTAAGATATGACAAGCGAAGTCTAATGAAAACGAAGGTAAAGACAACATATAGAGATACATATCACACATTTTTAGATCCATCTAATAACAGTATTTTTCTTAAGATAATAAAAAAACCATCACAAGTACACTTAAAAACAATGTTAATAACTTGGATATTTTATTTAATTTTTTTAATTCTGCCCCCTCTAATATGATACGCCTATGGAATTTCGTTCCCCTCGCCCCTCATGTCCCTGAGCCGTCCATATGCTGGTGATGAATCACTCCACACTATTCCGGAACCAGGGTATAGTACACTGGCTTTTTGCATCTTTGCAAATTTTTTAGGTTAAGTTCGCCATTTAGGGGCGAGTTGAAAGGAATAGAAACTCATATTTTTCATACAGGTAGGAATGTCTGCAACTTTAACATTGGGCAGTGACAAAATACTTGGTTTATAGGGCCTAGTAGGGATCCCTGGGGCGCTCCAACTCTAAGTCACGCACATTACTCCATAATTTCGTATGTGCGGCAAAAATAAACAAAGGCTGTTAACGTTTGCCAGTTATGAGATAATGCACGATAATTATCTTAAAATAGCAACATCTCCAAATATGTACACAAAATGTAGAGCATTTCATAATTAGTCGAACGCTGTTTAAATAATAAAATAAAAGTTTATTTTACATCGGTTTATGGTCTCTTTAAAAATATATTTGACAATCCGATGCGCTTTCGCTCGTTTAAATTTCTCTAAAAAAATGTGCGGTGGAATTAAACTTTAGACTCCGACCATCTTTAGAAGGCTATTAAAAAAAATCAAATCTTCTATCACGCGTTGTTATTTTTTATCGCGTACCCCGTTGCCCTCTGCTATACAGGGCGGACATTTTTTAGCCGATTGTTTATCGGGGGTTCTATAATTAGCAGCGAGAGAAAAGACTGCAGAATTTTGTTTCGTTTCCAGTTTGACCTATAAAAATAATCGCGTATTTACAAGATAAGGTTTTATCTGCGATAAAAATTAATTATATAAGAATCTACACGTTTATCTAATGCTTCCTTGTTGCAATATTTTTTTTCGCGAAGCAACGGTGAAAGGTCGCAGAAGCGGAGAAGTATCGGTTTTCGCCGAAATCTTACCACAGCCAGTAATGTATGCGGAGAGAAATGGGTAACACATTTTCTTTTCTAAATCAATCAATCAATATGTCTCAAAAACAAAATGATAAAGGGGAAAAAGATAAAAGAGGAGGGAATATTATTTGTTTAAAGAAAATTAAAATCAAAACTGAATAGAACCGTCTTTGTGAAAATTATGTAACCACCAAAAAATTAACGCACTACCAAAAAATAACCAAAAGTTTGAAGTTCATTTTGGCTAGACCTCTTGTCCGATTTCGATGATTTTTCTATGATGGCCATCCTTTAATCAAGAATGTGAATGCTCTTTTGTTTTTTCAGAGAAATTTTGATTTATTCATTACAGGGTGTATAAAAGGGCGAGCCGCAAAACGCACGATAAAGCGTTAGAATAGACGAAATATCCGGCAGATAAAGATTTAATATAAACAATGGAGTTGCGTGCTGTGAGTTTTCAAAAATCATTCGATGTTAAGAATTGCAATTTGGCACCTTTTGGGCGTAGGTACCAATTGGGACAAGAAATTTGTGGCTTAGGTATCGCAGCGGCGGTATCAGAAATTCGGGCCTTGGATATCGGATCTCTTGGTACTTGGTCTCTAAATCTAGGTGCGAGACGTTCCCCCTGGCCTCGTTGCCCCAGTGAGCGTTTGAGCGGTTGGTTAGATTTTGATCGCGTGCCTGGTGAATAAGGATTTGATAGAGACCAAAAATCTATCGATAGACAGACAAACGAAGTGTCTAGATAGCCAGGGTAGTTTTCAAAAATCATTCGATGTTAAGAATTGCAATTTGGCACCTTTTGGGCGTAGGTACCAATTGGGACTAGAAATTTGTGGCTTAGGTATCGCAGCGGCGCTATCAGAAATTCGGGCCTTGGATCTCGGATCTCTTGGTACTTGGTCTCTAAATCTAGGTGCGAGACGTTCCCCCTGGCCTCGTTGCCCCAGTGAGCGTTTGAGCGGTTGGTTAGATTTTGATCGCGTGCCTGGTGAATAAAGAATTGATAGAGACCAAAAATCTATCGATAGACAGACAGACGAAGTGTCTAGATAGCCAGGGTAGTTTTCAAAAATCATTCGATGTTAAGAATTGCAATTTGGCACCTTTTGTGCGTAGGTACCAATTGGGACTAGAAATTTGTGGCTTAGGTATCGCAGCGGCGCTATCAGAAATTCGGGCCTTGGATCTCGGATCTCTTGGTACTTGGTCTCTAAATCTAGGTGCGAGACGTTCCCCCTGGCCTCGTTGCCCCAGTGAGCGTTTGAGCGGTTGGTTAGATTTTGATCGCGTGCCTGGTGAATAAGGATTTGATAGAGACCAAAAATCTATCGATAGACAGACAGACGAAGTGTCTAGATAGCCAGGGTAGATATTAAATAGTGTAACGTCACACAGTAGGGAACCGTGTAATAAAAGTTTTAGTGTGTGAGGTGTGGAATCCCATTGGATTTACGAGAGAATACAAGGCTAGAGTCATCTCGTCACGAGAGAGGATGCTAGGGGCCCGTTGCTGTATTTTTCCTCGGCTGAAAGAAGCAGTAAGTGCTGGACAAAATTAAGAAAAACTAACCACTGGTGTGTCATTACAGACGAGAGAGTAACTCTCGCCTTAAAGGTCCATATGTGACATTTTAACCGCTATTTATCACGTTACCAAACTAAATTTAAGGGCCCAGTAGACATTTTTGGGGAAGTCTAAATTAGGGGTAGTAAATTGGTATCTACAGTCTATTGATAATATCAGACTATAATCATATATTATCTGGTGGCAGCGCTACCTCTCAAAACCACGCGCCTTAGGCAAGGCAGCGTCGCTGAAGTTTTAGGAGGATACGACTTCAGGGTAGCCTACCCATAAGGGTGTGGGCATTACATCACTCCTGAAACAGTTGTATGCGCCGCATTAGTTCGCTGTCCAATTCTTCGATAACTCCAATCTAGTTCAACCAATATCAATGCTTTACCACATTTTTCACTGTTAAGATTTCGTACATACGTTCCATATTGACAAAAATCACAGTAAACACACTCCTTTCAAATGCTTTTTGTGATTTAATCCACATGTCTTCATTTTTCATAGCATGTTACTTACTTCTGTTTTTCCAAAATGAACTGAATAAAAACATGTTATGCTATAAAATTCTGTATTTATCGTACTAATGAAGATAATAAATTGCATAAAAAAAGAGAATGTTAAGAAAAGATAAGGATAGAGTTCGATTTATATTCTAACTTGGTGTAACTGTTGAAATCCACAGGGTGTTACAAAATTTAATGGAAAAAATACGTCGCAGTTGTTGCACCCTGTAATGATTAAAACATTCACATTCTTGAATAAAGAGGCTATCACACAAATCTACGTAATCATGTACGTAATCATCGAAATCGGAATCTACCTAAGGATACTGAGAACGATTAATAGTCATATATTCAACTTTTAAAAGGTTTTTTGTAAGAACACAATGTTACGTAAAGAATTCGTACTGTCAATAAAGCAAAAAAGTCCGGAGTGCGGATCAGAGATCAGCTGCACTTAGGCCCCATCGGGCCCCTTGTGCTTCCTCCGTGAGGGAAATGTCTCCCTAGGCCATCGACCAGCCTAATGTACAAAAGGTGATGATGTTGCCCAGGGGCATTTCCCTCAAATTGGCCATAGAAGGCCAACGTTCCCCCAATATGGATTCTCTGGTTGATGACACGGCGGGACATTTCATCGGGTGTGTCACTTTGTCTCATGTTATAGAGGTGTTTCCTTACCCGGCAGTGTCCGGTTAGGATTCCTGTACCCTGGACATTGCCAGATAGTTCCTTGCCGTATCTTCGCTGGGATATCTCAAGAGATTTCTGGCCAGCTGACAGCTACTTGTCTCATCCCATAACGTCTTAATTTTTTTATGGGTGTTTTCCTTTATTAATTGGAGTTTCGCTGCAACTGGTAGTGTACTTGAAGGATTCTCAGGCTGGCTGCTGGCCAGTTTTCCAGCTTCTATATTGCCGTTGCATTGTGAGTGTCCTTTAACCCAGCACAGGCCAGCACATGTTATTCATCTGACATGCTCTCACAAGTGCTTGGTGACATTCCCATGTTGACCCTTTAGTTATTTTATAATTTTTCATGGCCAGTAGCGATTGTCTACTATCTGTGCAGATTCTTATTGTCTTGCCCGTTATTTCTCTGCGAGCAATCTCTTGTGCGGCTAGGGTTATACAAGCGAGTTCTGTTTGTACTACACTGGCATTTTTATCCATAGTCCAGTTGCAACGGAGTCGCAGATTTCTGGAATATATACCACAGCCTGCTCCATCCTTTTTCTTTGATCCGTCCGCGAAGACATAGTTTACACCTTCAACGCCAGCCTCGTCTTCACCAGTAGTATGTATGGTGTAAGGTTTATTAAAGACAAGCCGAGGCGGAATACCATCTGCACATGCCTTTAAAAGGGCCTTTCTGACAGCCTCAATCCACAGGCGGCTTCTGGTTTGGCCACAGCTTGCGTTTGGTAGTATGCAAACGGATTTGAGGCGAGTCATGGTAGTCAAAGCCACTTCTTCTAGATGTAGATCTAGCGGTGGAAGACACAGCATTATCTCCATTGCTCTCGTTGGTGTTGTTCGCATAGCTCCGGTTATACTCAGACAGGCAATTCTTTGTACCTGGCATAGCTTGAGTTTTGCTGTTATTTGTTGACTCTTGAGCCACCAAACAACAGCTCCATAGGCCAACATTGGTTTTATGATAGCAGTGTAAATCCACAGGACCATCCTGGGTTTCATTCCCCAGGGTTTCCCTACGGTCCTGCGACACTGCTCGTATGATATGTAAAAAGAAGCTATAAATTAAGAATTCGAAAAAATAAAAAAAATAAAAAGTAAATCTTAATTTTTATATAAATAATCTGTACATTTTATCTAGAACATACTGTAGCTAAATAAAAACAAAAAGTTGTGTATATAGAGGAGTCTTTATAATTTAATGGCAAATCTAAATCATCTTTCACTGCAATTAAAAAAAAATCACTGCAATTAAAAAAATTAAACATTGTGATATTTCCGTATAGTACCTCCTGGAATTAAATACAACTTTAAGACGTTTCATTTTATCGAAAAAACTATACTAGGTAGGTAACTATACTAGATGTATGTATGTATATGGGTCGGAGTGTAGTGGAAGGTAGTGTTATACTCCCATTCCACCACAGCACTTAGGCCTCATTAGGCCCTTTGTGCATTCCTCCTTTTTACTTGAGTACTTTTCTTCAAACCATCATATTTATTACGGGTGGCCTGGTGGCATAGTCTCTACAATTTGTATGTATGATAGTATGGTTCTGAGTTACCGAGATTAATTACTCTGGTCCTCATTACCATTTATCTGGGACCACGCGTCCGCGGCAGATGTGTTGAGTGTTCCCAGGTCTCGGGCAGACGCCACAGTCCGGGCCCAAGCCTGCCTAGGTCACCCATCCAAGTGCCACCAACGCCCGCCCAACATAACTTTGAAGATCTTACCGGTCAAGTCTAAGCGGCTAGGCGGTCCCATTCAGTCACCTTAGTCGCCTCTTACGACAGGTAGGAGGTACCCTGGGTCTATTCTACAATTGTGGCCCCCAACCCAGAGTGGGAAACTATACTAGATATGTTTTAGTATAAAAAATTCAATTAAACTTACCCTCTTTCCCTGGTCAGCGGTGGTGTCCGTAACCGCCACCTTCTTGCCGTTAGCTGTCGCGTTCACCACAAACCCGTGGTTCTCCCTGCTATTCTTAAACCACTCCGAGACGGTCTCGGTGAGATCAACCTTCACCCAATCACCTCTACCCAAAGGCTGGGTGACCTTCTTAGCGACCACCCTGTGGAATCCGGGGGGATCCGGGTGATCAGTGATCTTTTTCACTTTGAACACCTCCACGAAGACGTCCGGTAGCGGCCTACGCTCCGCCCCCTTGATGAAAATATACAGGGTCGCGTTGCTGACGTGGAATTTCGTGATGCTGTCCGAGAACGAGAAATGCAGGATGTCGTGGACCTTATGCCTCAGTCTTGGGTCTGAAAAGAGAGTCATGGTATAGAAAGGACCGGGCTATTGTTGCCTTTTATAGTAATGTTTGTTATATAAGCTACAAAGCGAAAAGTATTCTCAATGGAGACCGCGCTGTTCAAAGTTCGCTCAATTCCGTAGGACAGATAACTAATTTCAAAAATATAAAGGCGGCCATGTTAGTGAGTTTTATGCGTAAAAAAGCAGCTTCCGAAAGAAAATTGCCTTCTCCACTCAAGACAGACATTATGAATTTAGAAGAATGCCATTTGGGATTAAGAAAGTACCCCCAAAATATTCCTAAGGATAATGGGATAGCTATGATTCCTTGCCTAATACAGAATCACTAGCAACTAATGTAAAAATATTGAAAATATGAAAAATATGGACAAATATTAATGATCTTTATCGGAAAATACGTGCGGCCATGCAGTTTGAGCCTCAGGCTTCCATCAAATAGAGGTTGACATAAATAACATCCAGAATACTGCCTTCCCCACACAAGACGAGAATTATGCATTTAGAAGAATGCCATTTGGTTTTAACGTAGCCTTCAAATAAATGGTAATAGATAGGACGTGGATTTATATATAGATTGTGGGTAAAGTGTAGTGGGTATATGATCTGCGAGGTCAGATGGTTTAGAAGGAAGATTTCCGGAAGTCGGGAAGTAGAAGACGTTAGGTAATAAATTATAAGTAGGTATCTGATTCTCGGTTACCGGCGTGTTACTAACCAAGTTTGCATGTCTCGGAACATGCATAGGAAATATTAGCAAGGTCTGTCGAATGGCATAAGGTTGTGGCTAATAAACGCAAAGTGCGCCTTGGAATATATACCTGGTGAGCGGCATTGGCGTGCACGCCAAGAGGGTACCTTGAATAGGAACTCTCACATCGATATAATACAACCCTTTGAGCTTCTAAGCTTTTCTATCTTACATTCTCCATTTAACATTAAATGTACGTGCTCAAAGGTTGCTTGACACAAGACGAAAATTATAAATTTGGACGAATGCCATTTGGGCGTATGAACGTACCCTTAACATAACAGGTAATGGAAAATATGCTACGTGAACCAACCAATTTTATGCATTGTCCTTGTAGAGAACTAGTTACGTTTATATGCACTCATTTCAAATGGTTTATTTTAGATTTCAATCCAATATGAATGTAAAAAAAAGTAGTTTACACATCTGAACATAGAAGTATATCACGTGGAGTTCTACAAGGTTCAATATTATGGCCACTAATATTTATTTTACATACTAATGCGGAGAAGCCGCGTCGATTCGGTAAGATACTAGTAACTAAAAATATGAAAACTCAACGATGCAGATTAACAAGCAAATATGTGAAAATGAATTTATAGGGAATCAAAATCAAGCTTAACACTACCGCCAAATAGATGTTGATAAGAACAACATTCCGATAATTGCCCTTTCCAGCAAAACGGAGATTATGAATTTAGATGAATGCCATTTGGGCGTAAGAATGCAATTTATACCAACTTTACTTCCTTAAAATGCCTGAATGAAAATCACTCTGGAATGGAACGCATTTGCTTCTTATGTTTCATATATTTTCACTCCAAAAAAGCAACGTTAAATTACTCGGTTAATCCAGTGGTTTGGTCTTTAAATTAATAGAAGGCTTAAATAAAGGCGAAAGTGCTCTACCTAATTAAAAATATTCGAAAACATTTCGAGAAAATATCCTGGAAATGTGATCGTTATAATAAAACCACCCACACATCGTATAATATCACCTAGAAGCTAAGGCCTTTCCCTTACGTTAATGTAATTCCAACTCGTCTTTATGCCCCACATTTTCCCATATTCGCGTGGGGGTACCTATTCAAATTACCGCCAATTATTTATTTTATTCTCTTACTACATACATTAAATTAAACACGTCTAAATGAAAAAGGAATTCGGGGTAGCGCGTTCAATTACTTTGGATTAAGGCTTACCGCTTGCCTAAAAAAATAATGAAACGCATAACAAGTTTCCTACGAGCCTGAAACAATAAGAATTTTCATTTTATATTACACCCACACAGTATGTGGCGAGGGTAATTAGCTGAATGCCCAATTTTGAAAAAAAATCTTTAGCTTTACTGAGCTCTCCTTAACATGATTAAAGATTGATTAAAGGCATATTACAATTAACAATTTTATTTGGAATTATTTAATTAATTTATTAATTACTAATTAATTGCTGAAGATTAATTAATTGGGCTTACATGGAATTTAATTAATTTTCACTAAATAAAAATGCAGATTTTTTCTGTAGACAAAATAATTGTACAATAAAATGTACAATAAAGTGTAAAATAAAATCTGTACAATAAAATATTACAATAAAATGTAAAATATTACAGTAAAATTACAAATAAAATAGTTATAGAGATATAAGGAGGTAGTTTTAATCGTATTAATAACTTAAATACTACATTTAGAAAAAAAAATAGATGCGGCAGCTGTACTTCCACGTCTAAAATATGTCCTTACATGGAATTAATGTCTTACATGGAATTCAATCAACTCCCACTAAATAAAACCAGATTTTTCTGTAGATATGAATACATAATTTTACTAGTACAATAAAATGTGTACAATAAAAGATTACAATAAAGTATTGTAACGTTACAAGTGAAATAATTATAGAGATATAAGGAGATATTAATAACGTACAATAAAATAAACACATGTACCGGAAATAACATTATGTACAATTATTAAACTTATATAGTCATTTTGAAAAAATCATATATTTATAACAAAGGATTTAAAATGAAAGGTAAAATTATTGAATTATGTATATAGAATATTGTAGTGATGATTTACAAAAATCAGCATGTTGTAAATTTACACATATAACCAAGGAAGGTCTAGAATAATACTTGTAATATTGTACAATATTTGGATTGATTTTAAGTGTAAGTTGTTTCATATATTAAATAATTATATACATTTAAATTTATGTACATTTACAATAAAACTTTCTAATTAAATTGAAACGGATTAGTCTGTAAATTAATAAAATGCTGTAAGTTTATAACTACAAATGCTGTGACGATCATTTTAAGAACTATGTGCACCAAATTTATAAGGTACAACATTAAATGTTTGTAATCCATATTTACAATAAAATCCTAGATTATACATATTATTGTAACGTGTACATTTCCATGCCCTTAGCACTTTTACAAATTATACATAGATATAGATGCATAATAATACATTACACTGTATGTAAAAAATTATGTAAATTTACAATAAATATATTGTACATCCTGAAATATCTGTACTACCACAATGAAACATTATGGACATATAATAATTATAAATCTTATTGTGAATTAACGATTTACATTTATTAAATTGATTAAGAGTGCCCTCCAGTGGCACGCCATTATATTCTAATAACTGTAAACGGCTTAATTATGTATAACTCTAGGCCACCATTTAGCGGGAATGATCTAAACACACGCAAAATGCTGAGAGCCACCCCCTCCTTGTAAGTATGCAACGTGATGACTGCATGTTAACAATCAAATCGGAGTAAGAACTGTCACACATGATAAAAATATTAGTAAACTCTTTTAGTAAACTAATTTTTGTAATTTGATAGTGGTGAATATTCACTGTACAAACACATATATATACAAACGGTTGTTTTGTACTGATTAGTGAAATTGGAAAATATTTGCATGTCTAAAAAATATATCAAATATGTGGGTCGGAGAGCAACGTTAATTGATTATAAATATGACACTTAATTATTAATAACAATCACCAGTGATTCTTTAAGTATTTCACAAGATACGGAGGTCGTTATTAGTTATTATTTGCTACACGATTACGAGCATTGTCATATTTATTGGTGCACAATAAGCCGTTACGATTCCACTGCACTTGAAACAACAGATTCAAACGTCGAAGGAATCATTCTAATCGTTACGGATTATAGTCGATTTTTGTCTTGTCACTTTATATATTTATCGTAACGGACGATAATGAAATCCGCGCTATTATATCCTTATACATAATTTATTTATAGATGGAACTTTTAACGCAACACATTTCATTAAAATAAATTACCTAGCAACTCGCCTCGATCGAGTTCCGCAACTAATAAAAGTCCAGATCGGGAGTGAGAAATTGTATAACATATTTCGAACTTATGCCAATGGACTATGTTCCTTAATCGCAGTGTACTTGTCCTTGGCCAATATAATAAATGATCTTTAAAAATACTTCTCGCCCGGAATCCGATATAATAATATTTACGACGGTTAAATAGTCATTAATAAATAACAAAAATAGCAACGGTCCCGGATCCCGCCCCTGTGGCACACCAAGTTTAACTTCATGCCCATTAACCTGAACGACCATATTTCGTTGAACAGGTGATGGTGGGCGTGCAAAGAAGTTAACTATGAGGAAGTAATTTAAATTGCGATTGCTCGGTTGCAGGCATTACAATACTTGTATTTAATGGAATGATATGAGGTACCTACAAGACAATGGAGATTCTGACAGTAAACGCAACGTGCAAAAACTAGGTTCTCTTTGAGAGGCGCGGTTTTAATTTGCGGCTGTATTAATGTTTTACAAATGAGCTGTAAAATCGCTCGGCGCTGAGAAAGATTTTCAAACCAATTTGCGGCCGGGAGAAATTCTGGTAGGTAGGCTTTTTAGAGAGTATTAGATATTAACGAAAATGGACACTATATTGGCTTAACTATTCCTATAAATTTATTACATTAACAAATATGTTGATGTTTTAATGGCTTACCACGAAAGACAGAGGAGATCATGGTCCTCACTTTATTGACATTGGGGACCTGGATGGCATGTTTTGTTAGATCGGCTAATAATTTCCATCAGTGTCGCGCGTAGAATATTTATATCGATCTCCTGTATTGTAGAGTACCAGGCTTATGTCATAGAGGGTACAAGGTACTTTAAAATGCCATCGAACGCATACCCTGCCATCCCTTACTATTACGTTTACTATTGATTTTGCATTTTTAAGAGTATACCTGTGTGAATGATTGGACTTGCTTGAATCCATGAACTTCATCTGTAGGTGTTTGTAAATTAGTAATGTTCAATAGGTTCGAATTTTATCTTTGTGTGACCTAATTAACTAATGCTTGATCTAATTTTATTAAGGTCTTGTAAATATATTTCATTGAAAAAAGGAATTATTATTTTCATCATCTAAATGTAATTTGTAAATTTTAGAATACTATCTTACTGCTTCAGTGTTGTAAAGGCTGGCAAATATCTACATGGGGTATTGTAGCATTTTCGTCTCAGCTAAGTGGTGCAATTTTCTATTTGATCTTTAAGGATCGGTTATCAATAATGTAATTTACCAAGAATGTATAGGCTAAATACTTTACTGCCCAATTAATCGCTAGTAGTTCACGCTCTATTAAATAGTATTTTCGGAATCGACGATCAGCGATGGCATTATCTTTTTCAACGGGCCCTCAAAAGATATTGAGGGTCTAAACTAAATATCTGGCCAATGAAAATTCCAGCAAAATTGGAAAATTTATCTTAGAATCGAAATCGCGCGTTGACATTTTACGGTGCCCATTTCGCGGTTAAATTTTTGTAGCGCTCAAAGTTGCAAGTTTTTCAAACCAATTTGCGGCCGGGAGAAATTCTGTTTAGAGAGTCCATTGATGAAAATGGACACTATATTGGCTCAACTATTCCTATAAATTTATTATATTAACAGATATGTTGATGTTTTAATGGCTTACCACAAACGATAGAGGAGATAATGGTCCTCACTTTATTGATATTGGGGACCTGGATGGCATGTTTTGTTAGATCGGCCTTCCATCACTGTGTCGCGCGTAGAATATTTGTATCGATCTACTGGACTGTAGAGTACTAGTCTTATATCATAGAGGGTACAAGGTACTGTAAAATGCCATCGAACGCATACTACCGTCCCTTACTATTACGCTTACTATTGATTTTGCATTTTTAAGCGAGGATACCTGTGTGAATTTGATATGACTTGTTTTAATCCATGTTCATCTGTGGGTGTAAATTGGTAATGTTACGATACGTTTGGTAATACGTTCGAATTTTATCTTTGTGACCTAATTAACTAATGCTTGATCTAATTAAGGTCTTGCAAATATATCTCATTGAAAAAAGCAATTATTATTTTCATCATCTAAATGTAATTGGTAAATTTTAGAATACTATCTTGCTGCTTCAGTGTTGTAGTAAAGACTGGCAAATGTCTACATGGTAGCCTTTTCGTCTCAACTACGTGGTGGAATTTTCGAATATGATTTTTAACGATCGGTTATCAATTATGTAAACTACCAAGAATGTATAGGCTAAATACTTTACCGCCCAATTAATCGCTAGTAGTTCGCGCTCTATTAAAAAGTATTTTCGAATTCGACTATCAGCGACGGCGTTATCTTTTTAAACGGGGCCTCAAAAGATATTGAGGGTCTAAACTAAATATCTGGCCAATGCTTTGAAAATTCCAGCAAAATTGGAAAATTTCTCTTAGGATCGAAATCGCGCGCTGACATTTTACGGTGCCCATTTCGCGGTTAAATTTTGGTACCGCTCAAAGTTGCAACAGAATAAACAGTTGAGTCGGTATGTAAAGTGCTCGGGTTCGCGAAAAATAAAACTATTATGCAATTACAAAACGACGAACTGCAGGCAGGATGTGAACGAATTTTAGGCAATATAATGCACCCGTTATTGTATAAGAGTGTTTGGCTAAGGCTAATTAGCGGGTTATCCGGGCGCATTGCACCGGCCTAAGTGTCGCTCTGTTGTTCGAAAAAACAAAACACAATGCGTCTATTTTTGCGGTTGTAAATTTTTATTGAGCGTGCAGGTTCACGGACATCTAGTAAGCGTTGACCGTAATTCTATATTAACATTGACATATTGCGCTCTTAGTACACATATGTGCATTGGCAAGGTGCATGCATGCATAGGGGGAGGGGGACACTCGACACCCAGGCAATATAAACAAACAAAGTCGTTAAATAATTGTCGCTTTACTAATGCTGCTCGAATTCACACTTGCACATACTGCTGCTGTGTAAAAACGTCCAACAAACGGGCGCTGGAAATCGTTCTAAGAATTAAGCAAAATATAGGATAGTCTGAAACATTTAGAGGGAAGTGAAAGCAAATGTCTCTAAGCTTTTTTTTCTAGGTCTAGGTATATGGCTAATTATGTGTCATTAAAAGGCTGGACTTTTTTCTTATAAATGAAGTCCCTTAAATTGATAGTAACATTTTCCTAAATTTCACAATGAATTTGATTTTTATGAAAAAGTTCTATGATTTCAATAAAAAAGTAAATAAAAAATATAATTTTTGATATTTATGATTGTTTTCTTAGTGTATGATAGATATACATTTTTAAAGGCAACGTTCATATCTATTTTTTTAACCATTTTAATTTTACACATTTAACGAATTTTGGAGTAAAATTCAAAAAAAAATCTCGAAAAAACCATTTTCAACAGGAAATTTGTTCACGCGCAATCTCTACCTCGGCTACAGTTATGCTTGTACTGCACTCATTCTTAACCATAGTCTATACTTACAAATATCTATACATATACTGTTCGTAACATTGAAATATTAGACAAAAAAAATTTTCATAGGATACCCACAATTGCCGCAATGGGAGATCGGGGCAGTATAACTTTTCTTACAGCAAGCTAAAATCGTCATTATAAAGCCGATTTCATTCAACAAGTTGTTATGTTTTGATAGGATACTGATAATTAATCAATTTTAACACAAAACCCATCAAAATAATACACTAAATTAAAAAATAACAGTATTACTTCTATTTCAAGAATTATTGTTGACTCCACTTTACCACAAAACGGGGTCGGCGGCTCCTTTTCTCGATATAACGAGGGTTTTTTGCTCGGGTTTTTATGTCTCATATTTCGATGAACATATTGATGATAATATTACAAACTGAACGAGTTTTAGGCAATATAATGCACCCGTTATTGTATAAGAGTGCACCGGCCTAAGTGTCGCTCTGTTGTTCGAAAAAACAAAACACAATGCGTCTATTACGTCTATTACTATACTTTTCCACACTGATACTTTGTTTATTTTACTATTTTCAGGGTTAACAGTAATTGTCTACTATCTGTGTAGACTCTGATTGTTTTGCCCGTTATTTTTCTGCGTGCAATCTCTTCCACGGCTATATTTATGTCAGTTCTATTTGTACTTCAGTGGCGTTCTTATCCATATGATCTATATGTACTAATATTTAACAATCGAAGTTTGGCGCACCCCCCAAATTTATAGGTTATGTTTTTCATTACCTAAACATTTCACTATCATTTATTTAAATTTGTTACGATTAAGCATTCCTATGTATGCACATTTTAAATAAAATTCATAATTTGGATATTCTAAATACTCTACAAAATTCAGGCTAGGCGGGCATTGAATTTTAAGTTGCCATTTTGATATCGAAATGACGTTCTTTTACGCGCGTAAAGCGACAGTTCTTAAGCACAAGCAAATAAACAATAGTTCTAGAGGGTGATTTTTTAAAAATTTATTTCGGTTATAATAGCTATTTATGGTACAACTGTGTTATGTTCTATATAAGTCACGCTGGGAAATGTTTAGCTAATTTTCCCAAGTGACATATGACATAGCACATGAATACCATACAGAATTTATGCAACAGCGCTGCCTCGCGGCCTAAATGTTGGATTTCGGCGTAGGACTCTCCATAAATAAGTAAATTTATCCTAGAAAACCTTGAACTTCTTGTTCAAGGCATTTGAAGACTGGATGAAAGTTAAGCATGTTAAAAGTATACATCCAAGACCAAGACGAAAGATCACACGCCAAAAAAATCGAAAAATCTTGAACGTAATGATAAATAACAAGTTTCTGAAACACGTATCTAATCCGGTGAATTTTTGATCGTGAAAACAGCTTTAATTATGGGGATTACCGGAATTTGCAGATATGATGAACTGACAAATTTGAGCGTGAAAAATGTTCAAGACAAGGATTCCTATTTGCATGTAATTATACCTGATACAAAGACCAAGAAAAGTCGTAGTTTCACAATAATGCAGGAGGATTTCCAGTCAATCATGTAGAATTAAGCAAAAAATACATATCCTTACGACCAAAAAATACCACCAATACACAATGCGTTGGAATATCCGCCATCAAAAATAGCTTCGTACGTTGGGTCTACAAAACCCATTGTATCAGAAGATCATCTGTTACCGTCCGATTGTTTTCCTCTCTGTATCGAATTGAATTGAATTGGATTGAATCGAATCGACCGCCGAAGTGATTGTCCATCGCAGTACTTGCTAACTATGAGTAGGTATTTTGGAGCGACATACAGTGGGGCCTCATCTAGCGCCGGTTGCCTGAAGCATGTGTGTCACGAGCGTGTACGGTCAACGCGTATTAACGGGTGCAAAGTATTGCGGGTTGTGGTTATACGGGCGAACGGTTACAGTATATATTTTAAAATTCGAAAACTAGAAGTCTTCCTGTGCTTTGTCGACAATTTGCTTCGTTTCTAAGATATTTCGCGAAATTTTTATATTTGTTTGCCTATGTGTGATAAAAATTGAGAAATAAATAGCCGCGCTTCGGGCAGGGATATACAATACATCTCCGATATATAAGAGATTGGCAACTCGCTATTGGCAAATGCAGTGGCGAACATTAAGGTAGATTTGATCATTTATCAGTCGTTTATTTATTCTTTCTTTTATTGCTCAGATATGAGACACTCAAGATACTCAAGATACTCAAGATATATGCATTTTTAAGACATGTCCCTGATAAGATTCACGGTATATATTAATGTAAAAAAAATAACCCATTTCATACCAATATAAAATACAAAATTTACGATTCTGTTTATTAACATATCCTTCCATAGCGATTTTATAGCGTACAGTAAACGTTTGGCAATGTCAGAATTCATGGTATTAAAATTAACTCGTTGAATACATTGTATATATCAAGGTGCACTACAGGACGTCTGTGCATAATGCACTACTTTGCTTAAAATAGAGTCGAAATTCGTAAAAGTGCGTAGCATTTTAGCAAAGCTAGTAATTGTTCACGCGAGCCGATGATTATGTGGTAACTGTACCTAACTGTTTTAACTGTTATATAATTGTTTACAAAGGAAATGTTTCCCTAACAGAGTCAGACTTAGTAACAATTAACTGCTGACCAAATTTATTAACCCAGCTGATAACCCTAACATGTAACTGCAGGGGACGCCGGCTCTAGTTCTTGTCTGGGTTTAATGGAATTCTTACGAGAATTTTGCTTAGTTAATCAGTTTTTGCTTTCGCAATGTTGAAACTGGAAATTGCCTTGTCGATATTAAAATGCAACGGTAGATGTATAGTTGGATTTCATCCAATATCATTAATGTATAGGTAAAGTGCGATGGCCCTAAACGAGGGCCTTGAGGAACTGCCGACGTGAAGTTTGGAAGCGTTTTTTGATGTTTGTGTTCAGGCAAGATGCTTATTGGATGAGTAGAAGTAATTTTCAAAACGAAGACCTTTTCATTACGAGCGTCAGGGTCTCATTTAATTCATGTTTAAATAATATGTCCTAGATATTTCACTTCTTTTACCATGAAGTGGCACTTACCCGGTTAATATTAGGATCTCTAATATTTAATAGTAAATGACATTTAAGTTCACTACCCTCACGAACGAACGTGCTAGGCGGATTTGCTAGACCGAATGGGATTCGATTAAACGTGTACTGATTTTAAAAATTGCGGTAGACAGTTAACTCTTTACAATATTACACGCCGCTGTGATGTCAAACTGAACATATTAATCGAACTATTTTAACTTATTTATATCACTATTTTTACTACGAATTTTGTTGTAACATTTGACTTTTTTCTTTGACTTTGTCAACACTGACGTTTAAACGACTGCCGAGGCAAACGGTTGCGGTGTAAAATTTACCACACTCTCATGTATGTATGTATGTATGTATGTATGTATGTATGTTTCTTCGAGACAAATCTTGCAACTAAATTTTAAAGCAGTTATCCGCAACCGATTGAGCTGAAATTTTGCATACACGTTTAGTTTGTATGACAATGCATGGTTAGCTAAGTGACGTCATTCTAAATCCAATATGGCGATTCGCCCAAGATGGCGGACTAGTTATTTTTTATGCACTTCCATGTTATGGCTACCAAATGAAAGTATTTGCTGAGAATAATACGAAAAAAAAAGATATTACTCCAAATCCAATATGGCGAACTCTCAAAAATGGCTGACTAGTTATTTTTGTGAATTACTTTTAAAAGTTGGCAACCCTATATGGATATTAAATGAAAGGGTTCAAGGGGAAAAAATTCGAAATGGTGAAAACAATGTTAAAGAGTTGTAACTCGGCAAAGGTTAGGGATAGATTGAAGGTGCTTGAACAAATATTGTAGGGACCGACAAGGGTCAACTGATGACGATAAAAAAATTTTACGATAGCGGATAATATGACGATCAAAAATTTTTGGTTAATAACCAAACTTTCTTACCATATCATTTCAAAATCATATCGTTCTTATCGGAAAACCCTTTACATTAAAAATAAATAACTTTTTCCTAATCAGGGTATAAGCGTGATCCATATTGCTCTCTTCAAACGGGTGACAGTATCATCCGCATAAAAGTGAGCTTTACAAGTTCTTAAAACATATTAAAACTTGGATATATACATGGTAAATACAAGTGATCCTAAAATTGAACCCTGTTGAACACCAATATTTAATGTCTACATGTCATTTTATCACCGAGAATAACTTTTTCATCTAACATATTGTTTCATCAACTCGATTGAATCTATTAAATCCAAAATAGTGAAGAAGAGACACGAGTAACTGATGATAAATCCTATCAAAAGCTTTGCTAAAGTAAAATAAAGAAACTCTTCCACCTCATGCACCAAAAAAGTACCTAATGACAATCGTATGTTTCAAAAAATTTGACGAAGCTTTCCGCTCCCCGCACTTCCCCAATTAAAAAACTTTTTAAAGAACTATTTATAGATATTTTGGGGTCCTTTTGTTGTGTTTTCTCGTATACTAATCCAGCAGTGATAATGAAACAAGTTGTTGGGGATAATTTCGGACGCTTCGGCAGGTGTTTTGTCAGTGCCACCTTCCCCTGTCCGAAGTTTTTATGACCGTAGCATAGAATGGTGGTTGCAGCTTTAATTGCGTGATAAGAATCGCGTTCCCACACAGCGCGGCGCGGCGTTCGGTGAGGAGCGAGCATAAAATTCAGTGTGCACTAGGTTATAAACGCCGACATGAAGATATTCCAAATAGAAGAGTGACGGTTGTGACTTATAGGTATGGTAGGGCGACTGGCGTCGAAGTGAATGAATATCTTGGTCACCGCTGACCTTGATGTCGGCCTGTCCTGACCCAAACACTGACCCCTCCGTGCAATTGCAAATAATTGCACTTGAATCCGATGGACTTCTGCGCTCTCCAATGTCACTCACTGTCGCAGGTGATATCATTTTAGGCGGGCGCATCGCTGCATCGCTGCGGCCTGCCTGCGGCTGAAACGCTTGGCATTGCAACCGTTCTCATGCCACAAACGCACGGTTGACGATCAAACAGCTTTGCACCGCTCGAAATGCATGTGAAGTTGCCACTGAATCAAATTTTGGGATAACGTATTATAGGGGTCATTGAAAAATCGAAAATTACAACATTACAACCATTACAATTGTATAGTAGTAATAATAATATTATATCCACGATAATTCGTGTATAAGTCAGAGACTTGTGCGCGTGAGGAGGCGTCGTATTATTGCTTTGCTGGCCGCACTTGCACCCAGGAACAACTTAGGTGGGCAAATTCTTTCTATTAGATGCGCCAATTAAAGCGAATTATACATTGCTGGAAGCCACAGTTTCTTTATACCCAACATGACCGACTTAAATTTTTCAAGAAATTGTAGCTGTTCTTTCAGTAAAACCTAAAAATATTTTTTTGATATTTTGGATGACTTGGCTATGGCTTCTATTTGTTGTCAGTTGTCAGCCGGTACGTCTCCTGAAGTTTCTCTATTTATGTTCCATGTCCATGCCTTGCCGTCCATGCTGTTTCTTGCGTCCAATCTTTACCTCTGTGCTTTTGATCTTTCTTCTTTGTCCTTTGTTTTTGTTGTTCTTTGAATTTCCATCTCTAGTTTTACTAAGTTATCATCAATGTAAATTATATCGGATGTTTTGCATTATTAATATCTTATTTTATACCATATTTCTGCTGTTAAGTATGCGACGATTTGAGTTCAAAATAGGACAACCACATTGCTGGAAGTAAATAGGACGAGAGAGAAGAGAGTTGATTGGTCAACGACATGCTGGCGATATACGTGTTTAAAAATTTTCTTAATTGGTGCGAAGGGTTTTATGATGTGAGAATTTTCTGCAAAAGTTAAGGGGGATTTTTCATATACTTAATTATTTCAAAAATCCCATCCTATCCAAGATCCAGCTCTCTAAAGTTTGGATAAAAAATAGTTTCTATTTATTTTCTCCACTATGGAAGAATTTAGAAGAATGCCCTAATAAAATGACATTTTCTGGCTGTTTTTGAAACACTGGCATGTTGTTACAAGGGGGTAAAAAATCAACTTCCTAATACCTGTCCAAGAATCTATTCTAGAGTCTAATTGCGTAATTGATTAGACACCTTCGAGGACGTTATCGAAGACGAATTGCACCAAAATGAAATAAGGTCGCTTATTTTAAGTAGGAATCGGGGTTTCAAAGGAGTTATTCGTGATAGAGGCGGAAATATGCGCTATTGACATTCCTTCTTTGCATCTTGTTCATATCCATTTCATTTTTTGTTTCGATTATTACCTCTAAGGTACAGGCTTGGCCTGACCATCGGGAATACCGGGAGGATTCCCGGTGGGCCTGTCTAATTCGGGCCGGTCTGATGACCATTAGAAATAATTCTATTATCTTAGTAAATACGACCTTTGTATGCAACAACATATTCAAGAGTGTATTGAAAAAAGTAAATATAAACATTTAAAAGAAGTAGGTAAGAAAGGAGCCAGAAGAAGAGGATCACTTGTAACACTTATTTCAAAAAATAATGTTAACGATATTTTAGTGACTATTGGAAATTTAATTCAAACCAAAATTTCCGAGGATATAATTAAATGTGGTATGTATTCTATCCAAATTGATACTACACAAGATGTTAGTGCAAAAGATCAATGTTCAATCATTGTACGATATGTGACTGACAAGGTCAATGAGAGACTTCTTACAATTTGTCAAAGTAAATCTGGGACTGGGCAAAACCTTTTGATAAGTCAGGTTCTTAGTACCCGCATCAACATACATAAGTCTGCGGGAAATGCTACAGATGGTGCAGCTAATATGAATGGTCAATATAAAGGTCTTAATGCATGGTTAAATAAGGAATCCCTTGGTTACTTTCATATTTGGTGTTATGCTCATGTTTTAAACCTCGTTATCTCTGATGCAACCATTATAATAGTTTAAGGGGCTTATTTATTTTCCTTGATAAATGATATTGCGGCTTTTCTTCGTGATTCTTATCAGCGTATGGATATTTGGGATGAAATAAATAAGGACTCACATCATAAAAAACTTGGACTTATTGGCAATACTAGATGGTGGTCAAAACATGATGCATTAAATAAAAAAATTGGTTCCTTTGAAGACAAGAACAAATCTTTATTTACTGAGGTAATATTAACCTTAAAATCTAACATCAGGGTTAGATTTTTTAAAAGCATACAATATGATTAGTTCAACTCAAAATAAATTACAAGAGAGCCGTGATTTTCGTTCAGTTCAAGTACAAGCAGATAAATTCGTTCGGTTAATGAACGAAAAATTAAAAAAGGACCTAGTAAAAGAAATCGGAAAAGGGCCAAGGATGCCTGATCAACAGGCTCATGACGAAATAATTTTAAATGTTACAAAGGCTTATGAAGTAAATGTTCATAACATCATTTTTGATACTGTCAGAGAAAGTATGGATAGTCGGTTTAGTAAAAACGAAACTTTTTTTGCCGATTTTTCTCTTTCAGACCCAATAAATTTTTTGGAAATAAAACTTAAAGCACCAATGTTGGATGAATTAAGTAAATCATTAATAAAATTTGATGAAGAAGCCACAGTTCAAAATTTGCGCGAAGAGTTAGGAAATTTTATCTTTAATTGGGAAGACCTAAAATTGTCTATTGTAGATGTTTATGAACTAAAGAGACTTGATGAAAATAGTGAAGAAACCGACAATGATATGAATGAACAAATTCAGACACAAATTTAGTTAATACATGCAAATCATGCAAAAATTGTATAGTCTGTTGTTACATGATTTTACATCGATACAATCTGTATGTCACAACTTACAGATGTCTTCGACTAGCATATTAGTACCTTCTTACGCTTTCTTTTGCACAAGTCTCATATGTGAAAGACGTTTCTCGATTTTTAAATTTATCAAAAATCGTTTAAGAAGTAAAATTTTGTACTTTTTCCCATCACGTTATTCATTGTTTTTTAATATAAGAGTTGCGATTTTGTAAATATTGTTTAATTTTTCCTGCTTTTCCTTTAGTTCTAAATTATATGCCGTTATGTCTTTTGTGACAAATATTTTTTTCAGAACTAAAGTGATTGAATCTGATTTGAAAGTCATATGAAGAGGGCCCCGCTCCATTCGTTTTTCCCGGTAAATTTTTGCATCCCAGGCCGACCCTGCTAAGGTAACAACATTTTATGCAATAAAGCTGTGTATTTTCTTTTGAAATTTTCTACCAAGTTTATCCCAGAGGTTTTCAATTTGATTTAAGTCGGGGCTATGAGCTGGTCATGCCATGGTGTCGCTTCCGACTTCTACCATATAATTTTGCACAATACGAGCAACATGAGGTCGGGCATTATCCAACATTAACATAAAACCATGCCCTATATATGGCGCATATGGAACCACGCGGTTGTCTAAAATGTCTTGTATTTACCGTACAGCTCAAGTTTTCCATTAATGACGACAAGTTCCGTGCGATCGCTCAAAGAAATTCCTGTCCACACCATCACAGATCCGCCTCATATAATGTTGTATTAGAGAAATTGCGCTGATAATACCTTTCATTGGGACGTCTATACACACTGAGACGTCTATCATTATTATAATACTACAGGGTAATTAGTGTATTCAAACGAAAAACAAAATATAAAGCTACAAATTTGTTTGAAGGCACTTTATGGGTAAGTGAAAAAAATTGTATAGCCTTGCAGCTTGTGGGTGATGGTGGGCAGCCGCTATTTTGCAAGTCATGAGAAAAAAATAGTTTTAAAAATTTATTTTAAAAGTAAATCACAAAACCAATCAATTGAATTATCAAAAATGTACCAAAAATGATAGGAAGGGACCATGTTTCAAGTATTTCGAGTCGCCACCATTTTGCTGGCTTAAAGAAAACCCAATTTTAACCTAGCACAAAAGAAAACTCCGTTGATCCGCATAAATATCTGCATATTTAATCGTTAAATTTATTTTCTATAAGATTTAGTATGATTTTCCTATCTTAAAGACTGATACTTCACAGTTTAGTAGGCTAATCTGGATGGATCAGGTTCGTTTGGTTGAGTATTATAATCCTCATATAAGGAGCATTCCTTTCATTCTCATTCACATCGGAGTATCAGTCACATCTTTGGGCATAGTCAATTTTACAGTTACAACCAAATTTTCGGGGGTGTCTTCCATCCCCAATCAATAGCAGAAAGTTTTACCCCACACCAAGACTGAACTTGAAAAAACTCTGATGAAAAACTCTGTAGCTGTGTTTTGCTGCTCCAGATGTTGGTGGTAGTACCAGGAGATCAAACTTTCCAAAAACTGGTTGTTTAGCTAGAACCTTTTCAAAACAGTTATATAATAATTCTAGGAAATATTCTTCGGATTGAGCAATATTTTCTTCAGTCGCATTTGTATTATTTAATGCAGAAATTTTTGCCTTAGTATCTTGTTCCATTTCAAAATTTTTAAAGCTTGTTTTTACCTTGAAAACTGAAGAAGTTGTAACTATTAAATTCTTTTTGTCGCTTAAGTTTTGCTGTTGGCATTAACATAGAACATTCGTCATTCCTTCTACAGCTACAACTATCATTGTGACCAGGAGATCGGTATGCTCGCCGCCTATAACTCCTTATAGTCTCCACTCTTATTTTCATTAGAAAATGTGAAAGTAAACTTAGCAGCTGTAAGTGTTGCTGCCAAAAATGAAATAAAGTTAGTTTTGTTGGAGGTATTTTTCAGAAATTCTAGTTCTATATCTCTAGAAACATGTAGAAAAAAAGTTCTACGACGTTTTACAAAGTAAAACAAAGTTCTGCATGTCTAGAAATGTCTAGTGTCGTCCTCTATAGCTTTATACATTGTTTCAAGAAATCTTTGCTAATAAAATTGTCTAATTACCAGTTACCGTGGCAACATTTAGCCTAGCCATCCGGTGATTTCTATATAAAGCTGGACCTCGACCAGCAACTCTCGGTCTCAAATTATATGCCTCTAAGGCGCTGTCTGATGGTTTCCCCGCTAATTTGTAAACCACTCGATGAAACTGTTAAATTATGGCATTTAGTAGCAGAATTACATAGCTCCCTGTATCTGGTCTATTAATAATATATGTTTATGAGAAAATGCATATAAAGCACTAGCATCAATGATAAACTTATCACCACTTTATGCTAATTAATTAAATATAAACAATAATTTCTTCAGTAATTAATATCAGAAAAAAACGCGTTATAATTAGATAGTTATAAATTATCTCGAGCCGCTAAAGAAACTGCTCATACTCAATTCCTTTCATATCAATTATATTAACTACAATTTATAATATATAATGTTAGTATGTTGTTCTAATTGGGTTCGATTTGACAGCTGAAAATACATTTTAACGGTAAATATAATAATAATTAATGCTGATTTTTTAAGGTCTGTTAAGGTTGGTCTGTTGGATGTCTGTACTGGCCTTTATTTTCTAGCGAGCTCTGATGAAATACCCGAACGTGTTAAAAAAATGACCAGCTGATTTGAGGTTACAAAAAACGATTAATTAATCCTGATAACACCCCCCCTTATCTTAAGTACCGTCACCTTTGATTTCAATAAAAAGCATATATACATCAGGCTGCTTATAACAAGTCATAATATACAGATACAGGAGATACGGCAAATGGCACATTTTTAATTAATTTCAACGCTATTATCGCCTCTAACCATTTGTTTATAAATATTTTATTAATGCGGATATGCCTGACGTTCTGTAAAAAAATCGGTTCGAACTTATATCAACCGAGGTTGACGTTAAATTGTTTATTTTTATCTTCTGCGGTGTCGACAGCGAGACATTTAACCCTAAGCAGTTTTTTTGGGTGAAACTAAACAACTAGCGTTGTAAAAAATTGTTGGTTTGTTCCGCAAGTGTTATAAAATGAGAACAATCGTCGAAAAAATATAAAATATAAGCCAAGTGAAGTGTACACCATATATTATGCAGGCTGGTAGGCTCATGGCCCATCTATAAAGACATTGAACAGCAGTGGGCCAAGAACTGATCCTTGGGTAACGCCATATAAGCATGGCAGCCAACGTACTGCAATATATTACTTATATATAATTTAAGAGTTAAAGAAAGAAGTCCATGATCAAGTCTGGCGAAGTCGAGGAAAATATGTGTAGATGCCATCCACGTGGCCACTGCTATCAAATGCTTCGCAAATATATCACGCATAAGAAGTTCGGAGTCGTCGATCTACCTAACAATGGCCCTCCATACTCATAACGTGACGATATGGTAAATTTCTGAAAAGCAAGAAACATCTGACATAACGCATTAGGTACGCAATTGAGCGTAATAGTGGTCACGCTATAATTTCGATATAATGAATCTCGTGCTCTCGCTCTAGGCCGAAGCGGTATTTATTCGGCGGTCTAGCAACTGTCTGATGATCCCATTTAAAGCGAGGAACATTACCTATAACAAAAGTATGATGTGACCCCGCCAAATCTCGGTTGACCTGCTGCGTTCACATTTTTAAATGTGCCACAGCAAATTAGTCATAACTTAAAAAGTAGCTGGGATGGTCGGATTATACCTGTCAATTTATCCAGGAATTCGGGGAAGGAATCTCGCCCACGACCTTCGCTAATGACCGTAATGATGTTTTAAGAAACAATTAGCATCTTAATTCGAAGTAGGTATTCGCTAAAATATATTGTCAGTTTACAATGTGGCTTGCTATCTGTAGCAATGTTGCTTAGCCATGAATTGCTGTATGAATGAAACACGATACACCATACATGCGTGTTAAAGTTTGTCCTTTACTGGAAAGGGGTATATTGAGGGGTTAGATAAAAAGATAGGATGAGGGCCCGAGGATCCTCCCTGAAAAACCACCCCTAAACCATCCCCAAAGGTGATTTTTTTTAGTTCTTAGAGAGTCCTAAAGAGAAGTCCTAAAGAGAGTCCTTTAAAGACAATAAAATGTACTATCGATTGGTATATATATCGTATATAATCAATTAATAAATATTCTAAAAAAAGAGGTAATATCGAAATTATATAATGATGTCATCCATATACAGCAAGCATCTTTCGTTCTGAATTCCGAGAAGGATGTTGTCCATTGCCCTTTGAAAGGTAGATGGAGCCTTCTTAAGGCCAAAGGGCATGCGTACAAATTCGTAGTGCCCATTGTCGGCGCTGAAGACGATTTTCGCAATATCTTTTGCGTTTTCAATTTTCGTAAATCCCAATAAAACGCCTCACTTATATCGTTCTATTTGTAACCTAGCGGCCTCAAGCACTGGGATATTTAAGGATAAAATTATTTGAGAAATGCCTTAATTGGAGGAGGTACCTATTAGTACCTACCTCAGTACACGTCAGTACCTACTTCGAGAAGCCCATAAATCAACTTTTTTTTTGTTAAAGGCGGCTCTGCTCTAACCCCCACTATAAATTTTGTCAAATAATATTTTCCTTACATTTTTTAACATATCTATCCTATCTTGTAAATAAAGCGAGGTCTGGTGGAAATCTGCGTTTTTCAGGTTTCATACGAAACGGACAAAAATTTTTGCTAACCGCCATACTTTTCTAACTTATTTTTTCCATATTTTTGCTAATCGCCATTGCTAACCGCCATAATAAAAATAACTGTATTATATTGTATCACAATAACATTTAAACAGCACTATATTATATATATATATATATATATATATATATATATATATATATATATATATATATATATATATATATATATATATATATATATATATATATATATATATATATATATATATATATATATATATATCTAAGGTAGAGCGGCGTTGCCGCTTTTAACTATAAAAATAAATGTTTAGGGAATTTCCATAATTTAAAGTAAACGAAAATAAATGTAAAAATGGCTAACATCTTGGGCTATAATATATTATTGTATGCATAGTAATTCTTTTATGACATTCATAAATAATATATTATATAATATTTATATAGTATTGTGGAATATGATAGCTTAATTGAATATTGAGAAATTTGAGAATTACATGTGGCAACTGCGCGGTATCTTATATGCGGTCATTTAACTACACATACATATTGAATGAACTTTAGATAAATACTATCTATATATTTTTAATAAAATTATAAACTAAACTTCTATCTATTCATTTTGAAGAAAAGTAGTTATTTTGAGATTTTTCAGTTATTTTCATTAATTAATAAATTAATTTGTCACGCTCTACGGCATGGCAACACTGCTTTTAGCATAGCAACAAAAATTATTTACATTAATCCAATCGTCTAATATATACGAATTTAGCTCCGACTGAAAAGATCGATGAAGAAAAATATATATTCGAGTGGTCATATTTCGGTCAATTTTTAATCCAAAACATTTTTCGACCCAGCATTATAAAGGAAATTTTGTCTACTTTTTTTTCTGTAAAGCAATGCCTATACCTACCTCAGACCCAAAAATAGTTATAAGCAGAAAAGCAAAAAATAAATAAAAATCGAAATTTTTGGCTTTCTTTTCTTTTTGTTTCATTTTCGGCATAAAAAAAGGTTTTAAAACTTTTAAATCATTTCGATGGGAATTTCAATTTCAATTCTCCACAAAAAGTTTTATATAATATATATCGAGATTTTGCTTCGTTTGCGAGATATCCTCTAATTTAATAGCACTAATGGTTTTTTCTCCTTAAATGACCCATTGACCGATTCCTGCAATGAAAACCCGTGAACGTCTCAATTCCTTATTGTCCTGTTTTTTAGGACAATCAATAGCCTGCTATGCCGGCCGCAGCTTCTTTGATGCATCGGCTTCTGAATGCATCGGTGCGCGCCGGCTGAGTCAGCCGCCTGCTTTATGCGGGCGCGTAAGCTATCGTTGGAGTGGGTTCTTTGCTTTTAAGTTTAAGTTTTAACGGCTACCCGTGTATGATACGACTGAGTCGTGTCTCATGCAAAGCAGCGAAATGGAACACAATAATACGGATATCGACATGCAAATACCGTCAACTTGAATGTGTGGTGTGTGCCTTAATATGCAAGGGACTTAATGTGCCTTAATATAAGGTTCAAGGGGCACACCCGCCTATGAAAAATTTAACAAAATAAAAATGAGAAACTATTAGGCGTTTTTATCTGGGAAAACATTTCGCACAATTTAAATGGTTAACAGGGTGTGAAAATATTCGTAAATAATTTTGTTGGCCATGTTTACTTTTTGAAAATGTCTGGAATAAAACTGGGGTTTCCCTTACAACATTTCACCGCACGCCCCTGGCGGGTACAATTTATAGTTCGCTATAAATTTTCCCGAAGGTGATCCCTTTTTTCTTCTAATGTCATATGCGTATGAGATTATGGTATGAATAATAAGTAATAATAATAAGTAGAGGTTTTTTACAGAATGTTTCAGATAAAGCTAGTTCATATTTTCTGGGATAGAGGAGCCATCCTGTATGTTGTTATTTTGCATCACTGGTCGATTGTAGTTACTTGATTAAATTGTGCAAGGGTTTTTGCATCGTAGACGTTTTGGAAATTTTATCTATAACATTGGAGGTCAAGACATTGAACTCAATGTGTATCCGTGGTATATAATTTGATAGGGGGTATTATAGGGGGCTTTTAAGTCCTGTTTTGTTTTTTTACTTAAAATATAATTTTACTTTAGATAGTAATTTTGATAAAACCGAGTGGGTGTTTGTCGAAAAATAAATGTAAAAATAATGTGTGTGCGCATCAGCCCGCATACCCACAAAGCCGCATAATAAGAAATGCATTTAGATACGAGAAATCCTGATATTCCAGTGAAATGTATGTTTGAGCTGATCCGGTCGTTGTCCAGTTTGTTTAGGAAAGTTGCGACAAAATTCACTCGGAGCCCGGCGCTCGTTCCGTTCATTGAGTGATATAAATAAAACAAAGTCTCCGCGGCTCTAAACATGAGGCCAATAAAAAATTCCTCGTCATGTGTACCACATGTCTATTATGAGATTACTTTTTTCCACAGCATGCTTCCCTTGGCAACAAACCACGGGGGTTTTTTTATCGACAGATCCATGGACGGAATTAAGTCAAGGTCGGTGGGAAAGGGTAAACTAATCATTAATAATTCCCGACAAAAAAAATCCCATGCCACTAGATGTCGAGATTTGCTTCGAGCAACCACCGCATAAAATGTTGGGCATGCACCGGCGCAGGGACGGACTGCAGTCGCAGCACGACAGGCACATGTCACCAAAATTATCTTACATTAATTGGGTTAACATATTTTTTTACAGTACTCGCAAACTGATTTTGTTCACTATTACTGTTGATTTATTTTAAGAAACGGTCCGTTTTGAAAACCCCAAACGCTGTTTTGTGGTCCTTCTACTCCAGGAATATGGAGCAAGTAATTATTTATTTATTTATCTCGCTTTTTAAATAATCTACACACTTTCCCACAATTGTTTTCTGTTAAGAAACGCACCAATTCAGTTTCGATGTAAGTATAATAAACGGATTACGGCCCTGTACCGTGGGAGATCGCCGCCTCGAACAAGATAAGAGTGCTCCGTTTTCAGCTGTTTTTATAGGTAAACGCGAAGGCTTACATTAAGTATGTATATCATAAGGAAGGCCCGAAAGATCCGTCAAAAGTTAAGCTAACAGCTGTTAAGCTGCGGTTATAGTGTCGAATTTCAGATGCACTGCGCAGGGGCGGTGCAACGCGGAGGGCCGGGGTAGATTTGATCGCTCCCAAAGATCTCATTATATCCTATTCCATTACATACGCTCAGGGGCAAGAAAACGCAACAAGTTAGTATTTGGTGAAATTTAAGGTCTCATAACTTTTTTATTTTAAGTTCAATTTTCATAATTTTTTTGGCAAACTGTAGATAAAATGATTAATTTCAACTAGCATATCCAGTATTTTTATTCTATGCTTGCGTTTTAGTCATTATACAGGGTTAATTGAAATGTTGTTGTAGAACCGTAATTTTAAAACACTCTGTGGAATAATTTCCTTAACAATTTCTTGCAAAATACCAATTTTTTTGAAGAACCATACCTTCCCTACATTTTGTTTTTTAGTTCATGTCTTTAGGTGTATTGGTTATTTTTTTACAGCAAAATGAACTTCACCAACAGTTAGTTTATTACTTTAAGAAAAGTAATTTTTTATGAGGAGGCTTTGCTCGTTATTGCACAAATGTCAGTTTGACAGTGGTTTTTTTTGCGCTAGACCTGTTGTTGTTTAAGTGCCGCAAATTGTGCTGTTGCTCTTGTTGAATATGGTCGTAAATATGAATATGTTGCAAGAATCCTTCACGTTCATCGCTCTACCGTCAAAAGAGTAGTCGAACGCTTAAGACATACTGACATAAATAACCGTACAGCAGATAATGGCACAAAACGAAAACCTACTGCTATTGATGATAGATTTCTTCACGTACAAACTTTTGTCAATAGCTGGCGCATCATGTATCTGTCATCACAGTGTCAGTTAAAGTCAGTAAAAGTCCTCTGTATAAGGCAACTCTGCGTCGCCACGATGACTACCATAACAGCTCCATACAGATTATAAACGTATGGAATATCTCCGACTGCGCCACCTTCCTATGTAAACTTTCAGGTTTCACGAAACATCTCACACAGCGAAACGGAGTGAAACAAAGTGCTGATATTTTACATAATTCGTTTAGCATTTAGTTTCGTTATCTTGGCGGATTGTATACATCGAATTTATATTCCATATCGAATCTATATTGACCGTGCCTTAATTACCTATGACGTCATAGCATACTTTCGTTTGGATTTCGAGCAAATAGAGTCCTCCAAAATCACCGGATCTCCATCTACCGAATTTCAAACGCGTTCAAGGAGGTCAAGCCAGAAACAAGAATACCGTATGACTTCTGACTTACCTCTGAGATGATATTCCGCCGCAATTATTCCTTGTGGCTCGTTTCAACCTCGGAACAATCCAGTGGATAGTGATCCGGTGATTTTGGTGGCCCTTGAATTCGCCAAACGTCTCCAACCAATAACCCTTTTTTACTTTTGTAAAAACTTTTGTGTAAAAAATAGTAAAAAAATAACGTACGCTGAATTATAAAAATGTCTAGCTAGATCCAGTAAATTCGCCCAAATAGTTTCAGACCGCTGTAAATTGGACGCGCTTTTAGAGTACTTTTCAATTAATTTTACAACAACAGTTATACATGTTACAACATGTTTTAAATAATGAAAAGAGAAATACAATACAGTCTTACTAGAGAGAGAGAGATAAATATAATTATTTATTATTACAGAGCGATATCTTTTAAACAAATGACGTCATAGCATACTTTCGTTTGGATTTCGAGCAAATAGAGTCCTCCAAAATCACCGGATCTCCATCTACCGAATTTCAAACGCGTTCAAGGAGTTCAAGCCAGAAACAAGAATACCGTATGACTTCTGACTTACCTCTGAGATGATATTCCGCCGCAATTATTCCTTGTGGCTCGTTTCAACCTCGGAACAATCCAGTGGATAGTGATCCGGTGATTTTGGTGGCCCTTGAATTCGCCAAACGTCTCCAACCAATAACCCTTTTTTACTTTTGTAAAAACTTTTGTGTCAAAAATAGTAAAAAAATAACGTACGCTAAATTATAAAAATGTCTAGCTAGATCCAGTAAATTCGCCCAAATAGTTTCAGACCGCTGTAAATTGGACGCGCTTTTAGAGTACTTTTCAATTAATTTTACAACAACAGTTATACATGTTACAACATGTTTTAAATAATGAAAAGAGAAATACAATACAGTCTTACTAGAGAGAGAGATAAATATAATTATTTATTATTACAGAGCGATATCTTTTAAACAAATTCGTTAGTAATCACGTGACGTTTTGACTGCTAAGTAATTTATTTAAATTGGGTTAAATTTTGTTTCATATTAACGTAATAGAAAGTTGTTCGAGATAAAACACATTATTATGTTTATTTTGAGTCATTATTTTTGACGTGTGTTAATACTAAAATAGGTAAACGCAATATGCATCATGACACTGTTACATCAAATATTGCGCAACGATTTTTATTGGGTGTACACAATCGTGATTTTTAACTAAATGATTTAACTAAGTATTTATCATGTAAATAATTTTGTATATCCGATAAAACAAGACTCACAGACCAAAATAATCCGAAGATCAGTGATCAGTGGACATTTTAGTTAAGATGGCCGTACAGATGAACGAAATAATCGATTTCCATACTAGGTGCGGTTAAAATTGATGCTAAAAAAAATATTCGTACTTTTGTCATGCCGTTATTTTTATGATGACTTATTGTATATATGGGGGTATTATTTATGGGTTCGTACGCATACCTATG
Source organism: Tetropium fuscum (assembly GCA_964058915.1). Lineage (NCBI taxonomy): Eukaryota > Metazoa > Arthropoda > Insecta > Coleoptera > Cerambycidae > Tetropium > Tetropium fuscum. Next base: position 1,566,445 of record CAXKVY010000072.1, on the reverse strand, counting down.
GGTAATTTTTCTCTAAATAGACCGAAGAGCAAGCGAGATTGAGAAGCAGTTGCCAATTTTATATCAAGGTGCAGTCACCCGCCGTTGGCCGTGAAAGAGCGAAAATAATTTTCAAATTTATTTTTGTGGATGATACCTAAAAATATTTCGGTGCAATTGAAATCATTTTTAAAATAGTAAATATACCACATCTGGAAACCCAGTTGTGGTTTTTATATTAGCATGTACGTTTTTGGGATCAAATCTTACAGATTCGTAATTTATTCGTCATTTTGGCTGCTAAGAAATACGAAATAATTAATAACTTGATTAGTATCGGGAGCCCGTATGAAATCTTAACGAAAATCCATGTCAAAAATACGTAGTTAGAAGTATCATTCACTTATTGTATATTTGGACATGAAAGAGAGTAATAAAACGATATAATCAGAAGAGACCATAGGCGGGCCTGCTATTATTTTTTTTTAATTCATTAAAATTAATAGCTAATAAACTGCTGTTCAAAATTATCACACCACGTTAATATTTGCTAAAATTTGAGGTCTCATAACTTTTTTACTTTTAGTCTAATTTTGATATTTTTTTTAGAATACTGTAGATAAAACGACTAATTTCAACTTGCATATGAAGAGTGCATACGAAAAACAAAATCTAGGAAAGGAATGGTTCTTAACAAAAATTGGTATTTTTAAAGAATTTGGTTACGAAATCATTCCACAGAGTGTTTTAAAATTAGGGTTATATAACAACCTTTTAGTTACCCCTGTATAATACCTAAACCGTCCTCAGTTAACAAAAGACTGGATATGCAAGTTGAAACTAGTCGTATTATCTACAGTATTCTAAAAAAATTATCAAAATTGGACTAGAAGTAAAAAAGTTATGAGACCTCAAATTTTAGCAAATATTAACGTGGTGCGATAATTTTGAACAGCAGTTTATTTTGTCCATGGCGGTTTACTGTTATTCAAGTAAAAAAATACTGGTGACTATAACAAAGATATGAACGCAGATATGTCCGAGGAGTATTTTTATAAAATGTTTGACCTTATTCCGCGCGACTGGCAGCCTTTGTGATATTACGTCGTGAGAGGGGGAAGCGGTGGGAGACGTGCGCGTGGGGCAATGACACTGCCACTTTATTACTCGAAGGCTGAAGATTACTCGAAGCAAGTAAAAATATTCGGGAGATTTACGATAATAATTAATTATTTATTAATTGGATGTATACTTCCTTATTTGAAACGGATTTTGTTCACAATTTCATGGATTTTTTTTCGCAGAGCCCTAATTATTTTTCTAAACTAAAAGTAGCCTAGGTTACTCCTTATAACATCAGCTATCTGCCAGTGAAAGTCCCGTCAAAATCGGGCCAGCGGTTACGGATCTTAGCCGGAACAAACAGACAGGCAAACAGACAAAAAATTTTAAAAATTGATTTTTTGCTGTAAGTATCGATAAACTGCTTGTCAGTAGGTTCGGCTAATGCAAAATTATTGTTCATTTTATACTATTGTAACATTAAAAAGAGTAGACGGATTTTCATTCTGTTTTCAGCATATGAAAACCTAATTTTTCTCTATCACCCGGTATATTTTAATCTTCATTCCAAGGGTATTGTACAGAATGGTGAATCCGGGAGCAAAATTCGTTAAAAATGGGGAATGATCCGTTTTGACCCGAATGAATATTTTCTTAATTTTTTCATAGCGATTTTTAAATACCTCATAAAATTTTAGTAGTGCTGCCGGACATTTAAATGTCCAGACATTTATATATGTCCTGAGACGGACATTTATGGACATGAGACAATGATATGGACATGACACAATGACATTTGCTTTCAATTTCCTTGGTAATGCCCAATGTGTAATGTAAACGTCAAATATATATCCAAATAAATGCCCTGAAAATGACTGGACATTTCTCGAAAAATAAATGTCATTCGGACATTTGGCAACATTCAATTTTAGCCTAGGGGTGTACCGGCGATTTTCAATTTTTGTTTTTGTTATAGGACGATTTATATAAATTGGCACCTTTTCGTATTTTTTTGAATTTTCAAAACTTAATGTTATTATCTAGAGATAATAACGTGAATAAAAAAGCAAAATCTTAAGAAGAGATGGCGGTACAATTTGATTGGGCTATAATTCCGATATGTTAGAGCGAGACCTCCGTAAGGTACAGTGCCGTTCAAATGAAAGTAAACGATTTTTTTAATTAATGCGAAACAGGCTTTCAGGTAATCAAAACTTGATTGTCAATTTTATTTGTCAGTTTACTAATAATTATTCTATATTTTGAGGTTTTCCTTATAATTATTATTATTATTATTATTATTATTATTATGCCGCGCTTAATTGAACGGCAAAAAATGAGAGTTTTGATGTTACTGCAGAACGGATGGTCAATGCAAGCAGTTGCAGATACTTTGAATGTGAGTAAAGGTTGAATTTACAAAATTAAGCAAAAATGGAATGCAGAAGGAACTGTTGAGTACGTCCATAGAGGGGGCAGTCAGAAATTCAATACTATGGAGGAAGACGAACTCCTCCTTGATCACCTCCGACAGAATCCTTTTGATACAGCAGTGACTGCCTGCTTCTTAACAAATTTTCCTGCTTCGGTGGAAACCGCAAGACGACGTATCAGAGCATCTGAGCTGAAGAATTTTTCGGCTGCAAATAAAGTTGCTCTGTTGCCACGGCATAAGGAGCAGAGGTTAAACTTTGCCAACCAATTTGTCGGTGTGCCACAGGACTTTTGGGACAACACAATCCTACAGCTCGTAGTGGTCGCTTCTCTATCAACGTGTGGGCATGGATATGTTGCCAAGGAGCAGGTGTTACTTGGAGAATCAGAGAGCGTCTTACTGGTCAAAGCTACGCTCGCATTTTGGAATATGTTATGTTACCTTCCGTTTCCATTTTATATCCCGAGAACTTCACTTTCCAGCAGGAAAATATTTTTATTTCCTCTTTCCTTTTTCCATGCCTCAATTAAATTTATATTTCAGGATAATTCCTCTATTCACAAATCACGAGTTGATACTGAATGGCTGAATACAAACCATATTAACACTCTGCCTTGGCCCTCTAAGTCGCCGGATTTAAATCCGATAGAAAATGTATGGGCACAAATGGAAAAAGACATGTATAGCAGAAATTTTCGACCAGCGAACGTAGAAGAACTGTGGTTGGCGATTGAAAATGTCTGGGAAAATATTGGCGAGGATTACACCAGGACACTAATATTGTCTATGAGAAATAGGCTCAAAAAGTTATAAACGCGAATGGTGCTTGGACCAAATATTAATTCATAGTAATTTTCTTAAGTTCTCAGTTAGTTTGTTAATTTAATAGATTTTTTTACGAGAGACGTCCTTACCATATAGATTTTCCTTAATAAATACTGTATATAAAATGCTGTCACCCTATAACTGACGGATACTTCAACCTAAAATAATTTTGAATGTGATCTGTTTACAAAAGCATGCTTCACAATGGGAAAATTTCCAAAATTTCTGATAAGAGTCGTTTACTTTCAATTGAACGGCACTGTACAAGCCGGGAAAATCAAAAATATGACGACAATGACGTCACATGACCGGGCTGGTGAATTTACACTATTTTACATCAAGTCATCTATGAAGTACCAGACCCCGGGATTCTAAAAGTCATTCCCTACGTATTTCTCGATATGGTAGGATAGAGATATACAGAATGTGTAAGTTAGATAGAGAAGTAAGATCGGACGTGAATTTCATGGATCCCGCATACAACAGAGTAGTTAGTTAAGGCGTCGTCCTGCTTGTAGTACTTGTTATTATACTGGTAAAACGTTGTACATTTTTCGCAGTTTTTCGCTTTTTACCAAGAGCTCTATTTCAAAGTTGTAATAAAGTTAAAATAATAATTGAATGTGTAAGACTCCTCAAATGTATTTAGTTCTTGGTGACAATTCGTAAAATCAGTAAAATAGACACGGTGGTTTGTTTTTGTTGTGTGGCATGACTTGGTATCTGTCAAATAGCCAATGCCGGTAGTGGAGTGTTTCTGTGTAAATTTTAAATGTTCTGTGTAAATTTTAAAAGTATGTTTCGTGTGTTATAAAAAACGTGTTAGTTCAAAATATACTTCCCTACTTAAGGTAGGTGTATTTTAACTGGCCCGGATTTATTAATTTGACGCAAACGTCTATTTGCCGCCCCGTTCCCTCCCCCCTGATGATTTAATACAAATTAAATTGTTTGAAAAATATACAATCATTAGTGAACAAGTAGCTTATTGAGAGTAAAATCAATATTGCAATGTAAAAAATGACGTTTTTGAATAAATTAAGAAGCAGGTTTTTTGAAATCTATTGATTTATTGTTTTTGCATACTGTAGCGTTCGTGGCCGAATACAAGAAAACTGAAGATATTAGAAAACAAATACCTACGCCTCATCACGGAATCATCTCCATCAGAAACTTACACAACATTTGCCCGACATAGTAGCAATAGCGGACTATATCATCAGAAACATTTAACAGAAATTCTAGGAACTTAAACTGAATGATAGTCCGCTAACAAACATTTGTTTGTGTATTTGTATTTTAGTAATTTTTGTTTCCAAATTCTACAAAATTCACAATTTTTTTTGCATTGCTAGAAATCAATAAATACAAAAACATTTTTAACTCAATTTAAATGACAAAATCAGTCATTATATTTTCCTTTTTTCCTTATTTGTGTTACCTTTTCGGACCTGCATTTGCATTTGGCATTTTTACCCCCAGACAAATTAAAATGTCTCGAAAATAGAGACAACAAAACTTTTTTTTTGTGTTTTATTGCAATTTACAATCTACTACATTTGTGTATTTAGTAAATGTGTTGTCGTTTTGTCTGTGTGTGTTTGTGCCATGTGAGTCTTTGATCTAGATGCAATCCGAGGTATTTAACGTCTTGTTGTACAGGTACAGGGGCTCCGTTGACCGTTACAGGCGGGGACAACAAAACTATTTACGAACATTCAACTTCCTATTTATTTCCAACTTTTTGGAAAACCATTCATTGGTCTACTGAATAAGGAGTTGTCAATTTACTACGCTTTCAATTTCCGTTTAACGTCGGTAGCCTTTCCATTGCCGCGATGCTTACAGCGCGTGGATGTCTGGCTGTTCCCGGGCGTGGCATTATCCTTGGATGTACTTTCACTTGCACTATTTAATTTAAAATAAAATCCTTTGATTTGAATTGAATTCGTTTATTGTTTAGTCATGGCTTCAGTCAAGGCACATATTTCTTGTAAGTCAATTAAATTTTAAACTGAATTCTAGAGAACCCATTCTAATTTAATGCGATGTTAAAAATGTCTATTTTGACAATTATATACTTACCGTTCTAGAACGGTAAGGGAATTATTTACCATTTTGTTAGCCTTTGTCAGCAGTAGCATCCTACTGTCAATATTAGTATCTATGATATGAAAATTATTAAATTGCGTGTCGCTTTCAGTCTGTGAAGTGATTAGCATCAGCGATTTTCTCTTTTCTGTTGCTCAGTGTGCCGTGCATTATATATTCATAATTTTGTCGCACCCAGAATTTGCCGCCCCTTAAAATCTGCCGCCCTAGGCTGCAGCCTTCTCAGCCTATTGGGAAATATGGGCCTGTGTATTTACAATAAAATGCCATAAAGATATTGGCTATTTTCTAGAAAAAAGTGCAAACAAAATAATACCCAGATGTTTAAAAGCTCTCGCAAAAAAGTTTTGAATCCATCTCAAAAAAAATTAAAAGTTTTAAGTTTTCTTACCTCTATGGTGATGTGGAAACCTCTTTTCAAGTTATTTTATCATAAGTATCAGTTTGTTTTCAAATATGTCTGTTTTACTCATAAAAACCTCTGTATATTGTATATTGCGTTATGCCGTGACCAGACCAGTATCATGACGTCACAAATTCTTATCCCAGGCCTGTTTTACGGAGGACCCGGCAAGAGTTACTAGTTTACCCCACAGGGTGTTACAAATTTACGGAAAAAAGACACTATTTTTATTACGCTCGGTATAAACCGAAAATTAACATTTTATCAAAAACAAGAAGTATATTAACATTCTTGACAAACAAACCTGCAATGCAAAATCATTGACATCGGACTCCAGGTTACGAAAAAAAGTGGCAACAAAATTTCGATAAATTTATAATGGTGCTTTAATTTTATAAAGTTATATCTTAAAACGCTGTATGTTGCTAGTGGTGGCATGTGCGGCATATGTTTTATGGCTTAAAAATAGATTTCTTCTTAAGAAAAATTTTTAGCGTTCGCTCATTTTCTTTATTTTCCTGGACTGAACGGGGCTTGTATCTGACAGTAGACAGTAGTTATATCTGACATTGTAGCTGATATCATATATACACAGGTGTCGACAGTGATGGATTAAAAACCCATTTTTTCGGCCGAAATCGCGAGTTTTTTCATCGACATTACAAATATAACCCGGCACCGATACGACAATGCAGCAAAAATAGCTCACTTTTACTTTTGAGACCGGGATTTCCTTCCATATAAATAAGATAAAAATGGACAGCTAAATTGAATAAATAAATCGGTTACATAACGATGAACACTCACATCTATTAATACGCGCTTTTTGTCAAGTCCTGTATGAGCATTTAGGAATTCCCTCCGTATTTTTTTCCGTACATATTTGGGTTACATGAAGATACGCTAACCAAATTCAGCTGTTGAGGAATATTGGCAGATCGGTTCCCGTGAGGCGCGATTGCCGGCACTGCTAGACAGTACGATTTTTTTCCGGTTATGTAATCGTACAGGTTGTTAATTTTTTTTGCAAGCCAGCAACAGCTGTGTAGGATGTTAGGTAATAATAAACCGTTGGTTTTGTTATAATTGACTGCCGCTTATACGTGACACGAACACGGGGAGGTTTTATAGTACAGTACAGTAGATTAATCGTCAGGAAACTTCGTACCCCCATCTATATCGGTCGGAGAGACCGTTAAAAATTGAAATCTATACTAATAATAATAATAATAATAATAAATAAAATTATAATCATTATTCATCATTATTTAAGAGAATATGTTCCATGCAAAACATTTTGCATGCGGGGTGATTTAGCTACAGTTCATTCAATATGTATGTATAGTTAACTGACCCCATATAAGATACCGCGCAGTTGCCATATGTAATTCTCAATTTTCTCAGTATTCAATTAAAATATCAAATTCCACAATACTATATTAAAGTTGTATATATTATTTATGAATGTTATTAAATAATAATTGTGCACACAATAATATATTATAGGCCAAGATGTTACGTTTTTACATTTATTTTCGTCTACTTTAAATATGACAATTACGTAAATATCTATTTTTATAGTTAAAAGCGGCAACGCCGATCCACGACCTTTCCAATAACGAATATTCGAGCAGTATATCTCTTTTTAACTTATTGGAATCGTATCTCTCGGATCGGGATCGGATTCTCGGATCGAATAGGATCAGGTTCGCATATCTTACAGTGGCGTGTTCGCGGGAATTGCTAATATATTATTTATATACCTACCTATGTAGGTATACATCGCATGTCTTACGAGAGTTGAAATAAAAGAATATGGCGGTTAGCAAACATGTTTGTTCGTTTCGTATGAAACCTGAAAAACGTAGATTTCCACCAGACCTCGCTTTATTTACGAGATAGGATAGGCATGTTAAAAAAATTTAAGGAAAATATTATTTGACGGCAAAAATGGATAGTGGGTGTTAGAGCAGAGCCGACTTTAACAAAAAAAAAGTTGATTTATGGGCTGCTCGAAGTAGGTACTGATGTGTACTGAGGTAGGTAAGGTACCTATTACATCCTCCACTTAAGACATTCTCAAATAATTTTATCCAAAAAAAATTCCAGTGCTTGAGGCCGCTAGGTTATAAATGCTAAATGCAACGATATAAGTTAGGTTTTTTATTGGGATTTACAAAACTGAAAACGCTCTCTGGTTTATTACATAAGTAGGTACCTATTGTCCATTGACTTTATTTTTATGTAGGTACCTACCATCCTAGATCACAAATTAATAATTTACATCAGTGGGCAAAATTAAAAGTTCTATAGACTGTTTATAAAATTCTAACCGTGTACCTAGCCACAAAAGAAAGGAAAATTTTCAATGACTGTAAAATACCTCAAGGTCAGTTTCTAATTATGATTGGCTGTAAAAAGTGTGTGTATTGGAAATCGCTTTGCGATGAGAAGCTGGTAGGTAGGTATGTATTGCATTTGTAATGATTTTTAAAAATGTGTTGAATTTAGTGTCGGTTTAGTTATGTAGGTACCTATTAACAAACAAGCTCTTGTCCAAGCTTGTCTGTTAATAATCTTTGTCTTTGTTGAGTGTTAACGATTTGGTAGATTAGGTAGGTACCTACTTACACAATAAATATGATTGTATTTCAATCGCAAGTATGTTTATTTTATTTTCCGTTTTAAAGTTTATTTTTCTCGACTACTTAGCTGTTTTGTACATATTTATTTTTGTTACTTGTGGGAAATATGGCTACTGGCGAACCACCCACTAAAAAATGTTAACGCGCTGAAAGCAATACTTCATGAGTGGTGTGGAAACATGCATTCAATATCAGCTGTGGTGTTGAAAATATGCATATAAAAACCTTCTACTTTCACCCCCTAAGAAAAAATGTCTACGCCAATGAAAAACATTGTGTAGGTCAGGGTTGCCGGTCGTTCATACATACATATTGTACGAACTGTAACACTCCTCAGGTTGATTAGTTGGTTTCCGTATGAAAAACATGTCTGCAGCTGTGACCCTTTTATCTTTTCAAACGAAATCAATAATATTGATGTTTCCAAAGAGGCAAGACAAACTATTTTTGAAGAAGAAACAGTAACATCCCAAGCAATCATATATAAGACCTAATAACATTTTGTTGACATTGTGATTGTTAGCAAAATGTAAATTACTGTTTTGTTAAAAATTTTAAAGTACGTAAGTATAGAGAGATATAATAGTGTCTTGTGTTGAGTGATTTTTACGAAATCCAAACTGGAAAACTGCTCTAGTCTTTTATAAAAACATTTTTCGAATATTTTTGAAAAAACTGATTGATATTCCACGATAATTTGCCATTAGGTTTCTATCGCTTTTTTGTGTATCGGGACGACTACTGATTTTTTTAAAGTTATTTGGAAATAATCCTTCTTTGAAGGATAGATTAACACGATAAGTCAATGGCTCCGCCAAAAAGTCGTCAACGTGCTTAATGAGGGAACAGGGAATAGCGTCTTCACCAGATTTTTTTTCTTACTCATAAGATAGTTTTAAGTATTTCATCTTCTTGATAGAATTTAAAAAAAAGAGAGTTAGATATAGGTGTTTTTACGGAAGACATGATTTACTTTGTGTACAGTCTTTAAAAAAATTAAAATTATCAACTGCTAGTTTTATGTCCGTTAGTAGTTAGTATTTCCGTTCTTATTTGTGAAGGATTTAGGTAGATTATTAGTCCCTGAAGAACTGCTTTCGCTTTTTATGATATTCCATGTGATTTTAAAAATATTGTTTGAGTTTGAAAATAAATCGTGATGATATTTTTACTTAGCCGGATTGAAGAGGATTACGAAAAACGGTATAGACAAATTACGAACTTCTCTATTAGTTATGGATTGAGGTATATTTTGAAGCAATCCAGTCAGTATAAATTTTTTGTCAGAATTTCTTCTTAAAATATACCAAAACTTGGTGTTGTTGAATTTTCCATTAAAAAGAATAACCCCGCATAAATCAAAGCCACCAGTTAAATGGTTTAATGATGCCTTATGTAATATGCGTGACACAATATCCTGTGTAAAGCTGATCTGTGCCACAAATAATAATCCTGACAATCTTATAGTTTATAAAAAAATACAAAAGAAATGTAAAATAGCAATTAAAAAGTCTAAAAAAGATGTTTAAGATCGATATATTACTAATTCTAGTAACAAACCCAGAGATAATTGGCGATTATTAAACCACGAACGAAATAAGACGATAAATAAAAGTGTTTCTAATGCCAAACTGTTTGTAATGTCAAAGAAACGAACCTACAACGAAAAATAAATATCATTGACATCGGACCCGAAAACTTTCGGCAAAATTAATGGTTGAACAGGAGTTTCGGAGGAGTTCAGTGAACTCCTCCTAAACGGCTGGACTGATTTTTATGAAATTTTGTGTGCATGATTAAGTTGATTCGAGAACGGTTTGTAACATCAAAATTTGATCCGATAGAAAATATTTTTTTATTTAATTTAAAAATCCACGTCAAAATTGACATAATATGGCCCTCAGACATACGTCATCCCGAAATGATGAATAACAATCAACTTAACCTACTAATTTAAAGTGTCAGTTTAGAAGTATCGAATTATATTAGTTTTCGTCCATATTCGTGTTAATTTTAACTTAAATGTTACTTTTGTTTATGTGTGTAATGTATTTATTAGTGGTCCATCAATTTTTTATTATTATACTATTTTTGGCCCTATGTTAGTTTTTCACTTCGGAGATACAGTGAGTATAAAAATATATAAAAAATCTGAAAATTTCCCGTAGAATTCGTAGTCGTTAAATAGTCGTAGTCGAAATTCGTTCGTAGAATTAAATAGTCGTTTCACTTCTGTAAAGTTTACGTATGAACTAGGAAATAATGGAAAACTTCCATTTTTAGATGTATTAGTAATTAAAAATAGTGACAATAGGTTAGAATTTGATATATATATATATATATATATATATATATATATATATATATATATATATATATATATATATATATAGAAAAGATACCAGTACGATCAGATATATCCCTAATGACTCTCACCAGTGCTATCAACATAAAATGGCAAGTTTCAATTTTCTTGTCCATCGTTTACTAAGTTTCCCTCTCAGTAATGAGAGGTTTGAAAAAGAAAAAGTATTAATTAAAGATATAGCTGTGAGTAATGGTTATCCTAGAGATATAGTTGAAAAACTAATTAGGAAGCGTAAATTTCAGGACACACTTCGTAATTCTACGACCTTTCAAAAGGATATAGAGGCTCCAAAATATGTATCCATCCCGTACGAACCCCGGTTTACTCGTGGTTTGAGTAAGGTTTTCAAAAACGTGGGTATAACAGCGATTCATTCGTCGAGCAACAAATTACAACAACTTTTAGACAATCCAAAGGATAAAATTGTTCCAAATGAAAGGTCTGGGATTTACGAAATTAGTTGTAATGATTGTGATCGAAAATATGTTGGACACAAACGAGACGATCAATTAACACCAGATTTAAAGAGCATATGGCTCATCTAAAATATGGAAGAACAGATAAGTCTAGTGTTGCACAACATGCTGACAACAATCATAGAATAGATATTAGTAATTTAAGATAAGTCAGAAATGTGACCAATAATAGACAGTTGGATGCATTTGAGAGCATAGAAATTGTAAAATGTAAAACTAGTATGAATAGCGACAAGGGACCTATACCCCGCTTTACGCGTTGCTTAGCAACTAATCATTGAAGCGTGACTAATGATTTCACCATAAATAGTATAAATAGGGTAGATTTTTAGTTTAAGATTAGTTTTTCATCGTCTCCGGATGATGCCAACTAGGTTGGCGAAACGCGCGTCGAGCGAAGTGAAAGTGTTTTTGTGTTTGTGGAAACTACTCAGAGTGTTATAGTTACATCAAATGTTCCAGCCCTATCCAGTCGTAGAATTCAATAAACTAAAATACAAACAACTGGTCCCATAGTAAATTGGGCCCAAAGTTGTTGATGTTGATCGTTAATATGCGGAAAATCGGTGAAAAAATCGGGATAGGAATAGGATTTTTTTTAACATAAAAACTATTTTTTCCAGATTTTTTTTCCTTTTTTTGTTAGCAGCATTGATAGCTGGTATTTTTTACAAATTTACAAAAAAAAAGTTTATCTGCCACTTGGAGCTGAGATATATTTTTTAAAATAAATCTAGTGTCGCTATCTTTTAATATTAAGGGCTGAAATTTATAGAGTTTGTAGTTCAATACTTGTATTTTACATAAAAAAATACTGCAATGACATATTCGCTCTCCCACAAACATTTAAAAAAATATAAATCATGCTTTTGAGATAAAAATGTTTATGCGCGAGATACTTTCATATTTATTAGGAAACGAACTCAATATCATTTTAATCATGTCATATGAAGCATGTTTTGCATTTAAGTGGGCGCGTAAAGAAAGACAACTGCAAAATTTTGGATGAAGAAAATCTAAGGAGTCTCAATGAATTTGTAAGATAGTCCTAACCTAACTTAACTAACTTAAATGTCAAGTGCGGAGTTGCAAAAACCAAGATCTATGGTTAATTTTACTTCCACGGAAAAACAGTTAAGTGGAGTAAAGTAAATATTAACCTATTAAATGTTGTTTACTTACAGCAATATGTTGCTTGTGGAGACTATTCTGTATTTCATGTTTGTTACCTTTTATTGCACTTACCTGCCCTCTGTACAGATCATCTTTGAAGTAATTTATAGGGATAAATAAATAATTATTATTGTTACTAGCATCCTACGACATATCTCGACATTTATAGCAGCCTCTTGACGATAAATCCGGAGCGATAGTAAACCAGTTATTAGGATTTACTTCGAAATAATTTAACGTGGAAAAACGATACGTTGGCATGGAATCGTGAAAGCGCTTTGTAGCGTTCCCATTCATAGCGCTAGTGACAATATGATTTACTTAAATTGCAGCGATTTCTATCACGGTAAGTACCCCGTTTCTCAAAAAGCATCAATTCATCATATTTTTATAATTTCAAAAAAGTTAATAGATAATTGAGTTAGAGCTTCGGTTAATTAAAACGCGTTTTGTACGCAAAGCAGTAATCCGTGAGCTATTCAGGACACTTCGCGATGCCTATCCATGTTCTATATCATGCCAATGTAACTATCATATCTTAGAGTTCGCATACAGCACCTAGAGTTGTGACCTTGAACGCTCCTTCATACGTAGATATCTCCTACACGATAGAAAAGACATACAAGTGAAAACGGATTAATTTTTGCTGCAATTAGCATGCAGCAGAGCTGCCAAATAGTGCCCAGGCGAAATGTACGTTAATTAGAACGTATTTTGTACCCAAAGCAGCAATCCGTGGGCTATATCGGGCACTTCGCGATGTCTATCTATGTTCTATACCATGCCAATGTAACTATCATATCTTAGCGTTCGCATACAGCACCTGGAGCTGTGACCTTGAACGCTCCTTCATACGTAGATATCTCCTACACGATAGAAAAGACGTACAAGTGAACTAAGTTTTACTGCAATTAGCATGCAGCAGAGCTTCTAAATAGTGCCCAGATGATATACACGTTAATTAGAACGCGTTTTGTACGCAAAGCAGCAATCCGTGGGCTATTAAGAACACTGCGCGATGCCTATCCATATTCTATATCATGCCAATGTAACTATCATATCTTAGCGTTCGCATATGGCACTTAGAGCTGTGACCTTGAACGCTCCTTCATACGTAGATATCTCATACACGATAGAAAAGACAATTTGTTTATTATTTAACAGAGGATAAAAAAGACGAAGTGTTTTTGTCCTATCTCCAATAGTTTATAAGTTATTCTAATAACAATGATGAAGAATTGAACGAAAGTGACAAACATAGAAATACAAAAATACTTAAAACTATATACAAAATAAAGAAACATTTTTTCAGAAAACATTCGACACACACGGTTGTTTTTATTATATTTTGTAGCATTGAAAAAATTATAACACGAAAACTAATTTGTTTATAACAAATTGTTTATCAAATAAACACATAAAATATAAACATTTTTTTAAAATTTTTTTTAGAATATGGAAGAGCAATTGAAATGATGATTTAAAAAAATGGTTTCTTAATATTAATATTTAGCAACAAAAATAGTTTTTTAACGAACTAGTGTATTAATGACAGCGATTAATTATCGAGATATTTTAATATTTAATTTCGAGATATTAATTGTTGAGATTATTAATCGCGTTTTAATATACTAGTTAGTTACAAAATTTTACCGTCGATTGTACTTTAAATAAAGAGAGAAAATCTTATTTTAAATTTTTATTCAAGAAAACTAAGTACAAATTCAATTATTCATTAATTAAGTAGGCGTTTCGATTGATGTGTGCTTTTTCTTTGAGCATTTAGATCATTTTTCACATAATTTTTGAAATTTTTTCAAAGCATTTAATGAGCCTTCAATTACCAATAAGGTTTCACAACGATCCCGATCTGTGTACGATGATTTCCGGCTTTGATCTGCTGAGTTAAAGCTTTGTCCGAAAAAAATTTAAAAAAAAGTTTTTTTAAAAATATTTTGCTCCAAGAAAAAGTTCTTGGAGCTTTTAATGAGCCTTTAATTAATAATTAGGTTTTACAATAATTCCGATGAATATACTACGATTTCCGGCTATGATCTGCCAACTTTATCTAAAGTTAGCAGATCTCTAATTTCCGGAAAAAGTTGAAAAGCATTTAAATCGTTTGCGCACTTAATTAGCATCGAATTAGCCTTTAATTATGCTGTTATGAAACCTCTGCTCTGCTAACTTTAGGTACATCATTTTGTGTCAACAAAAAAAAAATTAAAAAAAGTTTTTTTTAAATGTTTTGCACTTATTCTTAGAGCATTTAATGAGCCTTTAATTAATAATTAGGCTTTACAATGTTATACTTTGAGCATTTATTGATCCTTTAATGAGTTTTTCGTCGGTACCGCTGTGTTTACTACGATTTTCAGCCATGATCTCCTATAGTCAACCTTTATCCAAAAAAAATGCTTTTCAAAATTTTTTCAGATAATTTTTGAAATTTTTTCAAAGCATTTAATGAGCCGTCAATTACCAATAAGGCTTCACAACGATCCCGATCTGTATACTGTGATTTCCGGCCTTGACCTGCTGAGTTAAAGCTTTGTCCGAAAAAAAAATTTAAAAAAAGTTTTTTTTAAATGTTTTGCACTTATCTTAGAGCATTTAATGAGCCTTTAATTAACAATTAGGCTTTACAATGTCTTACTTTGAGCATTTATTGATCCTTTAATGAGTTTTTCATCGGTACCGCTGTGTTTACTACGATTTTCAGCCATGATCTCCTATAGTCAACCTTTATCCAAAAAAAAATGCTTTTAAAAATTGTTTCAGATAATTTTTGAAATTTTTTCAAAGCATTTAATGAGCCGTCAATTACCAATAAGGCTTCACAACGATCCCGATCTGTATACTATGATTTCCGGCCTTGATCTGCTGAGTTAAAGCTTTGTCCGAAAAAAATTTAAAAAAAAGTTTTTTAAAAATATTTTGCACTTTTTCTTGGAGCATTTAATGAGCCTTTAATTAATAATTAGGTTTTACAATAATTCCGATGAATATACTACGATTTCCGGCTATGATCTGCCAACTTTATCTAAAGTTAGCAGATCTCTAATTTCCGGAAAAAGTTGAAAAGCATTTAAATCGTTTGCGCACTTAATTAGCATCGAATTAGCCTTTAATTATGCTGTTATGAAACCTCTGCTCTGCTAACTTTAGGTACATCATTTTGTGTCAACTTTTCGGATTTTCTAGAAAAACTGATTTTGAACCTCTTAAGTGACTGGCCTATAACAGTTCCGAACAACCTCATCGGCGGCAATCTGAGGAGGTCACTCGCGACAGTGGCGAAACGCCTTCACCAGTAACATCTGTCCCAGATAACGCGGATCCTCGTGCCTAGCACCTTGTGCTACACGTGTAATGCTGAGTAGATATGAGTATAAAAACCCGATCGGATTCTGCAGTTTTTCGGCCGCCGATATATTTGAATTGTAAATGGCGCTATAATTAGTTTTATTGGCCAATTTAGGATGGTTAGCATTCTCGAAATAGTTAAAAGTGATAACCCGATATGTGAATATTTTGCATAAATTTTAAAAACCCCGGTATTCGCCAGTTACTAGGCAATTAGTTAAATCCGATAGTCGGTTGGATTGGTGAGAGGAGTATGACCGTATGATAGCGATAATAGAGCCTCGTTATCGCCAGGATATTAATTTTCCTGAGGGAAAGTTTCCACGCTTTTACGAAGGTTTCTAGATTATTTCTTCTTTGTTAGTAATAACTTCTAACAGCAACAGGCAGAAACTAACTATACGTACGATTTGCATAAAATATCTCAGTTGCATTACAACATTATACGAGTAGGTTCATCGGCATGTAAGGTTAAAATCATATGATTCCAGGAAGTCATAAAAATTCAAGATGCTTTTTTAATTTATGGTATCTGATTATAAAATTATTTTTAAAATCAGCTGTCAAGGGATCATAAATGTATATTAAAATATAGAGGACGTCTGATAAACCACTGTATAAAATATATATAAATCGGGAGTTTGGTAATTACAAGGCATCACATCAGCTATCTGCCAGTGAAAGTCCCGTTAAAATCGGTCCAGCCGTTTCGGAGATTAGCCGGAACAAACCGACAGACAACAAAAAATTTTAAAATTGCTTTTGAATTGATAATTTCTGTAGGCGCGCTCAGCACTTTTATTTTTGTGGGTGTTGAATGAGACTGGGCCGTCACGCGTCACGCTCGGCTATGTAACGCTCCTTCGGGTAAACTCGGCGTAAGTCGACTAAGTGAGGGGGGATCAGTCGGCAGAGCGAGACAGTAGAGAGAGTTTGTGGGTATTGAATGAGATTGGGCCGTCACGCGTCACGTTCGTCTATGTAACAGTCGAGTAAAGTCCACTCGTTGACTAAGCGAGAAAGATAAACTTGAATCTAAAGTATTTACAGAATATTTTAGCTTCCCCATTGTTTCATTCTTAGAATATAATAGCAGTGAAGAAATCCAATCAGAGGAAAATTCCACAATATAATTCACAAATATTATTGTTTATTTTGTAACTAATATTACTGCATCGAATTGAATTGAATTGGATTGAATCGAATCGACTGCCGAAGTGTGATGGTCCATCTCAGTACTTGCTATGAGTAGGTATTTTGGAGCGACATACAGTGGGGCCACATCTAGCGCCGGTTGCCAGAAGCATCTGTGTCACGGGCGTGTACGGTCGACGTGTATTAACGGGTGCGGTTATTGCGGATTGTGGTAATATGCGCGGACGATTACAGTATATATTTTATAATTAGTTTTCACTTCAATCGCGTGGTCATAAGCCCCCACTCATGTTTCTTTTTTGTTATAAGTACCGTATATACTTTCATATGCATTTAGTAAAAAGCTCTTAGTTTGACATTACAAACAGGCACTCCAGTTTTATTTATTTGTATAGAGTATAGATATAGATAGATAAATTATCAATATTTTCAACGGTATTAGAATTTCACGTCATTATATTTGTCCCCACCCTGTGGCATGTACCTAAATAAACTCAAATATTATTGCAATGTTTCGTTCGACGCTTGGTGAATGAAATTCGGTTTTTTATCACCTCAAAATTGTTTTAATATCTTGACTTCCCCAGATGTATATCCACAGGATATACATCTGGCCCGTTCTATGGCCATATTTCCGGTCCAGTATGTACTGGACAGTGTTAAGAAAATATACTCCGTGAAGTGAAATCCATTCAGAAAGACGTTATAAACAAAAAGTTAATGGAAACAAAAATGTTTCGTTTTTAAAATAGTTTTTTTGGCTTATTTGGTTGTAAATAAAGTCTTTTGACTTTATAATTTGCCATTTCGATAGGAAATTTGATTCTCTACCAAAAATCGTATGATGTGTATGATATTGTGAAACAGCAAGACCTCTGACAAGTTCGAGGTACTCGAGTTACCAAACAAACTGTTTGTAGACGGCAAGAAGTATAACGAAGGTACCGCGCCGCGCGAAGAAATTTTGTTAAAAATGATGGGCATTGGTACTGCCGTCTTATTTACATACGAATATGTATGCATAGAATGTTCGACTGAGTTACATGGTCAAAATTTTTTACTAATGCAAGATAATAACAGATTTTTTTAGAAACTGCCCAAAACCCAGATATGAATCCCATCTCATACATGATATATGATAAACTTGTCACAAAAATATTACTTTTGCTACACCTATCCTTAAACGCTTGAGGGCACAGAACATCTATTGGGTGGGAGGGGGGATGCTCAGCTCCTTGCCCTCCCCTAACTAAGGGCCTGGATGGCCGAAATCTAGTATGGCTAGTATTATGAATTCGAGAATTTAAATTGGGGGTCGGTCATGATATGGGTGGAATTTCTTTGATTATACGTTCACATAATCTCCAAATTCTTCAATCAATCACAGCGCGAATTAATATCGATGATATCGAAGTATGTTTGAACTTTCGCCGACTTACCTATGTAGCACACATAGTGCGAGATTTTTTTAAATCTGATAGTAGCACGTTACAGTGGCCTGCTCAAAGCCCAGGTATGAATTCCATCGAGCATCTACGAGATGAATTGGGACACAGAGTACGCTCTCGCGAAAGGCCTCCAGTGAGTTTACAAGAAATAATGCGCGGATATCCATTTTAAGTTCCAGTCGGTGTATGATGTAGATTATATAGAAGAGCTCGCTAGGATTGCTAGAGGTGGCAAACCGAATATTAAGATTATTCTTTTTCTTGATTTTGCTGTGTGTTTAATTCAAGTTTTTTCTAAATATAATAAATAGGCAATGTGACTGAATATAAATAATGTATTGCCATTTACCATGGTAGACAATGAGTTACACACACAAAACAAAACTGTTCTAATCGGTTTATCGGTGTAAAAGTTAGAGGTGCTTGAACTTAATCAAAAAATCAGTTTTTTTGCAACTGAGTGTATATTTCTCTACAACTAATTCTTCCTTAAAGTTGTCTGAATTCAAAATTCTCTTTAGCAATATTCTCTTTTGTGCATACAGTTTTATTCATTGTTTGACAAATTTTACAATCCTACGGATATGCCAATTCCTTTCTGGAAAATATCTAAACAATTTTTTTACCGCTTTAATTATGCTTTTCCTTGAAAATTTAATACAAATCCTACCGTCTTCTACTGTACATACCATTTTATTATAACTAAACGAAATGTCAAATGTACACTATTTTTTTGTTTAAAAGCTTTATATATATGATATATAATGTACCTTGTCTTATTTAAAAACACTTGATCTTGATTATCAGTTGATGATTCTCAGTAGTTTTTTGGTTTCCATTTTTTGTACGCTTCACTAAAATTATGATTATTGCTAAGACACTCTTTAGTTAAATGTTTGAAATGGAATCTCATTTCCTGCTATTTTCTTGACATATCTGAGTAATTATTACTCTAATTTATTTTTATTGTAAAATTAATTCAAATTGAGTTCAGAACATTTCATAAATTCAGGGCAATCGTTCAATTAACAAAAAAGGAATTAGAGTTTAAATATGCACTCCTTCATTTTGGACTACAGTGTATATTACGTATCTATGGAGCTGCTGGTGTTCTACCATGCAAATTTATCCTAGGGATTTGGTAGTTCTGTGGCCAAACAAGAAATCTATGAAACCAATAAAAATATCTAGAAAACTTCTCGACACGGCCTTCAATATCGCAACTTTAATAAGAAGATAACTATTATTAACAATCTAAAAATATATTTAATACATAGGCCGGCCCAAAGGTCATCTAATTCCTTAACACGGCTTTCCTAATGACTATAGTGATAAATAAAAATAATCTCACATGGTTGTGCGAAAGTCAGCACTTTCTGCGTCTTCACGTGGTCGTCCTCCTCCTCGGTCAGGGAGTATCCGGTCTTGAATTGGGGCTCGTCGTTTTGCATCCCGTACAAGTCCGGGTCCAGACGGGCTAGGAACTGGGGAGGCACTTGGGGTATCGGCTTCCCCGTCATGTTGGGCGCGCGCTCGAACCCCATCCGCCTGAGGATCTCGCTCTTTATCATCTCCAGGTTTCTTATCTTGATTTCCTCCAACATCGTGCAGCTGCTGCAGCTGGTGGTCTGCTGCGTCGGCTCCTCCCCCTGGTCCGTGCTCTCTTGGAAATGTCTTTTTTGTATACTGTTAGGTCTATTTAGCAATTGGTGCTTATCACTTGTCGTATAAGGAATAATAAGGGCTAGTATTAAAAAATAATTAAAGAAAGTTCTAACTCCTACCATTTTCCTAAGCCGGCCTAAACCCTCCGGTTTGTTTACACACTGCCCATTCAAATTTAGTATCATTTTTCTGAGATTAATAATAGTCAGTCGAAATGTATCACAAAAATTGTCAGTTTTATATCACAATGTCTGCAAATTATCTCTGATCACAAGGGCTGAGAGAGATTTATCACATTTTTTAATTTCACTTTTGTATCACTCATTTCTAAAAAAAATAATTTTGGGCCGTTTTGTTCCGCGTTTAATCTAGATCACAATTTACTCGAAATAAATCACAATATCATCACAATTCGTTTGCTTGTCTCACACTTATGCGTTGTCAGTCGAAAAAATGGTTCCAAAATAGAAGTTTCGCCGGTATCTTAACAGTCTCTCTCCCGCGCGTCCAATGTGGGATTTAAGATGTGTTATACCATGCACTGAGGTATTAACTCTAAGACGGCCCTATATATGTGTGTGTTGCCTCACTGCGTGTGGATATATTTATTGCAGCCTTACCAGGTCGATAAAGTACTAGACGTACATCGCCACAAAAATACTTACCGCTCATTTCCCGATCGCACACGCCGTCGAAGAAGCCGCGCTGCACCACGGCCTGCCTGCCCATCAAACCCCGATGCTCTCGCCAAAACACGCGAAAAGACGCCGCAAGATGTGCGTTTATTCGCCCCAGCAGCGACTTTAAGAAAACGGAGATTATTTCAACGATTACAATTTCGTTTAACGGTTATATTGACGGATTTAAAAAATATATTTCTTTACATTTTAGCAAATACTTCTCTCCCTAGGTAAATATAATGATAAACTTTTAATACTTTTAATGAAAGCAACATAAATTATTGACATTTCTTACATATAAGACATCTACAATAATTATATGTGTACGATATTATAATTAGCCATTGATAATAATCGTTACATAAATGTCAGATTAAAACAAAAACTTCACATTCGCAGATCAAGATTTTCCTTAAACCCAATCAAACTGTTGTGTTTTTAAAACTTTCTACAAGTTTCCTCGTTAACTACATAAATAATAGGAAAACTTTTTCTTAAAATTAAATCTAATTATTGTTTAGTTACATCGTAAATATTTAAATATGTATGAAATGGTTCCTATATATATCTATATTTTATCACATCTTTTTATGCTGCTAATTACTCAAAACAAATTAAAAAATAGTATTGTGCAAAAATATATCGAGGGGCGTATGCGCCAAAAGCAAAATTTTACGGGAGACGAAAAACTGTTGAGTACGAATGGTTTAAAATAAATAAAAATAAAGGCGGTAAAATTTATTAAAAAATATATGGTTTGTGATAATTTTTTCAAAATTAAAAATATCTATTTTAACCAAGCTTTGGCTGATACGTCTTTATGCCAGGATGAAACTATTACTTTTTTTGGGGTGTAGGAACCACTTATATGAAATAATAATAAATAATTAGCCAAATAAGGAACGAATCAAGTTTATTCCTACAACAGTTTTAGGAAAAAAATATGCTTTAGGATGTACAGAGTGTTCCAAATAAGATGCCCCCACGTGTCCTCGAAAATTATTAAAGTAACAAAAAAACCTTAAAAACAAAAGTTTCTCAGATTTAAGTAACTTTTTAAATTACACGTTTTTTATTTTTGTACAGGGTGTCTTCTTACAAGTGCTGCCCGGACTTCAACTTCAACTTCGGAAATTTAAATGGGGCATCCTATAAAAATTATTTAAAAATTTACTCGAAACAAAAAAAAATGTGTTTTTCTTTGTTACTTTAGTAGTTTCCAAGATAACATAGTGAAACATCTTATTTGGGATACCCTCTAGGTAGAAGGTATCATATTTATATTGCCACTAAACAATACAACATAACAAACTAAAATAAGGTAGAAAAAATGTTAATTTTCGAATATACCCTAGGTATTAATTCCTCTTTCTCTTTCTTTTTGACATATTTGCTCTTAAAGCATATAGTGGTAGTTCATCTTCAGATTCATTAGAATGACGAACACAATGGTATAAAATAATTTTTCCTCTAACGAAAATTGGGATTTATGTTTTTTCCAATGAAATGCCTTATATCCCTCGACTTACACGGCGAGAAGTATAATAAGAGAACAAATAGATCATTTGCCTATGCCACAACTGTTGCCAAAACTGCCTATGCCAAAGTAACTAGTGGCATATTAAACAATGATAAAGAACGCCAATGTGTTCAAAATATTGCAAAAATATTATAAAGTTAGGTTTGAAAATATATCTATCAATTTTCAATCAATTTTCAATCAACTGTCAACCAATTTTCAAAGAATTTTCAACTAATTTTCAACCAATTTTCGACCACATTATCAATATTCGTGTATAAAATTTAAAAATTACTTTTCTCAAAAATTAATCAAATAACGTGCCAATATCTCTGTTATTTTTTTCCCTATATAAATAGAAAAAAAAAACATAATTTTTATTAAGAAAAAAACTACATTTTTGTTATATATCAGTTTTTACATATCTTTTTTAGTTATATGGAAAATAAGGTATTTTTTTAAGAAATTTATTAATATACGTTTTTCATTTTCCACATATTTTTTTGGAAAAAAATATGTTGAAAATAAAAAACGTATTTTTAAAACCTTCTCAGAAAAAACCTTATTTTTTTCCAAAAAAACATATGTTCAAACTGATACCTTATTTTCCATATAACTCTAAGACTAAAAAAGATATGTAAAAAATGATATATCACAAAAATGTAAGTTCTTTCTTAGCAAAAATGTTGTTTTTTTATTTTTGTAACACTCGAAGTAGTTTCCACAAACACCAAAACACTTTCACTTCGCTCGACGCGCGTTTCGCCAACCAAGTTGGCATCATCCGGAGACGATTAAAACTAATCTTAAACTACAAAATCTACCATATTTATACTATTTTCATGGTGACGTCACTAATGATATCATTGTGAAATGTACACGTGACTAATCACGCTTCAATAATCGGTTGCTAAGCAACGCGTAAAGGTCCCTTGTCGCTATTCATACTACTTTTACATTTTACAATTTCTATGCTCTCAAATGCATCCAACTGTCTATTATTGGTCACATTTCCAAGTAATCTTAAATTACTAATATCTATTCTATGATTATTGTCAAAAGCATGTTGTGCAACACTAGACTTATCTGTTCTTCCATATTTTAGATGAGCCATATGCTCTTTAAATCTGGTGTTAATTGATCGTCTCGTTTGTCCAACATATTTTCGATCACAATCATTACAACTAATTTCGTAAATCCCAGACCTTTCATTTGGAACAATTTTATCCTTTGGATTGTCTAAAAGTTGTTGTAATTTGTTGCTCGACGAATGAATCGCTGTTACACCCACGTTTTTGAAGACCTTACTCAAACCACGACTAAACCGGGGTTCGTATGGGATGGATACATATTTTGGAGTCTATATCCTTTTGAAAGGTCGTAGAATTACGAAGTGTGTCCTTAAATTTACGCTTCCTAATTAGTTTTTCAACTATATCTCTAGGATAACCATTACTAACAGCTATATCTTTAATTAATACTTTTTCTTTTTCAAACCTCTCATTACTGAGAGGGAAACTTAGTAAACGATGGACAAGAAAATTAAAACTTGCCATTTTATGTTGATAGCAGTGGTGAGAGTCATTAGGGATATATCTGATCGTACTGATATCTTTTCTATATATATATATCAAATTCTAACCTATTGTCACTATTTTTAATTACTAATACATCTAAAAATGGAAGTTTTCCATTATTTCCTAGTTCATATGTAAACTTTACAGAAGTGAAACGACTATTTAATTTGGAAATGAAGTTTGCTACATCCGCAATCTTAGTGTCAAACACGGCAAAAATGTCATCCACATACCTCAGCCAAATCCTAGGAAAATACTCGAATTCTTCTTTTGCTTCAGTTTCAAATCGACTCATGAAGACATTAGCAATGAAAGGCGATAAACAGTTACCTATTGCGGTTCCTTCATGTTGTTCATAGAACTTGTCATTGAAACGGAAGTAATTTTATTTCATACAAAGTTTTGTAAGGTTTATATATTCTTCTGTATTCTATGTAGGAACAAAATTAACGAAGATATTTCTAACTGTTAGAAAATGGCTTTATATTGCGCGGACCACCCCTCCCGAGCCTTTTAACCTTTTACCTTTTGAATATGAATGGTTGGGTATATTGGAATGTATATTATCTTGTAGCCCTTGAAGTTACCTGTAAGATGGTTATTGAATGGACGTTGTAGCTTCAACATTAAGGGGGTTATGGTAAAAAAAAATAGCATTTTTCGGATAAATTTGTAAAATGTTTTTAGGTTTTTCTGGCTTCCTTTAATCAATTTATAGTAATCATATATATATGTTGAATTTTTTTAAATTGAGAAAATGAAATGGCGCGATTTTCTTGGCCCCATTTTCAAAAATTGCGGTATTCCCGATAGGAAATTTTGATGGGAAGTGAAAAATTGAAAATCAGCGACCCAAAAAACATAAGGTGAGCCTATAAAACTAAATCCTTCTATTTTTCCATGTAATATTCTCTATTGCCTGGAGTAAGTAATTAGATTTAATTTTAACTAAAAATTTTAATATTATTATAAGTATTAATCTTATTATATTATTTGTAAGTTAGCATAGAAAGTTTCAAACAAAAGTTTAAAAAAACAGTTTGATTGGGTTCAAGGAAAACCTTCATCTTCGAATGAGAAGTTTTTGTTTTCGTCTATCGTTTATAATCCAGTCGAATAATACATAATAAAAAAAATTGCGTCCAGTACAGTTTTTTTGTGGACGTGGATGAACATAAAACTACACCCGCTACACCATGTACGTCCCTTATTTTTATGGGTTGAAAATTTGGAATTTTACATGGTGCTTTTACTTTGCTTTTACTAGGTGCTAATTCTTTTTCCTTATTGCCCGAAGGGCTCTTTACCAGGTTACACTTTTTGAAGATTCATCCCTCCTCTACATAAGATATATGACACATTTGCCGTAGAGCAAACGGTTTTAGCTGTACGAGTCCGGATATTACGCATACTAATGCCCTTTTGGAAGGATGATGATTTGTGAAAAGACTTTCATCGAATACCCTGCGGTTTCCATGATATATGGTGTTGAAATTTTGATAACCCCCTTTTTAAAAAAAATTGAACCTACTTTTTTTCGATAATATTTTTTTTGTATGTGCGACCCTAATATAGGGATATCTACGTTTCATTTTCATACATTATCTGAAAAAATACACTACGTGTCGCTTCTTACCTTTTCTGTTTAGGAGGTACTTCGCTGATGGAAAAATTAAGAGGCTCTGATGGAATAGGGGGTTCGAGTTAATGTTTTGTCTGTAATGTCTCCTTTATCTATTTATTGGTTACGAACAAATAGACTGATAAATTATCTCTGATGAGTTGTGAAAAGACTTTCATCGAATACCCTGCGGTTTCCATGATATATGGTGTCGAAATTTTGATAACCCCCTTTTAAAAAAAAATGAACCTACTTTTTTTCGATAATATTTTTTTTGTATGTGCGACCCTAATATAGGGATATCTACGTTTCATTTTCATACATTATCTGAAAAAATACACTACGTGTCGCTTCTTACCTTTTCTGTTTAGGAGGTACTTCGCTGATGGAAAAATTAAGAGGCTCTGATGGAATAGGGGCTACGAGTTAATGTTTTGTCTGCAATGTCTCCTTTATCTATTTATTGGTTACGAATAAATATACTGATAAAGTATATCATATAATTTCTTTTATGCCCGTCATTTAATTAATTTTTGAAAAAAGTAATTTTTAAATTTTATACACGGTAATTGGTAATGTGTTCGAAAATTGGTTGAAAATTGGTTGAAAGTTGATTGAAAATTGGTAGATATATTTTCAAACTTAACTTTATCATATTTTTGCAATATTATTAACACATCGAGGTTCTTTATCATTGTTTAATATTCCACGAGTCACTAATAGTTTTGGCATAGGCAAATGATCTAGTTGTTAATGATTCTAGCTGAAAATTGGTTGAAAGTTGATTGAAAATTGGTAGAAAATTGGTAGAAATTGGTGGA
The DNA here is from genome assembly GCA_964058915.1 of Tetropium fuscum. NCBI lineage: Eukaryota > Metazoa > Arthropoda > Insecta > Coleoptera > Cerambycidae > Tetropium > Tetropium fuscum. Next base: position 1,540,115 of record CAXKVY010000072.1, on the reverse strand, counting down.
TATATTTTCAAACTTAACTTTATCATATTTTTGCAATATTATTAACACATCGAGGTTCTTTATCATTGTTTAATATTCCACGAGTCACTAATAGTTTTGGCATAGGCAAATGATCTAGTTGTTAATGATTCTAGTTGAAAATTGGTTGAAAATTGGTTGAAAGTTGATTGAATATTGGTAAATATATTTTCAAACTTAACTTTATCATATTTTTGCAATATTATTAACACATCGAGGTTCTTTATCATTGTTTAATATTCCACGAGTCACTACCAGTTTTGGCATAGGCAAATGATCTAGTTGTTCTCTTAATATACTCCTTAATGTGAAAGTCGAGGGATATACGGAACAACAAAAATCCCAATGTTCGTCGAGGGAAAAATATTTTATACCATTGTGTTCATGCGTCATTAAATTTTAATTAAATAACTTTCGAACTGTCCATTCCATCAGTCCGTCTGTTCATATGTCGGTCGTATATCCGTATGTCCTGATTAACGGTAAACACATGGTGTGTAAACCAAATTAAAAAAATAGGGCAAAAAACAGAAATTTATTTTTCAGAATCAGCAAAATAACTTTTATTATAAAATCACGATCAATTTCTAGACCAAGAAATAAATAAATACATAATTCCTACATGAATAGAAAAAGAACCAAAATTTTTGTTAAGAAAAAACCTACATTTTTGTGATATATCATTTTTTACAAATCTTTTTTAGTTTTAGAGTTATATGGAAAATAAGGTATTTTTTAAAGACATTTTTAAAAATACGTATTCCATTTTCAATATATTTTTTTCGAAAAATACGCATTCCAACCCTGAGTAACTTTTGGATTACATGAAATATACTAAAATAAAGTCATTTGTAAAAGTTTTCTTTTAAAAATAAACAAAAGTTGAGTTAGACAAATTTGAGTTGAGTTAGTTGAGACAAATTGAGTTCTTTTGAAAAAAAATCGTTTTTGGCTCCATTCTTTCAAAATAGAGGTATTTCCGGTTAGATTTTTTGATGGAAAGTGAAAAATTCAAAATCGGCGATCCAAAAAACATTAAGTTAGCCTATAAAACTAAATCCTCCTTTGGAATATATCGAATTCTATAAGTTTTCACTAGTTTGATTATTCTGATAGGATTATTTTAGGAATATTCTGATAGGATTTGTTAATTATGTGTTAGTGATGTGTTAGTCGAAAAACGGTAACTATAGTTGTTTTTTTGTGCTTATATTTAAATACCATTGTATGCCCTTTGGGCGCACATATGACGTAGAAATATCACCTACGTTATAGAACAGAACCCGGCTTAAACTAAAATCAATTATGGCCTGATAACCGTGTCGATTAGCTTTTTGTCGGTTAGCTTTTGCAAGGCTTTCGGTGTTTATTGCAGTTTTTCAGCCGGGCATAGTTTTGTAAACGGAACCGATTCGAATGCACTTTAATTTTTATATAACATAACGCCACAGAAACGGAGTGTGCGATTCCAATCTATATAAGGAAATTACAAGGTCCTCAGAATAACCCACTTATAATTTGTTTCCATAAAAAATCCGCGCTATCCAACAAAACTACAAGTACTTTTCATAACTTGTTAATGACTGTATCGCCTACGTTTTTACATTATAGAGAGCGTTATATATATTTTTTTCACTCTGAAAATACAGGGCCAGCCTGAAAATAGAAACGATTCAACGATTAAATTCAAGCACTTATTTATATATAATAGCCTCTCGTAAAAAAGTCATAAGAAAACTTTCAGTGTTCATCCAATTATTGATAATTTGTTACGTGAAACTTGTACACCGGTAGGCGTTAGAAAAAAAATTCTTACCTCATGAGTCGCGCTAAATATAAAATTTCCTCAAATAGATTAAATCAAACTGTAATCGTACGCTATCGGCGCATCAGAACAAAAAGTCTAGAAATATTTATCAGCTGCTCAATCTGAAAGATACTGGGACTGACATAATTTCGCGAAAAAAAGTCTCTAAAAATATCAGTGCCCATCAACTTAGATGACGTAGGACATTCAGTTCACCTGATTCTAGGTCACGGGCGTTCCTTTCCCCCATACAGCGGTGGATTTCCCTGGGCTTTCCGGATCAGAAATCGGAGGAAATTTTGATATTTTATATCAAAATTTCTTTGATTTACCCAACAATAACTAACGCAGTTTTCGTCTAAACAGAAACATAGCGACAAGAAACATGTATAGTGGAATAAAAGGATTATTATTAATCTTATCATCACAATAAAAAAAAATATACGGTTACTCTACAGAATTATAAAGTGCAATATTTTTTAATTAAAACAGTCAATAAACAATATTTTATCTCCCGTATCACCTGCGCCTGAATCACAACTCTACCAATCGAAGTTCCCGGTAAAATGTATCCATGACTTACTCACGTTTATGATTCCTTCTCATGACACGATTGATACTGCACTGATACACTTTATCTGTAGGCAAGTTAATATACTTCATGATATATTCCTTCGCCATAATATATTGTCAGTATATATCTCGTGCATGTGTTGCTTAAGTCTAGGGCATATGTAAGAACCAGGCTGCCCCATATTTTACGCATTTCAATATTTCCACTGCAACTTTTCGGGATGTCAGCAAATGCTTCGTCTCCGTTGCACTGTAATAATATTTACATTTCGTTAATAGATTTTGTAGAAATACAGTGGCGAGATTTTTCTAAGGAATACACCGGATCGTCATATCTATGTTTGTCAGGCAGGTACATATTTACTTGTCACTTAATTGAAATGTTCTCCGAAAATAATTACATATTCATTAGTAATAGATAACCACAAAGGAACGGTTTTATGCATGCTGGTTTTGGTAAAGTCTGTAGGCGGGTTTAAATGGCGGACCCTCTCCAAATTTCGACATCGGTTTTAAAAATAATGGCATATATGTAAGGAAACATAGAAAAATGTCAGTTTATCTTCAACCCCTTAATGAAATAATTGCAAGAAAAAAAAATGAAAATGTTTTCTTCTTAGTTCTCTTCCTAGATGCATGATGAAAATTGCAAAAAAATAGAAAAAAAATAAAAAGAAATAGATAAGAAACAAATGTCTAAATAACAGCTTTTTACTAAATGCATATGAAAGTATATATAGGGTACTAATAAAAAAACAATTTTTTAAATTTTTGTTTTTTTGTCTGTCTGTTTGTTCCGGCTAATCTCCGAAACGACTGGACCAATTTAAACGGGACTTTCACTGGCAGATAGCTGTTGTTATAAGGAGTAACTTAGGCTCCTTTTATTTTAGAAAACATATATATATATATATATATATATATATATATATATATATATATATATATATATATATATATATATATATATATATATATATATATATATATATATATATATATATATATATATATATATATATATATATATATATATATATATATATATATATATATATATATATATATATATATATATATATATATATATATATATATATATATATATATATATATATATATATATATCTATACATATATGCATCTATACGTCTATACATCTATACATCTATACATCTATACATCTATACATCTACACATCTACATATCTATACATATATACAAATAAATAAAATTTGTGTCTGTTTGTAATGGCAAAATAACAGATTTTAGGAAAAACTTAGGCTCCTGTTATTTTAGAAAATCTATACATGTATACATATATGCATCTATACGTCTATACATCTATACATCTATATATCTATACATCTATACATCTGTATATCTATACATCTATAAATATATACATCTACACATCTATATATCTATACATCTACACATCTACACATCTATACATCTATACATCTATACATATATACAAATAAATAAAATTGAAGTGTCCGTTTGTAATATCAAAATATTCGGATGATTATTTAAGTAACTTAGGCTCCTTTTATATAAAATCTATACATCCATACATATATGCATCTCTACGTCTATACATCTCATCTATACATCTATACATCTATACATCTATACATCTATACATCTATACATCTATACATCTATACATCTATACATCTATACATCTATACATCTATACATCTATACATCTATACATCTATACATCTATACATCTATACATCTATACATCTATACATCTATACATCTATACATCTATACATCTATACATCTATACATCTATACATCTATACATCTATACATCTATACATCTATACATCTATACATCTATACATCTATACATCTATACATCTATACATCTATACATCTATACATCTATACATCTATACATCTATATAAATATAATAAAATAAAAAACACGAAACATTGACTCGCAAAAAAGAAGAATGAGATTAAACTTGGCATATTTCTTTACGAGGAATACAGAATTATTAACTTTTCGTAAATTTTGCGAACCGAACCAAAATTTTTGTTAAATTCGCGCGAACGAAGTCGTGGGTGATAGCTAGTTTCGAATAATTTAAAAAGAGACAGGCCGATTTAATTACATGAAATTTAATTATACAGGGTGAAATAAAAGAGTAGGTGCTAAGGGATTTTGCCCAGTAAATTATTTAGAAAAATATTGTTACTAAAAAATTAGTCCTGTTGCTAGTTATCATTTTTAATAAAAAATAAAATTTGAACTAAGAGTCGAAATATTTCAAAAACTTGCATGTAGATAAGTTTTCATTATGTCAATTTAGTTAGACAGCTGTCGTCGACTTGGCATACCTCACATAAAATTCCCTTAGCAACGCATACTTCTATTTCACCCTGTATAATTAAATTGCATCACAATAAAATTGTCTGCTATTAATAATTTAAAAGGTTAGGGATGACAATTATAATAAAAAAAATTAAAATGGGCCGGTCAATTTTCAGGTTATTTGAAAATTAAATCAGAAGGCAAAAATTGATATCCTTTAATTTTGTGATGCAGTGTAGGTTATTGTGGATCCGCCATTTTCCAATATTTACTTCAAAATCGTGACCACTGACCTCCAGATCTGTCGAGTATAGATTTTGGTCTAATTCTGTGGATTATTTTCCGAGATCCGTAATTTGTTTATTAATTTTTAATAAAAATTAGCCACTAATTAAATGCCATATCCAAAATACACGTTAAACTTGATTAATAAGTGTTTCTGAACACTGAAAAAAATAACATTTTGTTGTTTGTAACAATATATTGTTTGAATGTGAAAAAAAATTTCATTTTCATTTCGTCCTTAATCCATTTGTTCGGAAAATTTTTATTTCTAACCGTTTTATTTACAGCCAAAAGTATCATTGTCGATACATTTATAATGGAAGATATTTTAAGGATTCTTCCATTCCATCTTCAGTTGAGGAATAGAAAAGAGTGATAGTTTTACCAATACCAAAAATATCGGAAATGTAACTCGCGACTTAATTGCGTCGAATACGGTCCTGTCTGAAACCTCAATTGTGTAACATTATTGATAACTTATTTTCTGGAATCCGCCCCCTTTACTAGGCCACTGGCTTACTGGGTATATGACCTGCTGTCATACGAGTTACCCCCTCCCCCCCCCCACGACCCGGATATATCCAACTGGCGACGACGACGGCGACAATAAATTAATTCTCTAAATTTAGAGGTATTGTTCCAAAAATGTTCTTAAATCAATATTTGACAAATTTGTATTAACGGCGCGGTGTGGTGATACAAGGCCGAGACTCTTCACACGGCGACGTAATAAGCACATCAAATAATAATAAACACCAGTTGGGAGCTCCTGTATTAGATTCGGTGGCATAATCACGTTTGACGTTCGTAATCTGTCTCTTAAGTCTCTTTAGGAAGTAATATCATGACTGACCCATACCTCAATCCCATACCTCAAAGGAAGATGCTAACTTATTTATTCGCTTCCATCCCATTCCGTCCCGGATATGTTCGATGGGATTCGGCCCGGGACCTCGAGCTGGTATAAGGACGAATAAGATGATGTTTCTTGACACCACCTGATAATTTTAATCAGCAGTACTGAATAAGTAGTGTTTACAATTTCTTACTACACCAGATGACTTGGGGAGCTTGAAGGAGACTATTAGTAATATTTATGTAAATGATACGTAATATAGGCCCAGGACTTGACCCGTGTGGAACGCCGGCTGGAAAATGTCGGAAAGGGATTAATGATAACCTCGGGACCATTGTATTCCGGAGATGTTCGATGGGATTGCGGTCTAGATCTCCAGCTGGTCAAGGGCAACCATCGGCAATATATACTGGTAATTCGAATCGAGCTACAGTCGTTAATACACTAGTAATTAATTTCTGATTACACCAGATAATTTGAGATGCTTGAAGAAGACGATTGCATCGACATTGGCGTTAAATGTTAAATAATAGGGGCCCGTGTGGAACTTCGGCTGGAAGAATATCCCCGGGAAAGTATTTATCGTACCATCGGTCCCCTTATGTCCCGCAGATATTCGATGGGATTGAGGCCGGGACCTCTAGCTGGCCAACCGGTCAATATGCACTGGTAATACGAATGTTGTGACTCATTTCTGATTTCACCGGATAAATTGAGGTGTTTGAAGGAGACTGTAGCATCGACATTTGCATTGAGGTAAATATTTTACATCCGCGCACATAGGTATACTATGTGCGCCGCTGTGAAAATAGCATTGTATAATCTCTCTTGCTAACCGGTAAATCATCAAAAATCCCCATAGGAAATACCGAACTTTTTTCCAATGCCATATAAATGATTTTAATAAGCGCATTTTTTCCTGTCCGTTACGTACACTCTCACTTATCGTTAATCGATTTGTGTGCGGATTTTAAGTACCTAAGCAAACTTACAAGGTGAACAAAAACAAATAGACGGTTTCTTTTGGAGAATGCAAAGTTGCCGGATGTGGGAAAATTGCCTACCACAGACGGCAAATAAATGTTTTACCGAAAAAGTTACAGCCGATATTTTCTCTACATTTGAGGTTGGGATTTTATAGAGTGAGAGGCAAATAGATGCATTTATTTTGGTTACGTATAAATAATTAAAAAGCTACATCAGATCTGATAATAAAATTAGCTAATATTATAGTGATGATTATAATATAAGTTTTTTGTCCCAAAATGTTCTGATAAGCTTGTTCTGTGCCCTTGCAATGAAAATTCGCTTGTGTTTTAATTGTTAAATTCACATTATTTTCATTGCAAGCGCACAGAACAGGCTTATACGAAAATTTTGGGATGAAAAACTTATAATCATCACTGTAATAATAGCTAGTAATACATCTATTTGGCTCTCACTCTAAAAAATCCCGGTCTTAATTGGGATTTTATTTATAAGTTTTTCGCACGAACGTTATGAGCTCGTGCGACAGTGCAAATATGGCAGCCAATGGGTTTAAATATTTTGAATTTATATATGAATTATTAGAAAGCGAGAGTAGTGATGATGAAGAAGAAATCGTAGTTTGTCTGGAAGAAAAGAGAAAAGTACCAAAAATAATAAATTTCGTGGAAACACAGTGGTGCACAAATTTACCGATAGTGAGGTTAATTTTTATTTTATTTTGAATTTTATTTATTTATTTATTTATTTATTTATTTATTTATTTATTTATTTATTTATTTATTTATTTATTTATTTATTTATTTATTTATTTATTTATTTATTTATTTATTTATTTATTTATTTATTTATTTATTTATTTATTTATTTATTTATTTATTTATTTATTTATTTATTTATTTATTTATTTATTTATTTATTTATTTATTTATTTATTTATTTATTTATTTATTTATTTATTTATTTATTTATTTATTTATTTATTTATTTATTTATTTATTTATTTATTTATTTATTTATTTATTTATTTATTTATTTATTTATTTATTTATTTATTTATTTATTTATTTATTTATTTATTTATTTATTTATTTATTTATTTATTTATTTATTTATTTATTTATTTATTTATTTATTTATTTATTTATTTATTTATTTATTTATTTATTTATTTATTTATTTATTTATTTATTTATTTATTTATTTATTTATTTATTTATTTATTTATTTATTTATTTATTTATTTATTTATTTATTTATTTATTTATTTATTTATTTATTTATTTATTTATTTATTTATTTATTTATTTATTTATTTATTTATTTATTTATTTATTTATTTATTTATTTATTTATTTATTTATTTATTTATTTATTTATTTATTTATTTATTTATTTATTTATTTATTTATTTATTTATTTATTTATTTATTTATTTATTTATTTATTTATTTATTTATTTATTTATTTATTTATTTATTTATTTATTTATTTATTTATTTATTTATTTATTTATTTATTTATTTATTTATTTATTTATTTATTTATTTATTTATTTATTTATTTATTTATTTATTTATTTATTTATTTATTTATTTATTTATTTATTTATTTATTTATTTATTTATTTATTTATTTATTTATTTATTTATTTATTTATTTATTTATTTATTTATTTATTTATTTATTTATTTATTTATTTATTTATTTATTTATTTATTTATTTATTTATTTATTTATTTATTTATTTATTTATTTATTTATTTATTTATTTATTTATTTATTTATTTATTTATTTATTTATTTATTTATTTATTTATTTATTTATTTATTTATTTATTTATTTATTTATTTATTTATTTATTTATTTATTTATTTATTTATTTATTTATTTATTTATTTATTTATTTATTTATTTATTTATTTATTTATTTATTTATTTATTTATTTATTTATTTATTTATTTATTTATTTATTTATTTATTTATTTATTTATTTATTTATTTATTTATTTATTTATTTATTTATTTATTTATTTATTTATTTATTTATTTATTTATTTATTTATTTATTTATTTATTTATTTATTTATTTATTTATTTATTTATTTATTTATTTATTAATAGACGGGTCAAGCCCTTTTAGTACAAAAACAAAACATACAATGTGTATCATACTTAAAGCTAATTAGTATTTAATATGAATAAATCTAACAGCTAAAATATAATCAACTTATAATAAAGAAAAACGATTAATATTAACTGAAACAGATGGCATGGCATTCATGAAACAATGCAGTCTTATTTGATTTTTTTTACTAATTCTTTGAATGATGGGCAGGAGCAATTAAAAAGATCTAATGTACTGTTTACTAAATTAGCATTGCGTAAAATTCTAATCGGTTCGTTCTGTCCGTAATTACTATGAGAAAAAGGACTATGGACTATTTCTGTGTTTCTATTTCTTCTTTCGGTAACATTAAGATTCAGTAGATTCAAAAGCTGATACAATTGAATGTGACCCGTAAGTATTTTATTAAGAAAAAGTAAATCAATTTGTAAGCGCTATCTTCCAATGAAATTAAATTGAGATTGCTGAGAATTTGGTCATATGTGTAATGTTCTCTTTGGTAACCCAACTTAAATGCGCATTGTCTTAAAAATTTCCTTTGTATATTTTCAATTAAATTAATATGAATATTATATTTCGGACACCAGATTATACAACAATATTTTGGTACATTTTGAAGGCTATGAACCGAAAATTCAACCCCACTACGATGGACAAATCCGAGCATCTTTAAAGATTTTGCAACAGTATTTTCAATGTGTGTACAATAGGACATTTTACAATCAAAAATGACACCAACATCTTCTAATAGCATATTATTTAATTTATAATGAAACATCAAATGAGAGGGAGATCTCGTGAAAGTAATTTTGAGGCATTTTTTAATGTTTAAATGTAAGGCATTAAGGCTACACCAGTTGTGCAAATTATTCAAATCTTTTTGAAGAAGTGTAGCATCTGATGAGTCTTTAACAGACCTAAATATTTTCAAATCATCAGCAAACATTAAAAATGAACTGTTCTTTATTATATTTGATAAGTCATTTACAAATAAATTAAAAAGAATTGGGCCAATATGGGAGCCCTGAGGAACAACAGAGGTAACATTGATAGCAGAAGAGATTTCGCCACATTTAACAAACTTTTAAATAACTATCAATCCAATATAAAACATTCCCACTAAAACCCACTTCTTTAAGTTTTCAATAAGTATGCCTTGGTTGACTCTATCAAAGGTTTTAGAGAAGTCTGTGTAAATAGAGTCGACTTTCTAATGACTTGATAATATAATTACTATAAACAGCAAGATTAGTAGATGTAGATTTATTTCGGGAGAACCCATGTTGCTGATCAACGATTAAGTTTTTGCAGTCCCATGAAATAAACCTTTTTATTAAGCATTCAAGTAATTTAGGTATTTCAGATTACAGATAAACTGCTCTGTAGTTCTCAACATTTTCTCTTTTACCAGATTTAAATATAGGTTTAAGATGACTTTGCTTCCAGAAAGAAGGAAATGTGCCTGTATTTATAGACAGATTGAAGATAATGTGTAATGGTTAGCTAAAGTAAAAATGCATTGCTTCAGTAAAAAATTTGGTACCCAATCAGGTCCATAGGAAAACTTTGTAGGAATTTTCACACCTTGCTCAATAATTAATTTAACATCAATGTAATAATGATTAATATTAACATCAGAATTATGACTATATTTAGGAACATAATGATTAACCTGCTGATTAGAATATACAGAGTGTATTAGAATATACAGAATGTACAGAGAATATAGAAAAAAAATGGTTGTAGCTTGTATTTTATCTGTTTGATGTTTATCTAGCTCATGGTGTGATATGGAGTTTTTAATTATGACCGCTGTTGCGCCGTGCGCTGTGCCATCTGGGTGGGTGGTGATATAGGTAGAGTATTGTGGTATTGAGAAGAAGGTTCTGTTAGTAAAATGGGTTTCAGATACTAGTAGAACATCAATTTTGTTTATATCTAAAAAGGTTATTACTTCTTGTTTGTGGCTTGGAACCCCATTGGCGTTCCACGTAGCTATTCTAATTATCTTAAAGTGATATTTCTGTGGGCTAAAGTACTAATTTAATAAACAATTTTGTATATAGTTAAATACTACATTATCAGTCAAAATGCGTAAAAGTAATTTATCAAATGGTCAGTAAAAGTTAGATACAAGAAAATCCGTTAGTCGAAAAAATATTATACGATTATTGTACAATTATTTCCCTAAATTATGGATGTTTACGCTCTGGGCAGCGCTGATTCAGAGCTTGTGGTCCTACAATGAAGCAAAAACACCGGGTTCCATCCAAGGTTCCATCTGCGGCCGTTACGTAACAGATAATGTATAAAAACACCCCACATCAGAGGATTTCTCGAATATCCTTGAGGATATGATTTTAAAAAGTAATAATTAATTTTCTCGGAACCGGTCCAATATTGCAATGCATGATTTTGCACTTAATATCGCGCGAGCCCCCGGACACTGAATATGAATTTAAACGGATTAGTTTCAGTTGTTTTGTCACAACAGAGAAAGAATGCTGTATTGACCTAAATAAGATATAGAGATGCGGGGAAATATCGAAATATTTATATAAATCGGTTGAGAAACATATCTTCTCTGTATAGTTTATTTGAGAACGAAAGAGAGTAATATAACCCTTTAAACAGAAGCGGACATGAGCGTGATATACAGGGTGGGCCATTGAAAAGGAAACACGGCTGTTTTGGGCAACGGCATGGTCGAAATTAGTTTTTTTGGAGTTGTCGCGGGAGGAGACAAGATGGGGTTTTGTCTCGTATCGTCTCGAAATTTTGGGATGACGTTTTTCGATACGAGACAAGGCCTTATCTCGTCTCGTTTTTCTCATTTATCTCGAGTTGTTTTGGTTTGCGGACATGAGCGTGCTATACAGTGTGGGCCGTTGAAAAGGAAACACGCCTGTTCTGGGACACAGACTGGTTTCTTGAAAAAACGATTAGTCGATTCTTGATATTTTGGGGAACAACTTTTGATGGGGAACAACTTTTGAAGTTTGACATTGACATCAAACCCCCAGCCCCAGTAACCCAACCAAGAATTTAAATAGGGAAAGGGGTCGAGCGACCTCTTATTTGAGGTGTCGTTTTTTTAGAGTTGTTCCGAGACGATATGAGGTAAGGTCTTGTCTCGTCTCGTCTCGAAATTTCGAGATAAAATTTTTCGAGTCGATAAGAGACATGGCCTTATCTCTTCTCGTCTAATTTGTCTCTCCTACGGGTTTTTCAAAAACACTGATGACAGAAATAGATAGATTACCCTCTTTTTAATACTACCTAAAAATTCAGAGTAACACAGTTTGTGGTTTTTGAGAAAAAAATAATTATTTTTAATATGTCAACACTGCATACTTGATTTTTTTGAATATTGTCTCCTACGGGTTTCTCAAAAAAACTGATGACAGAAATAAATAGATTACCCTATTTTTAATACTACCTAAAAAATTCAGAGTGACACAGTTTGTCGTTTTTGAGAAAAAAATTATTATTTTTAATATGTCAACACTGCATACTTGATTTTTTTGAATATTGTCTCCTACGGGTTTCTGAAAAAAACTGATGACAGAAATAAATAGATTACCCTCTTTTTAATACTACCTAAAAAATTCAGAGTGACACAGTTTGTCGTTTTTGAGAAAAAAAAATTATTTTTAATATGTCACATTGCATACTTGATTTTTTTGAATATTGTCTCTCCTATGGGTTTCTGAAAAAAACCATGACAGAAATTAATAGATTACCCTCCTTTTAATACTACCTAAAAAAATCAGTGACACAGTTTGTCGTTTTTGAGAAAAAAATATAATTTTTAATATGTCATACACTTCATACTTGATTTTTTGAATAGTGTCTCTCTTACGGGTTCCTCACAAAAACTGATGATAGAAATACACTGCGCAACTTATTTAACGCACAACCAAGAAGTTAACTCAAATTTGACGTTATGTATTTTCGACAATTTTTGTTCGTTTTGGTCGATTTTTTTTCAAATTGTAGGTTTTTCTCTTAGGAATATCACTGTCTTAGTTGTTTTGGTAAAACGAATGATTTTGATATTATACCAGGTGTTATAAAAATGTTATGGTTTTTTCCGAAATTTCAAAACGTCCTGTGGGCTATACAAGGTATACATAGCCAATTTAAAGCCTCATGTTTTTTCTACATTTTCTTTTTTTTTCATTTGTTTATCTCTGTTACTTCATAAAATATCCAATTTTTGAGATGACGTGATTTTTATTAAATTTATAAACTTTCTTTTTTGTCAAGTGCTAATTATTTATTACTCATTATACTGGTTCAATGCCTCATTTTGCGTTCTGTTTTCCTTGATATCTTATAATTTATTGAGAGATGCAAGGTGTTTTAGAAGAGAAAAAGGTCTTAAAAGGACAAAAACTCAAAAAACATACCTAGAAAAATGGATTGCTTTAATCAATAAAACAACGATTAACGGTAAACAAAACAAAAGTAAATAGAGAATTAGTATCTAGTGTTTCCACCCCTTCCGCGAATGACCTCCCGACATCTTTGGTTCATACTTAAAACCAAAGTTCTGATTAGGTTCTGATCTAGGCCATTCCATAATTCGACTAGGCGTCCTTCCAATTCTTGTAAATTTTGGGGTTGTCGTCCCTCACTTCGTAACCGCCGACCGATAAAATCCCAAACATGTTCAATGGGGTTAAGGTCGGGGCTACGGGCTGGCCAGTCTATGTGATCAATTCCTACTTCTTCAAGATAATTTCTCACGATAAGACTCGTGTGGGGACGCGCATTGTCTTGCATAAGTAAAAAATTGGGTCCTATATAGGGGGCATAAGGCAAAACATGTGCTTCAAGAATGTCTGTGATGTATCTGTCAGAATTGAGATTTCCATTCACAGTTACCAAGTCCGTTCGCCTAGTCAAAGATATTCCGCCCCACACCATGACGGATCCACCTCCATATAAAGTTGTGTGCAAAAAATTGCATTGACTGTATCGCTCATCGGGTCTTCGGTAGACGCGATTACGTCTGTCACAATTATACAAACTGAACCTTGACTCATCAGTCCAAAGAATACGTTCCCGATCTGCTTCCATCCAATTAACATGCTCATTGGCAAAATTCAATCTGGCTCTTCGATGATCTACTGTTAATGCGGGTCCTCGAGCAGCAATCCTGGGTCTTAAATTTGCCTCCCTCAGTCGTCGGCGTACAGTTTGAACGCATATGAGTGGACCACCTGCGTCTTGAAGTTGTGCTCTTAAATGTGTTGCAGTTATAAATCGTTGTCTTACAGCATTTACTCTTAAAAAGCGATCCTGGATAGCAGAGGTAACACGAGATCTACCTTGACCGGCCCGTCTGGAATGTTCTCCTGTTTCCGCGTACCTTTGAATTACTCTCGCTATAGTTGTGTGAGACACTCCCAACCTTCCAGCTATGCGGTTGTAACTCCACCCTTCACCATGTAATGTAGCTGCCTCAACACATTCATCAGGAGTTAAATTTCTGGTTTGGCGTTCCATTATTCACTAATTATTGCTGGACTGTCAACAAAAAACTAATGACACAGTTGTCAGTTTATGACGTGTAATCTTCGATTTCCATAGCTTGCTAGCTGTTTGAGTTGTCCGATAAATGCATTTCATGTTGCTTTAGTTTTTTAACTCACTTTTACCTCAATTCAGTTTTAAATTTACGGAAAAATCCAATAAATATTATTAGCGGAGTTTAAAAAACGCTCAAACCCGGCGATTTTTGATCTAGTTAGTAGTTACACAATTTTAAAAATAAATTTTTAGTTTATACAGGCTGGCTCAAAAAATGTGACTACAGAAAGATGCATTTTTTTAAATAAAACCAAATAAATATTATTACGTGTTTGGATTTTATATTCATTTCTAGAAATGTCCATACTCCATGTTCTATACCAATCTTCAACTTTTTCTATAATTATTACTTTAGAAAACGCTTAGAAAAAAATTGGTTGAACTAAATATCAAATTGTATCCGTGTATGGTATATTACATACAGGGTGACGCGAATTTCAGGAACCAAACTTTATCGGGTGATAGAACTTTTTAAAATAAGAAAAAAGTGAATATAAATACTGGTCGGGAAATGCTTAGTTTCTCGACTTAAACTTAAAAGAAATATACGTTTTAATTATTTTAAAATATATGTTTTAATTATTATAAAATAATTTTATAATTATTGACCTTGTCCCTAATTATTGTAAATATACAAATTTGAAAATTGGCAAAAATATTTTTTTAATTAAGGCTTCTTGTTTGGAAAAAAAAATGTTTAGACCACTGCAATTGGAGGGGTCCGGTCCTTTCTCCCCTACAAATATTTTTCAATATAAGTCTATGGTCTTGATACTTGGTTTGTTTGATAGCAAATTTAATTTGCAAACTTTAATGTCACTTGGATTTTTTTGATTTAAATCTCAATCTTTTAGATATTTTACGTTTTCTTAGTCACTGTCAACAACTTTTGCCGCAAATCAACACAAAATAGTCTTCAGATTAAATTCCTGTAATTAATAAAAAAAATTGTACTGATTTACGTGAAAAGTTGGAAACTAAACATTTCCATAAGATGCTTTTTTTTTTAAATCCGGAAGTCAAAAAAAAACAATTACTAGGATTTAAATGCTATTATTATAATTCGTTTGAAGCGTTTAAGTCATTAAAATATTACGAAATGTCTCGTCTCGTCTCGTCTCATCTAGCCTTGTCTCGAAGGATTTTATCTCGCCTCGTATAATCTCTCCAGATGAGACAAAATGGCTTCGAGTCTCGTGTTTCCCGACATCCCTATTTTTACAATTTTTTTTCATGTATTAATTTAACTTTATACGGATGATACTTGTTGATATTCATTTTGAACTGAAAAATTTGAAATTCCGTATTCACCGCAGGAATTCCTCGCGTCGTCGATTTTCATGGACGGACAACAAAACATTTAAACTATTTTCATCATTAACAACTCTGGTACGTCCACTCCTCGGAAGATCTCTGACAGTGCCTTACTCTCTATACTTCTCTTCAATCCTTACTGGTGACTGAATGATGTTCTTACCTTCATGTTTCGAATTGCCAAACTTTATGCCAAACTCATAAAGAGTTCGCCTACAAGAATCTGCCGGAAAATATATTGTTGCCATTTAAAAAATTCTCGATGACGTCACATCCGGTACACCTAGCTCGCCATCTTATTGTAGATTACATCAAAATAAGCGAAATTGAAAATAAAAATCAACGTGTCCGGGCATTTTATATAGAAACGTCAGTATTAAGAAATATTGAATTTATCCGTTCCTTTTCTAACGCACTGTATATGGAATGCGAAGATGAATGACGAAGGAGAAATGATGAAGAGAGTTCCTCAGAAACTTCAGAGGAAGAACTTGAGTAAGAACTGAACTGATTTTACAATTTTATGCAACATCTTAGTTTTTAGTTTGTAATGAACTAAATCACATATTTTGATAAAAATAATAAAATTGTTCAAACAAATAGCGCGCGTCTAACATTAGTGCCAATAGTAATTTAGAATCGAAAACAAAGTCGAAGAAATTTTACGAAAAACTGATATCCTGACCAGTAATAACTCTATTTACTACAGAAATTCCGCGGTTTGCTATGGTCACGTTACACATACATATATAATTGAAATTATTAAAAGTTGTTTATATTTTGAACCATCTGATGCGTAAATTAACCTGGTCAATGTGTCTTTCAAATGACACTGATAGCGAAAAATGGCCCTGACGCAAATAGGAAAGTTTAAGCAAATAATAAAGCGAGTCCCTCGATTTGCATATACACTGGCATGCAAAAAAAACGGCCACTAAAACTCAGCAACTAGGAACTGTAGCTTGATTCTTCTGTAATGATGCTGTGATTTTTTGTATTCGGATTTTAATCAGAGTCAACGCGGCGTGCAAGAAAGGGATTTTGAGGGTTGATGAAATGGGCAAATTTGAACTATTTCTAAAGAGCTAATATCGAGAGTGACCTCCGCGCCCGACAATAACATCATTCACTCGACGTTACATCGAATTCTTCCTGAATGCAAGTTCTAAGGGCTGTCGGACAAAGCAAGTCGGGGACAAAAGCGTCTTTGATGTCGTCTCCAGAGATGCTCAATTGGATTGAGATCGGGCCTGCAAGCTGGCCAAACCGTTCATTCAACAAGAAGCCGTCTCCGATGAAATGCGAATAGGGAACAACGGCGTCCTGGAGAATATGCTCGATATATTGATGCACGTTTAAGACGCCAATGACGATAGTTTCTCATTCAACATTGAAACACTCTATGGGACATATTAGACACAAATACTGTAAACTATAATTGATTATTGCATATCCTAATGCTTTATTAACATTTCCATTTTTTATTCGCTTTGATATCGAGATTTGATATAGAGATTTTAAAATAATCATGTTTTCAAGTTTATCAAAGCTTTGGCCTCTGGTAAAAAATTTGGTAGAAAATTAAAAGTAGGCTTAGAGTAAAAACAATGAAAATTAATAAGTTGTCAAAACGTTGATATACAGAATTTGTGTTTTGAATATGGAACAAGGTAGAAGAAATCTTAACCATGATGATTGTGTTAAAGCAGTGACATTAATAAATGAAGGGTTGAGTATGCGGGTAGTAGCTGATAGACTAGGAGTTTCTGTTTCAACCATATCAAGAGTCGTACAGCGGTTTCGAGAAACACAAAGTTACGACAGGCGGCGAGGATAAGGAAGATCTCGTGTTACGACAGCGATTCAAGCGTTTTAGTTCACGCTCTGCGAGAACGATTTGTTACCAGCACAAACCTTTAGGCACAGCCAAGTGCCGTCCATGATGTTGAAGTTAGTGCTAAGACAGTAATAAGAAGCCCCAAAGAAAGTAATCTTCATATACAAATTCTAGCTACAGGACCCACTCTTAATGCAGAGCACAGAAGAGCTAGGTTACAATTTGTTAGGGAGCATTTAAAGTGGAATATTGAAGACTGGGGAAGAGTGCTATTTATTGATGAATCTAGGTTTTGCCTCTACAGTTCTGATCGTCGACAAAGAGTTATAAGGAGGAACGTTACGCACAATGTAACACACGTCAAACCAATGGAGGTTGTGCAAACCGTGAGGGTGTGGGGAGGAATTTCATTAAATGCACGTATAGAATTGTTACCAGTACATATAGGTGCACTAAATAGCGAAAGGTACATTAGAGAGATTTTATCAGAACATGTTGTCCCACTCGCACCTTATATCGGTGACAATTTCTTGTTAATGCAAGACAATGCAAGACCTCATGTTCCTCATATTGTCGATGAGGATCTCGAGGAAGTAAGTGATTAATTTTGTATTCAAATTATCTGACTAAAAGTGTTGTAATAACCCCTTCCCTGTCATGGTCTTCGAAAAATTAAATCCTAATAAAGAAGAAAAATACTTTTCCAGAACTTATCTTAAGACTTGAAAAATCTGAGGACCATAGTGGAGGTGTATTTGCAAGTAACACATATGAAACTCCTTTTTGTTTAAATTAAAGTTAAATCGTAAATGTTAAAAATTCTTTATTGTTTATTTTATTTAAGAGTATACCTTTTTTTACATTTTCTCATATCGTTAACAACAAAATTTTGTTCGAACACCCTGTATAAGTACAGTCAATGTCATCTTAAAAATAAGTTTTAATTTGGGTGCCTTGTTCAAAGGCAATTTTTTCATTAAAAAAAGAAACATACCTATTGTTTTTTTTAATATTTGTCAAACTTGTCCGATTTCCTGATTTTATGAACACCCTGTATATGTGAACTATTAACACCAACGAGAGCAATGGAGATAATGCTGTGTCTTCCACCACTAGACCTACATCTAGAAGAAGTGGCTCTGACTACCATGACTCGCCTTAAATCTGTTGGCATAATACCAAATGCAAGCTGTGGCCAAACCAGAAGCCGCCTGTGGACTGAGGCTGTCAGAAAGATACCCCTTTTACAGGCATGTGCAGATGGTATTCCGCCTCGGCTTGTCTTTGATAAACCTTACACCATACATACTACTGGTGAAGACGAGGCCGGCGTTGAAGGTGTAAACTATGTCTTCACGGACGGATCAAAGAAAAAGGATGGAGCAGGCTGTGGTATATATTCCAGGAATCTGCGACTCCGATGCAGCTGGACTATGGATAAAAATGCCAGTGTAGTACAAACAGAACTCGCTGGTATAACCATAGCCGCACAAGAGATTGCTCGCAGAGAAATAACGGGCAAGACAATAAGAATCTGCACAGATAGTAGACAATCACTACTGGCCCTGAAAAATTATAAAATAACTAAAGGATCAACATGGGAATGTCACCAAGCACTTGTGAGAGCATGTCAGATGAATAACATCTGCCTGTGCTGGGTCAAAGGACACTCACAATGCAACGGCAATATAGAAGCTGACAAACTGGCCAAGAAGGCAGCCAACCTGAGTATTCTTGGGCCTGGTCCTTCAAGTACGCTACCAGTTGCAGCGAAACTTCAATTAATAAAGGAAAACACCCACATAAAATTTAAGACGTTATGGTATGAAACAAGTAGGTGTCAGCTGGCCAGAAATCTCTTGAGATATCCCAGCGAAGAGACGGCGAGGAACTATCTGGCAATGTCCAGGGGTAAACTGCGATTTGTTACAGGAATCCTAACCGGACCCTGCCGGGTAAGGAAACACCTCTATAACATGAGACGAAGTGACACACCCATCTGCAGAGGATGTGAACAAGAAGATGAAACGATCGAGCATGTACTTTGCGAATGTCCCGCCGTGTCATCGACCAGAGAATCCATATTGGGGGAACGTTGGCCTCCTATGGCCAATTTGAGGGAAATGCCCCTGGGCAACATCATCACCTTTTGTACAACATTGGGCTGGTCGATGACCTAGGGAGACATTTCCCTCACGGAGGAAGCACAAGGGGCCCAATGGGGCCTAAGTGCAGCGGGTCTCGATCCGCACTCCGGACATATTCCAGATTCCAGATGTGAACTATTAATTCCCTACGCCAATTTGCTTTTAAAAAGATGCACAACTTTTTATCAAGAACCTTTTTCCGTAACATAAGTAAGAAAAATGTTTTTTCTTACTTATTTTGATGAAGTCGAATCGGACCATAAATGGGACCAGCGTCATCTTCGAGCCGCCACATTGAATATTAATTTTGACAAAAAAACTCGTGAACCATAACATTTCCGAAATACCGATTCTGAGTTGATGCTGACCATACATGACAAAACTGCCCGCCATCGTAGAGCCGCCATCTTGAATATTAATTTTCACTAGATTGACACTAAATTGGCCAGCGAAGTCCTGATATCAATCCTATTGAGCATATATGGGATGTACTCGGTAGGCAGTTGAGAAACACACGACCACCCCCTATGACCCTTGGAGAAGTACAAGAGGCACTAATCCAATTGTGGAACGCTTTGGACCAGGAGGAAATTAGGCGATTATTTTAAAGCATGAGGCGACGATGTGAAGCTGTAGTGAGAAGTAGGGGCGGAAATACTCGTTATTAGTTTTTTGTTAAAAACATCAATTTGTTTGTTTTTTTTTCTTTCTTTAAATTCAAGTTGCTATTTTATATGTTAATGTGTTAATTTAAAATAAAAACGTAAAATTCAACTTTATTTCCGGTGCTAGTTTTCTGGCCTACTTAATTATAAGGCTTCCAAACATGATGATTTTAAAATCTCTCTATTTTCATTAAAAATGGAGATATCAAAGCGATTAAAAAAATGACATGTTAAGAAAGCATTAGGCTATGCAATAATCAATTATGGTTATCGTCATTGGTACGGCCTGTATGTATGTAATTTTTTGTATAACAACAAATTTAAAAAGTTCAGCGAATTCACTACAAAATTTCCTACAATAAAAAAAAAGATGATCTAAATTAGGCGACGGGTTCAAGAAATAATGTATTCCAAAGTTGGCCAAAATTTTTTGTGTTGCGTTAATTTTGTCCGCCAGTGTATTAGGTATATAATTATAAGAATTATTTATTATAATAATTTTTATAAATTGTATTTCATAATGAAAACAAATGTACGGTTCGGAATAAATTTTGAGGATTTAAAAAATTAAATTCAAACGTCGACATAAACGCGTCAACATTCGTATTACTACTGTCGCGACACCGCGCGCCGCAACTATTATTACAGCATCTCAAAAATTATTATTCCAAAAATGTGTACCGAGCGTGAGCCCGCAGCCGGCACAGCAAACCAATAATTGTTGTTAATTCTTGCGAGGCGCCTGCTTAGCATCCAGTAATTGTTCTCTAATGACGTCCATGATGCAGAGAATTCCCCCCGCGAAGGCCAGCGTATTAAAATAATCTCAACGCGCTCAATTCCCATCCTTTTTCGTAGCTTCCTAAGTCTCATTCCGAGAAAAAATGTTATGGCAACAGGATATTAATATTCGTGTACAAATACACAAATGATTTGTACCAAAATCTGTGTCTACCTACTAGACACTGATTCACGTACACGCGCCCGCAGAACTGCAACAAGCTATTAATAGACATAGGCAGAAAACTACCCTCGAATGCAAAAAAATACTTGCCGCACCAAGTTCGGCGTACTGAAATTTAAATCTCGACATTAATCAGGCACACTTTTAACTTGCATCCGATATTAGTTAACAAGCATTGTCCTCGATTTCCTAAACACGTTTTATCCGCGCGAACGATGCACTTCCTCCAGAGACGGACCCGCCCAAATTGTCCCTCTACAATCCCGAAAGAAACACTGAAACGTAAACGTTCCCTCGCACGCCATGGCGACCTTGCAGATCGGCTTCTGCCTTTAGCGAAAATCCGATGACTTTCAAGTTCAAGTACTTACGGAGGGGGGTGCTTAGTCCGGCCCTGGTCGCGGCCGCACATGCTTGTACCCTGATTAAAATTGCAAATACTTACATGCCACTCTATAAACATCAGGGTACTTATGTATCGGTTGCAAAATTCAATTTTTAAATTTTTCTTTTAAAATACATGAGCTGTATTTGCATCCCGTGTCAACCTCGTGGATAACTAGCATTATCAATGAGTAAAAATAGAGTAATACCTTATTTGATTCATTAGCAATGTCGGAACGCACGTGTCGACACTGATAAAAAGGCATTTATCACAGTATCAATTAAGATTGATATCAGCATTGTAATTAGTAAAACCGATAACCGATTGAGAATATAATTATTGATGAAGGTAAATTACAGTAAATCGACTGTCATTGAAGAAGTGGCAGGAGGAAATACAATGCATAAGAAAACAAACTGCAAGCGGGAAAGGGCATCAGAAAATCCATACAGAAATATGGAAGAGTTTGAGCCAACTAGTACTAGAAAATAAAGTATATAGAGCGACTATTGATGTAAAATTATACAGAGGCGCTAATATAGACACATTCCGACCGCACTCTATTAAATATAATATGTCTACAGATTAAAAATATAGAAAAACAATAAGAGACGATGAAGAACCAACAGATGATATCAACGAACACAAAGAATGTAGAAAAGAAAGAACAAAACTGTAAAAAGGAAACGATGTGTAGAAGCACAAATTAGTGAAATTGAAAAAGCTAGCAGATTTGAATACTTGAGGAAGCGACAAAATGCAAGGGCTAAAATTGGAGAATAAAATGGAGGAAAGGCGTCGAGTATCTACATAAGGGTGAGGGGAAAATCTAGATGCTGAAGACAAGAAGGCAGATGGAGATGGGCAATAGAAGAAGAGCGAGAGGCAGAAGAGGAGAAGGAAAAAGAAGAAGAGGAAGAATAAGAATAAGCAGAAGAAGCAGAAGAAGAAGCAGCAGATGATGAAGCAGAAGAGAAACAACTAAAAGGAAGAGTAGAACTAAAACACAAAAAAATCATCAAGTTGATAAAGAGAATCTGGGCATGCACAATAATCCAGATATGCCGAAATAATGATTATTATGTGTTACCTTGAAATTGGAGGGGACGATCCTGCACCCCGTATGTCTCTTTTTTTCGGCCACCCCGGAACTGGACGTGTCCCGTTCCGGTGCCCTCGTTGATTCCCACAACCGAACCAAAGTTGACTTTTCGGGTGCGATCGATATAATTGGCGTGATAATTCTTAGAACGCGAGCCCCCTCGCATACAGCGAACAATATGCCTTTGACTACAATCCTTTAGTACATAATAAGCGACATAGCTTTGGCTCATACATCCAGAGAATCCTTAGAATCAATGGCGCCGACAAGACTGCTAATGGATTTTTAAATACAGGCCATGCAACGGGGTTTATTGAGACATATTCGTCAATGATACTTTTAATATTTATATTTGCTGATAATTGAGAAAAGTACGGATATCTTCGGGATTTTTATTTAGCCGAAAATATCGTTTTAATTATATTAGGGATAGCTTCCGTCTAGGAGGGACAGCTGCGCTACCCATTTTATATTATTTTTTGCCATTATGACGTTAATGACACCATTTACTTTGACCAGAAATAATTTTTAAATTATATTAGGGATAGCTTCCTTATTAATTGTATTAGGGATAGCTCGAATGGATACCTGCGCTACCTACTTCATATTATTTTTTGCCCTTCCTACTATATATTACTCCATTTAATTTGGCCATAAGTAATTTTTAAATATTAGGGTGCATGCATTCCTTCCATATCACCGCAGCTGGAGTATCAACGTCTAGGAGGGATAGCTGCGCTACCCATTTTATATTATTTTTTGCCGTTATGACGTTAATGACACCGTTTACTTTGACCAGAAATAAATTTTAAATTGTATTAGGGATAGCTTCCTTCTCGAATGGATAGCTGCGCTACCTACTTTATATATATATTTTTGCAATTCCTACTATTTATTACCCCGTTTAATTTGGCCATAAGTAATTTTTAAATAATAGGGTCCATATCACCGCTGCTAGCGTTTCACATTTTATATTATCTTTTACTATTGTGATGTTAATACTCAGTTTGCCATAGCCGTAAATGTTTCAATTATATTAGGGATAGCTTCATTCTAGGAGGGATAGCAGCTTCATATTTTACATTATTTTATTTGATACTCCATTTAATTTAGGCGGAAATAAAGTTTTAATTATATTAGGGATAGCTTCCGTCTAGGAGGGACAGCTGCGCTACCCATTTTATATTATTTTTTGCCATTATGACGTTAATGACACCATTTACTTTGACCAGAAATCATTTTTAAATTGTATTAGGGATAGCTTCCTTCTCGAATGGCTGCGCTACCTACTTCATATTATTTTTTACCCTTCCTACCATTTATTACCCCGTTTAATTTGGCCAGAAGTAATTTTCAAATTAATATTAGGGTGCATTCATTCCATATCACCGCTGCGCTGCTGAGAAAAAATCCTTCTAGGAGGGATAGCGTTTCACATTTTATATTATCTTTTACTATTGTGATGTTAATACTCCGTTTGCCATAGCCGTAAATGTTTCAATTATATTAGGGATAGCTTCATTCTAGGAGGAATAGCAGCTTCATATTTTACATTATTTTTTACTACTATGGTGTTGATACTCCATTTAATTTAGCCGGAAATAATGTTTTAATTATATTAGGTATAGTTTCCCTCTAGGAGGGATAGCTCCGCCATTTTATATTATTTTTTGCCATTATGACGTTAATATCATCGTTTAATTTTGCCAGAAATAATTTTTAAATTGTATTAGGGATAGCTTTCTTCTCGAATGGATAGCTGCGCTACCTACTTTATATTATTTTTTGCCATTCCTACTATTTATTACCACGTTTAATTTTGACAGAAGTAATTTTAAATAATATTAGGGTGCATTACTTCCATTCCACCGTAGCTGAGAAGAAATCCTTCTAGGAGGGATAGCGTTTCATATTTTATATTATCTTTTATTATTATGATGCTGATACTTCATTTGCTTTAGTCGTTCTATTATATTAGGGATAGCTCCTAGGAGGGATAGCTGCTTCATATTTTATATTAATTTTACTACTGCAATTGCTACTACTATTTCTACAATTTTGACTACTGCATTGATACTTCGT
This sequence comes from Tetropium fuscum, assembly GCA_964058915.1. Lineage (NCBI taxonomy): Eukaryota > Metazoa > Arthropoda > Insecta > Coleoptera > Cerambycidae > Tetropium > Tetropium fuscum. Next base: position 1,515,036 of record CAXKVY010000072.1, on the reverse strand, counting down.
TTACTTTAGACGGAAATAATATTTCAGTTATATTAGGTATAGCTTCCTTCTAGGAGGGATGGATAGCTTCACTACCTATTTTATATTAATTTGAACTGAGAATCGACTCAATAACGTGGAAAATTTCATAAAAAATTTCTTCAGTAAAAAATGATATTCGTGTTCCTATCTCGACTTGCATTTTATCGGTATAAATTTAGTTGAAAAAAAATAAACAACGCATGTATGATGCGTTTCCATGGTTACTCTCAAATTATTTTTACTCTCAAATTGTACCTATATGTTCTTAATTGTAATCAATTTTTGTTGCCTGTGCCTTAACGCGTTTGAATCCGGTCCTGCTACTTGGGCAGTATCTTTGTATCGAAAATCGTGCTGCTTTTAAACGTATATATATATATATATATATATATATATATATATATATATATATATATATATATATATATATATATATATATATATATATATATATATATATATATATATATATATATATATATATATATATATATATATATATATATATATATATATATATATTGCCAGTTAAATCCGCTTTCTACGAAAGAAAACGTAGCGTTGGAGTATCGGCAAGTGTTACCAAAGTCTATAATTTAGAATATATTTATTGCTATCATCCAAGATGACACAAAAAAAGTTTTAAGTACTCGCTTATCGTGATTGCCGTCAATTTAATCTCTTTATTTTAATGAACTGCAATGCCTTGATAGCGGCGAACGGTAATCTAGAAATTAGCAGATCTGACACGGAGTGTTTTGCGAAAGAAAAAAATCAACCGCGTTTCGCTTACTTGAATATGTAAATTTCTCAGGTATTTTTACGAGCTGCTGAATTTTAATCGGCAATATAATCCAGTCAAAATGGACAAGAGAAATTGTCACTTCGGGAACATTCGCATAGTGCCAAGATTGGTACAGGCAACGGCACAGGTCTTAATTCTTGCACATCCGGTGTCCCACAAGGATCCAACCTGGGTCCATTATTATTTGTGATATTTATTAATGACTACTGATGTTATTGATAGTGATGAGACAGATTAAGAAAATGTAATCGAATTTGGCTACAGGATAAGTTACACATTATTCTGAGATGGCTGAGATCTTGGAATAATTTTTATCACCAAACTCTCATTTAATGCATACGTCAATGAAATCCTAGCATCACTAAGGATGCTAGGATTTCTGTTGTTGCTAGAAATTGTCAAAATTTTCACAATACTCAGGGAACGGAAATATATTATATTACTCTTTTGTACGATCTAAACTTGAATACTCCTCAACAGCTTGGTAACCGTATCAACAAACAAAATGTACAACTCTTCAATTATGATTGATAATCTTTCAATTCTTATTCAACAGTCATGTCTTCATCTTCGCTTTCTTCTTCGGCCCTTAGCTGGATTTATCTAGATTGTTCTAAGAAAAAAGTTGCATCAGTTGTCTCCCCAGATATCATAAGTATCCACATCTGTTGTATTTGATTCAACATTGGAGCAAACTGGCATTGACAATCGATATATACTGGTGAACACAACAAGTCGACTATTTACAGTCACGTTTTACATAACCCTTCTTGCATTTATAAAATTGTATATTACGCAACGATCTTTTAATGATGGCTATTAAGACACGAGCATGAGAATATTGAATGTGAGTGTCTTAATGGTCATTAGATGTGAGTTGCACTGTTGCACTATTTTTTCACTCACACTATTTTTTCTACCACCAGTCATAGTAAAACATACAAAAATTAACACTATATTTCTGTATTTCTGAAATTTATTAATTATAAATAATAATTTAGGAAATATTATGGAAACTATTATAAATAGAACACAGAAATATCTGAAAATCAAGGTTTAATAAATAAGTTATTTTTTAAATGTTGTTGCATTTTGGATGATACAGTTATTAAAATATATATGTGACAGTTTTGTTGCCGACATTGTTGATGTTGATGGAGTAATGTTTATTAAATTCTTGTTTAATTCAATATTTTCTAGCACATAGCCAGGAAAACTAGTTGTTTTAATAGATTCTACAAGATTTTACGCATTTTAAAGATTAACATGTTCTGGATAAATGTATGCCGGGGTATTTTCGCTCGATCGAAACAAAAATGGGCAATTGCATATTCAACAAGTACATTTTTTTCCATAATTTTTGACATAGGAAATAATGCGCAATATTCAGAAATACGTTTTTAATTGCAGCTTGAATTTCTATGACGTCATTAAGCGAAAATAGATAAATCACTAGATATGTATGTTATATATGTATATATAAATACTAATATCAACAGCAATGGCTGACAGGAAGCAGTAAGGCGTCGCTGCCGTCAATGTATAGACAGAAAACCCTAAAAATCACTACATTTGCCGCACTTTTTATACTTGCGCTTAGTGACGTCACATGATTTTATTTATTTATTTTACAGCTCGTTTTAAAGCTAAACAAAAAAAATAAAAATACGGGTATCTTCTTTTTCTATTTACTTTCTGCTACCATTGTTAAAAAAAACTGCGAAAATACCCCAAGCTAAATAGTTGATTAAAATAATTTAATAGAATTAAATTAATAAAAAGTGATATGAGTTTTAATTGCGTATTAAAACCAAAGAAAATATTCAACCAACAGGAGAATAGGTAATTAATTATTTAAATAATTTAGTTAATTGATAAGAAGTATATTAAATGTATATGAAAAATAAATATATGCAGATATATGTAATAGTGAAATTATTATAAGTAATAATAAAGCTAACACGTATAGAAACGTAAGTTCAAATGCTCTTCGCTGAGATTATTAAATGTAAAGAAAAGTAGGGCCTAAGTTTGTGGTTATTTCCACTTGAAAATTACGATAAATACCATATGTAATAATTAAGTACGTATTTAATTATGAATAAAAGGAAACGGAATAATATATCAAGATATGTATATATGTATCTCAGCGACCTTTGTTCGACATAAATGTGATATTGGATTTAACTAACTTCAAGCAAATTTTAGGTAACATTTTAATGCAGTTTCCGACCTTGATTTTTAAATTAAACTTAGATCTTAGTATATTGTTTAATTTTTCTTCCGCCCAAAAATTAGTGAAAGTTTCGATACCCAGAATAATCGGGGACTATCTGACTTGGTTGCGCACAGTCAGTGGCGTCCACGGATAATTAGTGACTTCGGTTTCCACGGAAATTACTAATTTTGTTTTTTTTTTATTTTAATAAGCTGAGATAGCTTAGGTAAATTTTTATTGCCCACTTTAATCTCTGTTGAATGTACTCTGGAGGGTAGTAAAGTTCCCATAATACCAAAGTTGCATACCACCCAAAGAACAAAAAATATAGTTTTCCATGTACTTACATTGAAAAGTAAGATTTGCTTACCTTGGACAATAAATACTTAACATCTGGGGCATCTCCGATCAATTGCTGTAGATGATGTAGAGATTTGTAGAAAATGTTTTAGTTTTTCCAGTGTATATCTTTCATGATTTTCTTTTTAATAATGCGTGCAATTTGTGATATTTAGTTCCGTAGATTTCCAAACGGAATGTGTCCATAAACTTGTAGATATACATTTCTTAGATGATCCATCAAAATATGGGGCATTCCAATTTTTTATGTTATATTACCCATTGAAAAAGGCCTCCATGATTTTTTTAAATTTTTTTGTCCAGACCTTTTCGAGATAACGATTTTTGAAATAAATCGATCTTTTTTTTCAAATGCCCGTAACTTGTAAATGGGCCGATTGGGACTTTTTTTAATTTTTCACTTGGAATATAATATCAAAATTTTTTTTCAAAACCGTATTTCTATAGGATTAACAAATTTTGATTATAAAATGTTGATATCTAAAAAATACGTAGCGCTTGATTTTCTTGAAATATTTTTCTCAAAAACTGTCACTTTTCCCGCAACTCTTAAGGGTAGTTCTTAATGGGCAAATGATGGGATTTCTATTTTCGATTTTTTTAAATTTCTCGAAAACGGCTGGACAAAAAAAAATTAAAAAAATCATGGAGGGCTTTCTCGATGGGGACTATTACATAAAAATATCAATTAAATTGGAGATACAAAAGCAGAACGGTGTCCGATTTGGCGTGGAATGCCCCATATGCAAGGGGTTTCCTAATAAGCTGCTAATTTTATTTTTGTTCCTCCAGTCCATGAACTGCGAGTAAATTTTTTGGTACGGTTTAACTGATTTTACTGGTAATAAATCGTGTGCCTCGACTTCTGAGGAGGTTAAATTTTCAATTTCACTTTCATTGTCACACATATTCACTTATTTTAATTATTGTAAGACACACAACGTCTGAAAATTAACAGTAAACAGTAAGTATAACATGTCAAAATTTATATATTTTAGATCTGTCAGATGTTCAAGGCAATAGTTGATATTAACAGAATATTGTTGTATGTCGCGTTTCTATTGGTTATACACTTGTATCTCATTCGAAAATTTGTATCTCAATGAGTCTCTTTAAAGTATAGATAGGGAATGTCTTTATGATTTTAAGTGTGGGTGTAGAAAAAATAGTTTTTCTGGAGCAGGCGAGACTAGAGAATTAATTGGCTCCAAAAAAATCTATTAGTTTATTTCCTCTAATATGGTGATTCGTAGGAAAAAAGGTCTAAAACTTTTGTCTGACATATTTTGACGATAATACTTATTGACCTTTATTAATTTTAAAACTAAATGGCTATATTGACAGGACTAATAGGTATGTAATATTGATCATTTTTGAAGTGAAAATATACCTACGCTCTCTTTAAATATTTTTATTCTTGCGACGAATAAAACCGAATTCTGTGCCATGACTAACATATCAAACGGCATCCCTTTATCCGGGCCATTCAGATTTCATAGTTAACCCTATAGAGGTACCGTGAAGGGGATTGGTGGCATATCAAGAGTTGTATCAGATGCGCTAGAAGCATCCTTTACTTTTTAACTATGTTACCTGCGTTTTTCGGGTTAAGCAGGTAAGCGCCTATTAATGCAAATATATGCGGTTTATAGCGCACCGTTTTTTATTACACACTGAGAAAGTTTTTTTTTCAACGGCCAACACATTGAACTGAACTGCATTCGTGCACTCTTTCGCTTGTTTTTCGATGCATTCTCTATTGTTCATTTGATATTTACAGTGACGGCTCCCGCGGGTTTACAGTCGATAATGTAGTTGATGCGTGGCGCCCAACCTGATGGTTTTATTTACCCTATCATCGCGTATTACCAGTGGGCGTACAAGAATACGTGGCGATTGAGCGATTTTACCGAAGCCCACTTCGCGCGGGCTTAAGGCACGTGTTAAACAAGCGAGAAACTCATTTATAAAAATCCAGGAAGGGCATGCTCGATTAGTGAATACTGTTGATGCAAAGATACTTATTATAAGCGTACTGCGAGATTTAAAAATAAACATCGCGGGGTATTTATATCACATTCTGCTAAAAAAAGCGGCATATCTCGGCTGGTATATTATTTCTAGCGGATATCGCGGGCCGATCGGTATCTCGGATTATTATTGTAGCAATTTTTTTTCTTCCGTACAGCTGGAAGCGTGTCAAAAATGCGCCCGGTACATGCGTTAATCTGAATGGGAGATTTATATTATCAAACATTATAAATACCACATTGTAATAAATTATGTTCGAAATTTGTTTATATATTAATTAGTTTCTCTACACACTTTTGACAAATTAGAATTCCACTGGTTGACCGCGCGCAGTGAATCAGTCCCGGTTTTTGATTTATCTCGATTTTTATTATCACCTCGCCCGCCGGCCGCGTCGATAAAGTCGTGGCCGCGGCGACTCGGTAAATTGGGATCACCTCTCGAGAGCAACTGTCCACGAGGCGGTAATGTCATTACAAAACTCGCATGTGTACAGCTTTAGTTTCTTTTACAGGGAGAGTGGCGCGTAATATTAAAATTATATTAATATTAAATTAATTATTAATTAATGTTAAAAAAGAAAATTAACATTATTTGTAGGTATTACAAAAACGAAAAATCTCATCGAAACTTACAGCAGTTTAGGATACTTCATCTTTGGTCATTTATAAATTAAAGGCATCATTTCAAAACCCATACAAGTCCATAAAAGGTAATTCTCAGAAACTAAAAAAAATTGTAGTGTTTCTTTTTTAGCATATAAAAAATTTTTAATCTTTGTAGGGTTAGGTCCTACTGATATCGTCGCATATATACGAGTATAATGAAAAAAAATATAAATAACATACTCGCTGCTAAGCAACGCGTAAAGCGGGCTATACGGTATGATATCACCGTGAAAATTACGCGTGACTAATCACGCTTCATCATCGGTTGCTAAGCAACGCGTAAAGCGGGCTATACGGTATAGGTCCCTTGTCGCTATTCATACTACTTTTACATTTTACAATTTCTATGCTCTCAAATGCATCCAACTGTCTATTATTGGTCACATTTCTAACTAAACTTAAACTACTAATATCTATTCTATGATTGTTGTCAAAAGCATGTTGTGCAACACTAGACTTATCTGTTCTTTCATATTTTAGATGAGCCATATGCTCTTTAAATCTGGTGTTAATTGATCGTCTCGTTTGTCCAACATATTTTCGATCACAATCATTACAAGTAATTTCGTAGATCCCAGACCTTTCATTTGGAACAATTGTATCCTTTAGATTGTCTAAAAGTTATTGTAATTTATTACTCGACGAATGAATCACTGTTATACCCACGTTTTTGAAGACCTTACTCAAACCACGAGGGAACCGGGGTTCGTACGGGATGGATACATATTGGAGTTTCTATATCCTTTTGAAAGGTCGTAGAATTACGAAGTGTGTCCTTAAATTTACGCTTCCTAATTAGTTTTTCAACTATATCTCTAGGATAACCATTACTCACAGCTATATCTTTAATTAATACTTTTTCTTTTTCAAACCTCTCATTACTGAGAGGGAAACTTAGTAAACGATAGACAAGAAAATTAAAACTTGCCATTTTATGTTGATAGCAGTGGTGAGAGTCATTAGGGATATATCTGATCGTACTGGTATCTTTTCTGTATATATCAAATTCTAACCTATTGTCACTATTTTTAATTACTAATACATCTAAAAATGGAAGTTTTCCATTATTTCCTAGTTCATATGTAAACTTTACAGAAGCGAAACGACTATTTACTTTGGAAATGAAGTTTTCTACATCCGTAATCTTAGTGTCAAACACGGCAAAAATGTCATCCACATACCTAAGCCAAATCCTAGGAAAATACTCGAAGTCTTCTTTTGCTTCAGTTTCAAATCGACTCATGAAGACATTAGCAATGAAAGGCGATAAACAGTTACCCATTGCGGTTCCTTCATGTTGTTCATAGAACTTGAAACGGAAGCAATTTTGTTTCATACACAGTTTTGTAAGGCTTATATATCTTCTATTACTTATTTTCTATAGTTGTTTAATTCGAGTAAATCCTCAAGATAGTCCAAGATCTGTGGAATTGGTACATTAGGGAATAATGAACAAACATCAAAGGAAATCAAAATTTCACCCTCTTGCAATTGAATATTCTTGACCTTATCAATAAAATTAATCGAATTTTTAACTGAAAACTAGGCTGTGCAATGGGCAAACTTTCAAATTCGTTAGTCAACCATTTTGATAAGTGGTAAGTCACTACACGTAACCTATTCTTAACAGGTGGAGTAATAAAGTTGTTATATGATTTGAGGACATTTTTTATTTCAGTGGTCATTCTTGGTAAAAGGTTTCTAGTAAGTTCTTTATAAGGACCATTACTAATTAGGTTGTTTACCCGTTCATAATAGTCCTCTTTATCTAAAATAACAACCTTATTACCTTTATCTGCTTTTAAATAAAATCAGTCTTTTTCGCGCAATCTTTTGATAGTCTTTCTAGGATTCTTTGAGCATGACTCTATTGTCTACGTTGTTCATTATATTTTTAGAAATTTGGTTCCTGGAAGCCACTCTGACCCTTGGATGAATCAGGCAGATATTGAATTGAACTTTCAATCCCTGCCACATCATCCAAAATTTCATCAGAAGGGGCTACAGCAAAGTTTAAACCCTTATTTAGAAGGTCAAGTTCTTCTTTATCAAAAGAGTGTGACGAGTGATTTTCCACAATGTTAACGACCTTCCGAGGAACATTTTTTGGTACATTAGTAGTAAATTTTTTAAATTGTGAAGACATTTTTTAAATAAATTTCGCGTTAATTGATAAAAACATGTTCCTCTGAAATTCGCACCATTGTTTATAATCTAAATTATTTAACTTAAAATTAAGCTTCTTGTAAAGATCATATGCTTGTATTTCAAGTATACTCCGTTTACTGTACATATAATTGATTTCTAAATCCAGCCATTTTCGTTTTGCAAATAAAACAGCCTTATTTGAAGTATTCGAACAATTTGGAATTTTAACTTGAATGAAACTCGGAAAAACAGAATGACGTTAACAGGATTTTAGAAACCAAATATCAGAACCTATTAACCTAATTTTAGTACTGTACTTGCGATAGAGACTCAGTTCCGTTGACCGTGAAGTCATCTTACTACTGGATAGGGCTTGAACCTTTGATGTAACTATAACACTCTGGAGTAGTTTCCACAAACACCAAAACACTTTCACTTCGCTCCGACGCTCGTTTCGCCAACCAAGTTGGCACCAAGACACTTTTAGTAGTTAACAATTTGAGACTCCGAAATTTATTGTAGGTATATTTGACGGATAAAACTTGTTTTTTTAAACAGTGACTCCTCGTTCCCTTTAGCATGCATATAGAAATTCAGGTGTATTCATTTTGTGAGTTGAACATTGGCAGTTCTGTGACGTTTACCTAGGTCAGTGGTCCTATGGTACCTATGGTCTTTCCGCTTCCCTTTCTGAACCGAACGCGGGGAGGGCATAGTAGTGTTTTCAATGTGTTAAAAGTTGATATTACTTTTTGCCCACGTACCATCTGTATTTTTAATTGGTGGGTTCTGCTGTATTGGTCTCTTTAGCCTCTTGGTAGCTCTCCATAGTGAATAGTCAGTTGACAGTTCACTTAGGTAGTCAGTAATAGACTTATCTTTGATTTTTTTATCTCTCTATTAAGTTATTGTGTGGCATTATTTAATATAGTTTTATCGGCTGGTGATATAGCTCTGATTTCTTTGGGATAGTTGTTACCTTTAATTCTTGGAATAATATCTGTTCTTCATTTCTTAGAGGCACTGTCAAATTGATACTTTCTTCAAGTTTTAATCTGAAGCTTTTCCAATCTGTTAGTTTATTTACTAATCTATGGGCTACTGGTATCCTGGACTGGTCAGAGTTCAAATCCCAAGCTTCTTCCACATGTATATAGTTTACTGATACATTTCGAGTCATGAAAAAATCAATTAGATCTGGGATTTTGTCGGGGTCTGTAGGCCAATATGTTGGCTTGCCAGTTGATAATGTTTCGCACTTTAGTTGATTGGCTGCTTATAGAAGTTCATTTCCTTTTGTATTGGTTAACCTAGGTCCCCATTGGACATGTTTGGCATTGTAATCGCCACCTATGATGAATCTATGTCCGTGACTTTTCTTGAGTGAATTTCTTGAGTAAATAACGTAGTATGCACGTTCCGATATAACGGGATAATACAAGGAAATCATTAATTACGTGTCGATATTCTGGATGAACATTGAGAGCCTACGTTGCGTTGAACTCCATAGAGTTAATTGAGGGCACAGCGATCTTTTCGAAGCCGTTTTGCAACTAATGAAGGCTTCATTGTCTTTCGGTGAGTGCAAGCCCACCACCTTTGGGACCATCTTTTAGACCATCTTTTTAGACCACCTTTTTTCACCTGCTTATAAATGTTCTAACATACTGAAAAATAAGATATGCAAAATATGACGCTTTAATTCCCAATAATATATTATCAATTTTTAATTTATTATTAATTCTTTAATTACAATAATATAATTCTTGTTTCGGCCACTTTTTTATCGCTGTTTAGATCCTTCATACTGATTAGAATTAGAAATCTTTTTTTTTGTGAAGTACACGTTTGATTACAACGTTACGCTATGTTTTTTGGCATTATTTTTATATTTAAATCATGTTCCCTATTGTATTCGACTAGAATTTTGAATTTAGGTTTATTTGTAATTGTGATGTAGCTTTAGGCAGTTGTAAGAAAAAATTAATAACGTAATTATTTTTTAACTTTTTAGTGCAGTTTTTTGTTTTTTTTAGTGCATGTAATTTAATATTTTATTTCATATAGCTAGGAAAAGTAGTCGTTTTAATACATTATACAAGATTTTACACATTTTAAAGTTTAACATTTTCCAAATAAATGTATGCCTAATGATTTTATATATCAATATGTCCAGGAACTAGTAGACTAGGATGTCACATAAAAGTGTCACTGTGAGAAAGGTAGGTTTTGATGGTAAATTCTTCGAGAATGGTTTTCAGTTTCACAATTATTTGATCCGTTAGAAAATATTTTTTTAATTAATTTAAATATCTATAAATTAGGGTTGTGACCGGTGCATCCGCCATTTTTCTGATATATTCGGTGAGTTCCCCGATATATCTTCGAAATCCAAGGTCCAATGCCAATAAAACCAAAATGGACCCACTTTACAAATAATACCCCCTTTCCAACAAAAAAGAATTTTTAAAATTGATTTATAAATCACGGTAACAAACATACAAAAAAACGTACAGTCGAATAGAGAACCTCTTCCTTTTTTGCAGTCGGTTAGTCATTTTTAGCGACTTCAAAAAAGGACCTATCTGGACCTGATTTAGTACCATCGTTCCTCGTGACTGCTGCAAATACGTCTTGGATATATACGTGTATACCGGTATGTATTATTGTTACAATTCTTTGGTCCATAGCATGAGTTGTAAGAACGTCTATATCCTAGCTATATAGAGGTCTGTCTTCCTTCATAAGGCAGAACTTGAGATACCTTTGTTCCTGGGAACTACATTTTTATTCTATATCCTCTTTATAAGAGTTATAGTTATAGGCTAATTATAAAATAGTTTCGTGCTTGTTGTGTAAAATGTTTTTACGTCTACGTAAAGTAATAATTTTATTATTTTTCTTAAAGAACTCCAACACAACTGGTTATATATCTTGCACTACAACTATATTTTAACATAGAAATTAAGAGTAATAGAATTGCTATACAATGCTTTTAAAATATTGTTATAAATGATTATATAAAACCTTATACAACTATTACAAAATCTGTATATTTACAACAATTCTTTCTTCCATAGCATGAGTTGTAAGAACGTCTATATTATAGTCATATAGAAGTCCGTCCTGCATAAGGCAGGCCTTGGGATAACTTTGTTCCTGGGAACTACATTTTTATTTTATAACCTCTTTATAAGAGTTATAGTTATAGGCTAATTAGAAAATAGTTTCGTGCTTATTGTGTAATGTTCTTACGTCTGCGTAAAGTAATAATTATTTTTCTTCAGGGACTCTTAATACAACTCTTTATATGAGTTGTATGTTATGTGGCTATTGATTTTGGCAACACAACATACGAACGGAATAAAACTCGCGGTTTTTGAAATAGCGAGGGTGGTCTCATAGCCCCGGCCTCCCCTACATCGGCGTGCTTTTTCCTACTTCTCTCCATGTATATAGCTAATAATTAGTAAAAAAAATGCACGGGGAACTTCACTGTGTCTTACAGGATCGTCGGAGATGTTACGCAAAAATGGGCGGCGGCGAAACGGCCTTGGCTTACGCAAATTTTCGCATTAATCATGACATACTTAACTTTCAATAAGAAAAAAACAGAACGAGACCTCTCTCGTCCAATATGGCAAACGAGTTTTTTTTAGCAAACGAAATCAGTTCTGGACCAACGAAGTGTGCGGTGGACCAGGCAGCACCGGTCACTGTCCCTTCACCTGGCCAACTGCACCGCACGATTTTTTGCAATTTAATAATATGGTTTCGTGAATCGTAATTGACTGCAACTCAAAGCGATCTTAAATTCACCGTACCTTTATGATTTGCCGGTATATTATTTTTATCTGATTAAAAGCTCGGTACGTGGGTGTTCGGGCCTGTCGTTTTTTCGTGGCTTTTCTTTTGTTTCGCGTAGGCCTGTTGCTAACAAGGCGATCGGCATTGAGCGATCTGCGGCTGACCCGCGTAATTTTCGAATAAAATATAATGGCGGTGGCCGCGAGTAACTGTTCTCGGAGTTTAACCGTCGCCGCCGGTCGCTGCATATTTATTTTCGACCAGCTACGGCGGCCTATTCAATCGATACGCTGAGGAAGCACCAGAATATTCCTCAGAAAAACCAGCGAATTATTTCGCCATTATACGATAGTATTGAATATTAACAGAAACTGATGACATTTAAAGTTTTAAAACAGAGATTTCTCCCAAAAGCGCATAAAGAACTGAATAACTTATTCAAGATAAGAAACGTACAATGGTCGTGGACAAATTATAGCGTTCAACTTGCAAATAATGGTCATCGTCAGGGTGGTTTGCGCCTCCGTCTTCGGCTCGTTACGTAAACGTCACTCAAATAAAGTGGTGTCAGATCAAGTGCCCGTGGAGACCATTGAACCTTTTGCGTTTGTTCCTAACGATCTGTCATTAAAAATTGTACTCAAAAAATAAGATATAAATCCTCCTGCTGAAAATATAAATTCCATCTAGTTACAAGATCAAGTTCATTCAAAAAAGTGTCCAGAAATGAACTCATTAACTCTATGTATGTTTCGCCAGTCAGTGAGCCTTCATAAAAGAAAGGGCCAATAGTTCTTGGGGAAGTTAAACCACACGAAACGTTAAAACTGAAACGAACTTTAGGTCCTCTTTAGACGAACTTGCAGGACTAATTTTTCTTGACCAATAGTGATGTTTTTTCTCTATTATACATTCCCGAATTTGAAAAATTTTACTCGTCGCGTTGGATATAAAAAATTGCGAAAACTATTACGATAAGCAGATATTGACGCATGAACTGGTCGGTACCTGTAAGGAAAAAACTTGTACTCTTTTAAAACGATATGAACACTGCCATAAGATAAATTTGAGTCCTTGACAATGTATACATAATAACTGCAAATATGAACTGAAATATGAAACGGTTTCAATAAAAGTTCTATATATCTATGAGCTCCATTAAAGTGTTCACTTACCCAGGTATGAAATTTATAGTTTATAAAATATTATAAGCATTTATATATCATAGTCATGACTTATTTATTCAATATGAGGTAACTTATCTTTGTTTATCATAGACTCGTAATGCTCGTACTTTTAAACATTCCTAAATTTTACGGCTATCTGGAATACTTGACAGCGTCTCCCGTCTCCACCTTGACTCTCTGGAACTGGAACTCTGAATTATGGATTACCAGTTCGATCTGCCCTTATTCTCAAACAGCAATCAAAATGTATCCCCTCAATTTCTTTTTAGAATTCGTTACTAAGTTGAATTAATTATTTGTCTCCCTTTTTTCATTTGTTTTTTCCGCTCTATATTTGTTATTTTTATAAGGCCCATGCTATGCACCATTTCTCACTTCACTTATTGAGTTTACAATCTTATTTCTTATTAACTATTTTCTAGAATTTTCTTTTATCTATTATTTAATCAATGTCTGTTTCCGGTATGGTGCTTTATTATTTAAATCATGCTCAGTCACCTTGGCAATATAACATTTATTGACATGAAAATTTTACATAATCTGGATCCAGTTGTAATATTCACATTACTATGACTATTACTTCTATTAATTTCACAAATCTTAATTGATGTATAGTACCGAATTCAAGGTTGATATTCTCTATTTTGATATATATATATATATATATATATATATATATATATATATATATATATATATATATATATATATATATATATATTGTGATAATTTGTTTTATGTCGTGCCCCACGTTGGTTGACAAATTTGTGATTAGTTGAATATGTGAACTCCTAATGTCCCACGTTCGTTGTTAATTTTGTTACAATTGAACTTTATGATGTATGAAATATTCAAAAGTTGTTTTTAGATTTAGATAAACTGAGATAATAACAGTGTCTTTATTAAAGTATGTATCTATTATAATAAAAAAGTTTCTAGCATGTTATATTTTGCAATGCATTTTAGTGATTATATGCGTCAAGCAAATATTTTTTTTTGCCAAAAAACGATATAACAATCATATAAACAATAAGTGAAACCATAATGTTCAAAGATATTGGTGTCAACATTTGAAACAGATATCTTTAGCAGTTAACGAGGTTTGACTGAGAAACAAAAAAAGTAATGTTTGTCATAGTTGCCCCAAATTGCATTTGTTTCCCATTTCGCAATGATGGATGAAAGGGCGAACTCAAAATTCGTATCCGTCATGAAATTTTACATAGGATTTCGCTTTTTGTTTTTGTATGTCACAAGTTGACCCCCATTGGCTGAATTGGAGGTCTTAGATCACTAACTACTTTAAATATGACAATTAGTCTACTTTAAATATGACAATTACGTAAACATCTACTTTTATAGTTAAAAGCGGCAACGCCAATCCACGACCTTTCCAATAACGAATATTCGAGCAGTATATCTCTTTTTAACTTATTGGAATCGTATCTCTCGGATCGGGATCGGATTCTCGGATCGAATAGGATCAGGTTCGCATATCTTACAGTGGCGTGTTCGCGGGAATTGCTAATATATTATTTATTTACCTACCTATGTAGGTATACATCGCAACGAGAGTTACAATAAAAGAGTATGGCGGTTAGCAAACATGTTTGTTCGTTTGGTATGAAACCTGAAAAACGTAGATTTCCACCAGACCTCGCTTTATTTACGAGATAGGATAGGCATGTTAAAAAAATTTAAGGAAAATATTATTTGACGGCAAAAATGGATAGTGGGTGTTAGAGCAGAGCCGACTCTAACAAAAAAAAGTTGATTTAGGGGCTGCTCGCAAGTATATTTATTTTATTTTTCCGTTTTAAAGTTTATTTTTCTCGACTACTTAGCTGTTTTGTACATATTTATTTTTGTTACTTGTGGGAAATATGGCTACTGGCGAACGACTCACTAAAAAATGGTAAACCTTTTTTTCGAAAAAATGTTTCATCAATGAGATATTGCCAATTTTTGGTCAAAAACAATGCGAAAAATTATTGCGTGTGTGACATATGTTTTCTGACCTCAAAACCTACACTTTTCTATAAAATAATCTTAGAGAAAAAAAGTTCGCTCTTTTCTTCCTTATTTGCTTGGGCTATGAGCGTTTTCGCGAAAATTACAGATAAACATTTCGGTGCAAATATCAATCGCTCGCTCATGTCGTCAAAGAACAACTCTCTGGAATGAGACATAATGTAAAGTAGTAAAATCTAAAATAAAAAATATGACAATACTTACCTGAAATAATATTTTACAAATTAATTATACTAATACTAATTTTATTGAGATTTATAAAGTTACAGGGTGATTAAATTATTATGCACAATTTTTAAGTAACCATTGCAAATAATATGGCAATTATTATTGAACAATAAATCAATAATGAAAATAAAATAACAGAACGACAATACATATTAATATAAAACTAATAAGATTCTTCCATTGATCGTCGCATTATGTCGGGCAAGGTTTAGCAGGGATAAATCTGACGTAAGGTCCTCCCACGTCCATGGAAAGTCTATTTTCTCTTTAATGGATGTAATTGCAGTACGTGCAATCAGCGAATGGGCCTATAAACGGCAACAGAATCCACTTAAAATAGTGGCGGCATACATATTTTTTCTACAATTATTATTACCCTCAATTATAGTCAGTCTGTTACTATGATCGTCCTGTCGTCTGGCAGGACCTAGGAGGTCGTGGTTGCCGATAGCGAAGGCAACGTCACGTCGTCTCACAGTCTCGGTGATCCGCGTTCGAGTACCCCTCCAGTCAAAAGTTCAGTCGGTAAATGTGTCAAGTGTGTTGATTTTACACTGACATTAAAATTTTACGTTTTTCATAAGATAACTTCTTTGATATCTATTATTTGCCGAAGATACATTCAGCGATTGGATATCCGACTTAGCAATTTAGAACATTTTTTTTCGAGGCGTTTTTGGAAATATAGTTGTACTCCAACTAGACCTTGACACGTGGTAGTTGTACTCCATTATTTGAAATCGAAAACGTAAAAATAATAATACTATAATATATAGGATTTTTTTTCTGAATATTAGATAGCTATTAGAATGCTTAACAAAATGCGCTACGTCCGTTGAAAAATTTTAATATGGCGACCTATTGTAAAATTGTTAAGTGGAAACTTCGAAACGCTCCCCAGCACGTTACATTTGCTTTGCGATTTGCTTTGACTCAACGCTTTGACAAAGATCAGAACTTGTTTGTTAATAGGTACCTACATAACTAAACCGAGACTAAATACAACACATTTTTAAAAATAATTACAAATGCATTACATACCTACCTACCAGCTTCTCATCGCAAAGCGATTTCCAATACACACACTTTTTGCATCCAATCAAAATTAGAAACTTTCCTTGAGGTATTTTACCGTCATTGTAAATTTTCATATCATTCGTTGCTAGGTAGGTACACGGTTTTAATTTTATAAACAGTCTATAGAATTTTTTATTTTGCCCACTGATGTAAATTATTAATTTGTTATCTGGAATGGTAAGTACCTACATAAAAATAAAGTCAATGAACAATAGGTACCTACTTATGTAATAAACCAGAGAGCGTTTCCAGTTAGCGGCCTCAAGCACTGGGATATTTTTTGGATAAAATTATTTGAGAAATGTCTTAAGTGGAGGAGGTACCTATTAGTACCTACCTCAGTACACGTCAGTACCTACTTCGAGCAGCCCATAAATCAACTTTTTTTTTTGTTAAAGTCGGCTCTGCTCTAACCCCCACTATAAATTTTTGTCGTCAAATAATATTTTCCTTAAATTTTTTAACATATCTATCCTATCTCGTAAATAAAGCGAGGTCTGGTGGAAATCTGCGTTTTTCAGGTTTCATACGAAACGAACAAAAATTATTGCTAACCGTCATACTTTTCTAACTTATTTTTGCCATATTTTTGCTAACCGCCATTTTTTTATTTCGACACTCTCATAGCGGTGTATAGCTACATAGGTAGGTATATAAATAATATATAGGTAGGTAAACGTCTTGCTTCGCCGTTTTGACTTTTTGTATAAGCTCCAGGATAAAAACAATAATTCTTTTATGACATTCATAAATAATATATATAATATTTATATAGTATTGTGGAATATGATAGTTTAATTGAATATTGAGAAATTTGAGAATTACATGTGGCAACTGCGCGGTATCTTATATGCGGTCAGTTAACTACACGTACATATTAGATAAGCTGTAAGGACAGTAATTTTGTCAATTTTCAACTTAGAGATGTCGAACAAACTGCATTCGATTACGCTGATTTTTTCATGAATTTAGGAAAACAATGTTTACTGTAGGACCAATAGAAGCCGAGATACGAGACATTCAATTTTTCATGCGTATCAGCCGTTCTAATTAACATTCCATGCCACTCGGTCGTTCAGCCGCCTCAGTCTAGTCAGCCGATAGTGCTGCTTATTTTACGCTCAATCAAGCGTATAACCTACAATTTTGCATTTTAGCATGGAAATACGCAGTTTACGCTTTTCGCAGTTTACGCTTTTACGTTTTTCGTGGTGTAATGTTGTTCTGTTAAATACTTGGTGTTGCCCGGTTATGAATTTATACACAAATGTTTGTAATTTACTATTATTTATATAAAAGAGACATTAGAATTATATAAGATGCCGCAAGAATACAAAAAATATAGTGGCCTGTTTTTTATGCTGGTTTTACGTCTTCTTCTTCTTGCATGTCCTAAACTGCAAACATTTGTGTATTCATTTATAACCGGGCGACGCCCATCCTTTTTCAACATGGATTTATGGAAAACAGCTCAACAATCACCGATTTGACATGTATGTACATGTGCATATCAGACATTTTAGGACCTCAAGCACCTAGAAGTAGATGTAGTATATTATACTGATATTAAAAAAGCCTTCAATTAAAAAAGCCTTCAATTAAAAAGATCATTATCAATATCATATTAACAAAAATCAAATTCATAGGCCTTTCCAATACTCTATTGGTATCTCCATTTAAATCTTATTTACGTGACAGAATGCAACTAGGTTGAATATGGTAGTTCAAATACGTATGTAGCCAACAGAGTTCCGCAAGGATCAAACTTGCGACCGCTTTGATTTTTAATATTTATTAATGACTTAACATCAGTAATATGATCTCACAAATATATGTATCAAAATGCAAAATAGTGTCATATACATGGAAGTGACTACTACTTTTACTTATAAAATTAATAATATTATTATTGAACGCTTCTGTTCACCTTACAAAGATTTAGGAATATTAAATTTTTTTGATTCTTAACTTGACTTCATGCGGGCTTAATCTTTTATACTATGTTTCTAAAATGCACGTCGGAAATTTCAACTGTTATTGTACTTAAACAGTTACCGATACATCCGATATAATGGCGCGAAGTGCGACGGAATAGCGTAATAAGACCCTTCTAATCCCCCTAATAACCACCCCTGGTGCGGATTTTAAAACTGTAACACAATATTTTGCGTGCAAGTTGATGCAATTTGTCATTCTGCATGTACTTTCTGCAGATAAACGCATAATTTGTCATTTAATACACTTAAACCATACGCTTTTAAGGGTGCTTGGATAAGGGATGTGGAAACATTTAGAAGCAATGGATTGTTGGACTTGATACCCTTTAAGGGCAATTGCCAGTTCAATGAATTCACAACACAAGATCCTGCATCAGGTTCTTAAAGTTGGAGTAATATGACTTTACGTATATGATGTCATAGCATGTGCACATTTCGCAACAGGCCGATGTCAGTGGTTACCAAACTGTTTTTTTAAAGAAAACTGTCATAGCATCATAACCTGTTTTTGCTTGTCATGTCAGAACTATTTATTTGCATACCTGGTTCGAAGTAGTTAGTTACGTACCAAGCGTCTTAAGTAATGTTTATTCTAATGTTTATGTCCCGAGGGCGACGATCTTCTGAAATCGCCCGATGGCATATACATCTACTTAACACCCATGGTGCATACATTCTTCTATGTCGTACTTGTTCGTTATTACATCCACAATATGAATATCGAGAAGAAATCATAAAAATCAATTTGTTGTTGCTAGGGAAATGCTGTATATGTTAAAATACACAAGTTTAAATAAAAATTTTGTTGTGTCTTTAAGACCCGCGCGGGCTTAAAGTGTACTTTATCGCCCACGCGGTGCATAAAGTGCACTATATATATTAATTTTTATAAGAAAAACTGGTATAAAAAATCATTTTGTCAAATGTCAGCTTTTCGAGCAAGCTTACTGTTACTGGCAAAATTTTGAAATAAAAAGAAATGTATCCGTAAAAGAAAAGCTCGAGTGTTTTTTGGCAGGATAAACAACAACAGAATATGTGAACTAACAGCAACAATAATTATCTTCATTTATACAATTATTAGAAGGAACAGTTGTTAATAACACTGATATAATTTTATCTTTCCTAACTGGTTGTGAAAAATAAGACGTTTCCTAACGTCAATGGGTTTTGAAAAGTGTCACTTTAAATGTCAAAATTGTTCGACAAAATTTTTTTTACTTTTAACAAAAAAGTATAGGACACGTTTCCAACTATATGTAGCGGATCAAGTTATTTGGCAGAATGATTGGGAAAAAAACAAAATAAAAAAGAATTTCATAAAGTTACAATTATTTCTAATATTATAAACCTAAACAATGATGTGAATTATACCGTTGGAAAGCGCGTTTTCTCCTGATTAATAATTACTAACAATATAGGTTAATATCAAAATATAAAGCCAAGTTATATAGGGAAATGTAGAAGCGTCTCCCAAAACATTGGCGGCCATATTGATTACGTCATGAACACCGCTCGAGGGCCAGAAAAAATTGTGTCCCACGCTTTTTAGACGCGTCAACCCATGTACTATCTGAAACCAAAAGGACGCATTGATTGCCAGATATGAAATATTGTAGTATAATATGTAGTTATCCCATTCCACTATAGGGGGAGTTTAGACAATTATGAAACTGATAAGTTAGAAAGTGACAAGTTGCCACATCGTTACAACCTACTGGATTGTTTTTAAACGTATAGAATTCAGAGTTTTCTTCTTATAAAATATAAGATATAGATAAGATAAAAATCTTATAGATAAAAAAGAGAAGAAAGGTTGAATTCTTACAGCAATGTATTTAAGATGGCAGCTACAAGATGATACTTTCTCTTCTGATTCTTCTTAATTCCATCACATATTTCTCTTAATACGTACTCAAAATACATTCGTTATTCGTTACCTTATCCTAACTAACTTTAATAATATTATCCTTACCCAATAACCCCTCTAATAAGGACAAAGTGCTTACTTTAAATATCATGGTGACGTCACGCTCTGGGGGCTTAACCCAGATGGAGGCTAATATACTCTCTAAGCTAATTCAACAGGCTTGTCTAGGTCGGTCGAAGCGGCGATGCCAGAATGTGTTTCAGTGCGACGCTTCTCTGCCTATATGTTGCACTGTATTTAGAATGTAAACAAAATAAAGTAGCTTTCTCATTAGTCAATTATCAAATCAAATTGGCCGCAAAAAGTCATTAAGAAGCAAGCAACTAACAACTCTCGTATCAATTGTAATTTGGCAACCCTGTTAACGATGTTTTGTTTTGGGTTTTAGTATAGGACGCCGCCACGCGCCAACAAAAACACCTCTAGAGGGGATATTGTTATTACACGCGCGCTTGCCTAGTTCCTAATCGATTCTTGATCTTTTTTAACGGTTCATTTGTTGCGGTATTATCTCATAATGCCCCAAAAATGTTGTGTTCCCGGTTGTACAGGAAATTATGAAACCAGTAGAAAAGTTCGGGTGTTTCGTTTTCCCAGAGACGAAGAGTATGGCAGAAAATGACTCTGCAATTCCACGTGAAAGTTTTGTGCCGAGTGACTGATTTTATATACAAAATTTCCCAACAGGATACAAAAACTGGTGAGATCGTTTCAGTTATTTTAGCTTTACCCCTATTAAAAGAAACTAGCGTACCAAGTACATTTCCGAACTGTCCCAAATACTTGTCAAAAAAATATCGTATCGAAAAAGCAAACACGAAAAACTTACATGAACAGAATTACATGAAATACATTTTCAGACATACATACAGACATGTCAAAGCTTAACCATGTTTTGAACTTGATGTCCAATATAGTTGAAAAATAGAGGACGAAAATGTTTCACAAGGAATTGAATTTATTTCTGATCAACTTCAATTGCGAACATTGTCAAAAGAACCAGTATGGTTTTTTGTTCAATTTTATATACAATTAGTCCTCATGCATATAGATATTTACGAAATCGTGGACCTATACTTTTGCCCCATCCCGAAACAATCAAAGGAGTCTGTAATGGTTTTCTAACTGATCCTCATATTGATGAGAAGAAAACTTTTTTAAAATATGCACAAAAAATCTTTAAATATTTAAAAGAGCAAGACAAATATGTTAGTTTACTAATGTATGAAATTCACATTGATTCATATTTAGACTATAAAGGTGGTAATTTTGTAGGAGCTGCAATAAATAATAATGATTCCTTAGCGACATCTGCGTATACATTTATGATTACTAGCATTTGTTCAAATTTTAAAGAAGTTGTTCATATTGCTCCTGTGTCTAAAATTAATCACGAATTACTTTTCAGTTTTCTTAAAACAATTAACCATCTAGACTCTAATAATTGACACATGTAATCTTGACTGTATTTCGAAACAGTTAACAGTTAACCATTTAAATTATTCTTTACCTGTGTTTTTCATAGACTCCGATAGATTTATGCCGTAATATCTTTGTTTAGTTTGATCTTTTTATTGATCTCCAAAACTACATTAAAACGATTTCAGACATACCTACCCAAATAACTACATAAAGCCCGTAATAACATAAGTATCTCGTAGGCCTCCGGATGGTGACGTCACGAGGCATCACTTTGTCCTTGTATTAGAGGTGTTGTTGCCTTACCCCATATGTTTCTAGTTCCTATGCCACTTTTGCATTCAGTGGCGTTTTGTCATTCCACGAAGCCGTTATCGTTATCTCCTGATCCAAGTTGCCTTCTTGTTATATTTTTCTCATTTTCTACATTCGTTTCCAGAAATGGTACCGACCATTTCTTCTTCGCTCTATTTTTCTGTTAGTTTTTTGCCGGCGTCTATTTCTCAATTTCAGTTCCATCTTCAATATTTTCCGTCCACGCTAAGCTTCTCCTATCCAATCTTTACCTCTTGGGGAGTTGTTTCGTGCAATTATTTTTATAGCACATTGGATAGCATATTGGAGAGTGCTCCGGTTTAGTTAAATTTTCTGCAGATCAGAAACACCGTTTCCGAAATAATTTTGTAGGGTTCCAGTCAAGAAATTCCGTATCGTAATAAATGGTATGAAAATTCGTATAAAATATTTGGTGTCAATTCGCTTAGTAGGTCCCGACCAAGCATGGTCATTGTAGCGTTTCTGAGCGCAACAAAATGCAACCAACAATACCTCTTACCCAAGCAATCTGCTTTCTTGCATCTGAGACGGATTATAATTGAGCTACTCACCGCATAGCGACGCTGCTGTGCCTCAAGTACCTTTTAATCCGATATTCGACGGTAAAGCTCTGTAAGTTTTGTATAATTAATCGTTGTCATTTTTCGTAATTTTAATCGTTTTGTGTAATTCATCGCGGAATAAATTAAACCATCCGACGCATTAGAACAAAATATAATTGGAAAGGACTGACTATGGACGTTGATAGTTACATTTAAAAAACGCGAGACTTGTCAAAAGCAAAACCTGTCGCGAAAATTTAGACTAACCCTTGGTAATCACGGAAACGTCAAGAACATTCGATCACATAAATATTGATATCTTAGAAGTCCCTACAAAAAATCTCATGCTTACAATACGGGACGACAAAATTTAGTCAAGTGTACACATGGTGATTCTGGCCGATAGGTCGACAATGCCATTCTTAGAGACCTATGCAACCTCTACAATATTAAGTTAACATTTTCTAGTGTAGGACGCCCACAAACAAAAAAACTTAAATTACCCAAATTAGAACCCCTTCAGTGCGAACACTTAAATATAGAAATCTTTGACAACCATAAGCTTGAGGAATATTCCAGAGATTTGGACATTAATAAATGAACCATTTATAACAAAACATATTTCCCTGACTACATATTTAACTATCGGTACTAAAATTACACTCCTCGTCCCTATCCGAAAAAGCAACATCCAACGAGACGCTAAAACAAACGTACGAAGAAGATCTCAGATCACAGATGCATCTCTCACGAGATGCAAGGTCGCTGAATCACAGCAACTTTTCTTAAAAAAGAGAAGTTATTATATATACAAGACGTGATAACTATCATAAGTAGTAATAAATGTTTTTAAAAGGTTAAACCTACATTTACTAATCATAATTTACTAGATCTGGTGTTGGCAGTTTTAAGTCTTTCGAGAATTGTTCCCGTGAAAAACTTGTGAAATATTTCCACATCCTTAGTCAGAAATCCCCAAAAAAATCTACAAACAAGGATTAACCACAAATTTTCCGAGAACTGTTATTCGTTAGACTACGAGTAGACTTGCTAGTAATTAAATCTACATAGCGACATGCCGTTGCAATAGCTGTGCGACGATTAATCAATTATTTAAATATTTTATTTAGGCTAGTTCCGCTAGTTAGAACCGATCACGGCCAACAGATCGGATTTTCGTTACGCAAATCAATATCAGTATTATGCGGTTTTATTCGTACAGCCAGACGAAAACGCAATATGGATGTTATTTTAAATTGGTATTAGTTTGATCAAGTGTACAGTGTAATTTATTGGTGCTCAAATGCATTAAATGTCTGGGATGGTAGTCATCTGTCATATTGATCGGATTGATAAAAATACATACGATAAAAATTATTGCGAACTTATTACGTTCGAATAATTAAATAAGGATTTCTTAAATTTTATCTAGCTGTTAGAGCTTGTATATTTGTATATTTTAAACTGTATATTTACTGGACAGATAGTAAATACATCGGTTAAAAAATTAGGAGACCTCCATTAAAAATGGTAATACGAGTATTATTAAAATAGAGTTATCTTCTTGGGAATCTTCTATCATATTTTGAAAACCGTTCATCTTAAATTTAATACGCATAGTACATCATAGGGCTTTAGAACGTGTAGAACAAAAATTCATTGAAAATATAAGGAATTTTAAAAAACAGATTCAAAAGTTTCTCTAAAACTTTTTTAAAATATAAAGCGATAAATCGTGACGCGTGAATTAAGGGAAATGTGGTTGCAAAATCTAATTTCTACGCCACTGGAAAAATATAAATTTTTGGCCTACATGTCAAAATATGTGAATAGCCTTATGTAATAACTACAATCTGAGTAGCCTTATGTAATAACTAATGTGCTCTTAAATGGCGTTAAATTTCAGATATTTATGGTAAATTGTTTTCATAATTTGTTCAGCATAAAAAAAATGTTGCAAGGCATTATACTTGTACAACCCTCAATTTCTCCCTGGTCATCCCCAGTTTGGGCAGTGCCCAAAAAATTAGGTGCATCCGGAAAACAAAAATGGCGCATAGTAGTAGACTATTGGAAACTTGACGAACTGACAATTGATGACAAATATCCTTTGCCTAATATCTCTGACATCTTCGAGTAAGTTCGACGTTGTCAATATTTTACTTTAGATTTGGCATCCGGATTTTACCAAATAGAAATCGAATCCAAAGATATTCAAGAGACTGTCAAAAACGGGCACTTTGAATTCGTTCGTATGCCATTTGGTCTCAAAAATGCTCTATCGACGTTTCAAAGACCTTATTAGGTATCCAAAACGAACGATGTTTAGTATACATGGACTACATGATTGTTTATTCCCCGACTATACATGAACATATATCTCGACTAACAAAGGTTTATGAAACACTACAAAAAGCAAATTGAAAAATTCAGCCGAACAAATGCGAATTTCTTCAATATCAATATTTTCCCACTTTAGATTTGGCATCTGGATTCCACCAAATAGAAATCGATTCCAAAGAAAGTCAAAGACCGCCTTCAGTGTCAAATACGGATACTTTGAATTCGTTCGTATGCCATTTGGATTCAAAAATGCATTTTAAAACTTACCATCCCCTGCAATTGAAAAACTATTATCAAGTCACTGTCAACAAATTCCAACTCGTCGAAAGTTGTTTTATATGAGCTTTATGCTAAATTTGGTTGTATGATCCGGACAGGGATAAGTTTGCATAACAGAATGGACATCGCTTTATCTTCCAGGAGGATAATGCGATACTACCTAAATTCAAACAAAAAACAACAGCGTAAATACAAACAATAAAATAATCTAAAATTAACTGAGTAATCAGATATGGCATTCACAGTCCCCCTAGAAGCGAGAGCAGAAAGAGGGTGCAGCTCGCCGGCAGGCGTAAACTATAGGAAAAATGAAACAAACTAGACAACGAAGCATAAGGCCAAGACAGCGGCTGCAAACATAGGAACAATATTTTAAACACAATTAAAATACCTTGTTTAGTAATATATGTCGGCTTTTGTATTCTAGTAATGTAGATTTAAGAAAATTGTAAATATTGTAAATAAAATAAAATTGAATTGAATTGGTACGAGAATGGGAGGATATTCCGCAGCATCCAGCGACTGATTCTGTGTATGCCAGGAAGATAGCAGGCAGTTATTTTGGCAAGAACACAAGTTAATTATTTTTGAAAATGTGACAATAACACGTAACGTCACTTTTCAGGAACTAAGCATCTTTTCTTTTAATAATTGTAATAGACCATGAGAGGGAAAAACTATTTAAAATAATATCATATAATATCTATTGTTCTTCAATCAACCTCTTTTCAACATGGATTTATGGAAAACAGATCAACAATCCCCAACTTGATATGTACTTGTACATTTCTGAAATTTTAGATACTCGAGGACAAGACGATGTATACAGAATGTCCCATGGTGACGAGACATTCGACATATCTCATAGACTCATCGATTTTAATTTTGGCGTCCACT
Source organism: Tetropium fuscum (assembly GCA_964058915.1). Classification (NCBI taxonomy): domain Eukaryota; kingdom Metazoa; phylum Arthropoda; class Insecta; order Coleoptera; family Cerambycidae; genus Tetropium; species Tetropium fuscum. Next base: position 1,488,712 of record CAXKVY010000072.1, on the reverse strand, counting down.
TAATGCTTCCGGTTATATCGGAAGTTGCCGTCATCTTCGTTATGTTAAATAGAACCCCCTGTATATTATTACAATTTGGAATTTTTAGGTGAACTTTTATAAAGGTTTCCTTGAGGGTTTCCTATTCTTAAAGTTTACCGTTTTTGATATATTTAATTTTTTTCAAAAAAAACTTAAATAGCACTGTCTAGTTAAAAAATATGTATTTTACAATAATAAAGTTAGAGTGATGCAATTTATATGGGACATAACTAAGAGCCTCAGCTTCCCTTCAAAATGAATTAATTTCATACAGGGTGGTAGAAACTTAATGCTGAATTTAGTCAAATTTAAACGATCTTAACTTATTTTTTTTAAATGGAACGTCCTATATATTTTTGCGCAACCTGATGAACAATTTTGTTTTCTTTCAAATGGTATAGTTCCCATTAGATCCTCGCAAGAAATTATGCGACATCCGTTGACTGGACGAAAAACAGTAAATACCTTAAAAACCAGAAGAGAGAGGGACAGGGGGAGATAGGGAACCGTTATACTATTCGAAAGAGAACAGAATTGTTCATCAGACAGCATAAAAATATACAGGGTGTCCCATTTAAAAAATATGTTAAGATGGTTTAAAGTTGATTAAATTCGGCAATCAAATTAAACCACCCTGTATTAAATTTTGACAGGGAATTATGACAGGGAAGTTATTTTGAAATTATGACAGGGAAGGTTAGACTTTTAGCTATGTCTCCTATAAATTTTATCGCTCTAGATTTATTATTGTAAAATACACGTCTCTTTGAATTAGGCAGTGCTGTTTAAATTTTTTTTTGAAAAAAACTAAAAATGTCAATAATGGTTAACTTTAACAATAGAGAAGTTCATCTAAAAATTGAGGCAGAAACAAAAATTGCAGTAATATACAGTATAACGGTATAATATACGGTATAACCAGAAGCGTTAGGTGGACGCCGTTATTTTAGTTGAGAAGGGGATATCCAAAACCACAATTGCCCAAATTTTCAAAATTAAAATCGAAAAATCTCTGAAATATGTCTAATGTCTCGTCACCGTGGGACACCCTGTATAATACTGATATGCGAAAGGCCTTCGATCAAATATATTCTAAAATATACCAAGTAGTTTCTCAAATATATCAAATAGATTCTTAACTAGCCTCTTATTATTAAAAATTAAATCCATCGGCATTTCTAGTAGTTTATTTACATTATTTCAATCTTATTAAGTTGATTTGAATGCAATTTGTTGAAAATATGGTCACTTTCAATCATATACTTATGAAAAATATCACGAACAAGAACAATTCTTGAAAGATTTAAAACTACCAACACCACCACATCTTTATATAGTTTACATCGTCAACTTTTAACAACGAACCCTAATTCTTTACTTCAACCGAAACCTCCGAGAATTTTATTAGTTTTTTAAAAGTTGATTGCGTAGGACACGCATGTCCTACGATTGTTTTAGGATTAAATATATTTAGAAATTTGAAAGTTGAATTTTTTTTGTAACAATAAAATTATCCCTTCTTGAAAATTTTCATGGCTATTAGGAAACCATTTAATTTGCGCAAAATGACCACAGTTTCATTGTTTATTAAGCCATATGAATTCAAACGACATCAGTAAAGTTAATACACGAAGTAGTATCCACAAACACCAAAACACTGTTACTACGCTCGACGCGCGTTTCGGTAACCAAGTTGCCATCATCCGGAGACGATTCAAACTGAGTCAGTTTTAATCGTCTCCGGATTATCGCTTCAACATACGCTATGGAGATCAAATACAATGCTTGCAAAGGATTGATCATCAGTGATAAAAATTTTAGACTTTTCGTACTCTTCAACATAGAATAACTTGATCATAAAGTTCAAAGTCATTCAAAAATCCTCTCTGTTTCTGTCCCCATGTTTCTCTTCGATGATGCTGTTCTGTAGAAGCTTTACAACCATTGCAAACCTCATTCTTATCATGGTTCGTTGATTGGGAAACAAGGAGAGTTTCTTCCCGATCTTTTTCTCCCTGTAAATGGATTTCTTTCGACTTTTCACAAGGTAGAAAAACTAAATTACCAGGAACATATAAGGGAACTCGGAAATCAGAATAGCTATTTCGTTACTGTCTGGTGTCTGACAATTAAGACGAAAAAAAAATTGTCCAGACATGTGGGCGCATCAATATTTTACTAACTAATGGCAGCACTATTTTTTATAAACGACGGCAAAGCCTGATCGAAGAGGGGCTCGGCTATATACGGGCCCATACTGTTCCGGAGTTCCTTGAACGTACCGCCACAACATTAAAATACAGATATATACCTTGTCTGTACCGGTGAACAGTTATTTATTTCGATTGTCATCGGGCGGTGTGAATATTCGAGTTTTCTATAATAGGAAACAAGACGCATATAACAGGCGCCAGGACAGCGGTTCAATAAAAAATCGACCTAAATCACTTTACAACGTGCGAACAGATTTCCGAGTACACTACCCGAAAAAAAACGCGTCCACATTTAGAACTCATAATCAACCCTAAAAGCCAGAGCCGTATTATTATTAGTATTTATTTCCCATAATGATGACGCCAATGGACATGCGGATTATAACACGCAGACATGCGGACTCAGATTGAAAAGTTTTAATACAAAATAATCATGCGTTTCTAAATTAAGTTATAACTAACATGACATATAATCCAATCACTGCAGTCTATTACATGCATTACATTTAAACGCATGTCTAAGCATCGCATCGCTACATTTTATCCCTGATCTGTAGAAGTGCCATACTTTTGTTGGGCAGTGTATCTACATCCTAATGCTACATTGTATATATTTTACTATGCTTGCGATCGATAAATTCTCTGCACAATGGAGCTGGTATATGTATATTATTGTTACATTTTTCCCCATAACAAAACGTGTTACATTTGCTGCCTAACTGTATATAAATATCAAAACCGTTGCAATATTATTGAGCCCACCACACCTGATCGTATTGGAAGTACACCAAACCCTCTAACCCTCTTTCAGGCTCAGTTACCCAATGTTTCGGTCTCTATTATGACAATGACTGATTCCGTGTGGTCACTATCTGAGATATGGCAGCTTGTTACCGGTTTTATTGGGGTAATAAATACCCACGACCAGGCACCGATAAAGAGATTCCTTATGCATACCATATCCCAGTAGACGACCACTAGGTGGACGATCGCATAGGCGTCACAACAATATCGTTCTACAATAATTGACCGAAGCAATGGAGATTCTTATACGACAATAGATTAACTTGCTCCAGGGAAACTGCTTTCATATGCCCCACATGCGGCGCCGTCTGCCACACGTTGGGTGCCACAATGTACAGGGTTTACTAGAAGTTACAGAAATCACCACGCGATAGTACGTGAAGATGATATCTCTGACGGAGACGTTTACAAACTAGTTAAGTGTATCAAGCGTAGGATTGTGGGGAAGCTGGTTCGACAATGTATCTTCATTGTCTTCATCGTTATTGCATTAATCGTTAACTTTAAAATTAGTGCATATTTTTTGTTTGACACTCAAGAAACTTGCTAAAATTTCTCCAATACTAAATAAAGCAATCCGTCTGATGTTATAAACTATAAACATAGACCTATACCTGTCTTGTGTTACTGCCAAGTTGTTTGAGATGATTATATACCATACAATACAGGGAATCTTATCTATGAATCATGTCAGCATATCATTCTACAAACGTCAATATGTAGAAAATGAACGTTCGATCTTTTCCTATAACACCTACATCCTGTGTTCCACGTGGGTCAAATTTAGGGCCTCCATTATTTTTACTGTTCATAAATGACCTAATATAATTAATAACCTTTATCAAAGCGTCTACAACATTAATGACTGTCAACTTTGCAGCCTGATATTGATATTATTACTGCATGATGTCTTCATGGCTAAGAATCAATCTACGCCCCTCATTCTAACCGCAATGGCTAGCTCAGAAGCCAGATACTTATGCGGGAGAGGTGGAGGCATATTGTTATTTCGCGGCCGCATGTACACCCAGGATCGACTTAGGCTGGTAAACTCTAAGCACCGTTCAAAGCAGAAATGAGTCTGTCTATGTATGTATTTATTTTGGCCCGGTTTGGGAGAAACCAGCGCGCCCATGGCGGGACCTCACACACAGACGCCGCTGTACCATACCGTATCGCCACACACCGTATCCATAATTAAGATGTAAAGAATTAAACATTTAAATTTATGCTGAAATGCAACTTTCGAGCGGCACATCGTTTTTTAAAACTATAAAAGACACAAACATTTTAAACTGGCACTACAGACACCGAGCTTGAGTAGAATTAATAACGTTTAATATTTGATTAAGAGACCTGGCTAAGTCGCTACGCCATAGGGGTATCGGTTACTACGAGGAAGATCACTAGGATGTGTATGCATCGTCGAGAAACGCATAATATCAATAGAATTCAGTAAATTATATAGTTACACTTGACTATGACGATAAAATATCTTGTACCTGCTTCACTTTTAGTAAACTTTGATGCCTCATATTTGGCGCATTATGCCCCACGTTGGGCGCCACCCGTCCCACGTTGGGCGCCAATAACAAAGTGAGCATTGAAATTTTATTTTTTTATTCATTTTCCACATCCATAGTCTGTCTTAAGTCTGTGAAACTGCCGAATCTTCTAAATGACGCCAGTTATGAAGTGTCATGTGAATGTACTCGTATGTCATATGTTTAACTTTCATAACTGTCATAACTTTTCTTCATGTATAGCATCAATACTTCAAAACACCGTTATGCATTGTGTCGTGGGTGAAATGCTGATACAGGTTCTGCTTCTTTTACAATACTGCATCGATCACTATCCGTAATATAATCTGAAAGCTGAGCTTATTCCGCCGAAACTGGAGTCCAACTCGGGAGTTTGCGACAACTGCGATTAAACTTTCCAACTTTTCACGGCTTACTATTAGCTTCGGTTGCTTACCCGTCCTATTCCGTCAGATACTAGATGTCTCTCTGTAATTTGTAATAGCATACATTTTACGTTGCAATATCCATATTTATCTGAAGTTCCTACCAAAGAAACGGAAAATTCATTTAGTAGTTCTCGAGATTTGTTACCAATGTCACTTTTGGATGGACCTCTATAACATGCCCCACGCTCCCGGCGCCAACTCTGACTCGCGTTGCGCGCCATGTAGGAAAATGTTTACTAATCATCCTCTTCGATTTGCGCAAGAACTACCGACTCGATGCTATGTCTTATATAAAGAAGTGTTTTCTATAATTTAAAAAAATGAGTATATATCGTTGGTGAAGGCTATCGCGGCCGCAATCCAAATAAACGCACCAGCGAAGGGCAGAGATATAAAAACAACAAAACCAGAGTCAGACTTAACAAGTCAAATATTGCAACAAATTATGACCAAACTCGATCAACAGGAAAAGACGAATAGAAAGATGATTCTTGAATGAATAATCAAAATAGAAAACAGCAACAAAAAAGCTGCAAATAACAAAAATAAAAATGGTTGCTAACGCTGATGATGGCAACTGGGATCGACGAGATGAAGAGAAGGCAGAAATATTTGCTGATCACTTGGCAAATATCAGCCACATAAGCCTACTGGCATAGAAGAGTTACCACAAATTACTAACAGAGATGGCACGATAATTAAGCCAATAACACCTGCTGAGATCACCAACAATATCAGAAACAATCTCAGTACAAAGAAAGCTCCAGGTTATGATCTAATAACTGCACAAATACTTAAGGAGTTGCCCCGCAAAGGCATCATGAAACTGACACATCTCTTCAATGCAGCACTACGACTCCGATACGTGCCAATACAGTGGAAGATTGCTGAAGTAATAATGATTCCCAAATCTGGCAAACCTCCTGAAAATAGAACATCATACCGACCAATTTCCTTACTGCCGATTATATCCAAACTGTTGGAAAAGCTCCTTTTGCAGAGACTCAAAACAATCATCGAGGAAAAGCAGCCTATTCCGTCTCACCAGTTTGGATTCCGTAATAAGCATTCGACTATGGATCAAGTGCATCGAATTACCGATGTAATTGAGCAGCACTAGAGCACTAGAAGAGAAAGAGATCTGCGCAACGATATTCCTAGATGTGGCCCAAGCATTCGACCGAGTGTGACATCAGGGACTGGAATATAAACTAGAAAAATATTTGCCACGACAAATGAGCCAAATTCTTCATTCATACATTACTGAACGCCACTTCAGAGTTAAATATGGAGAAGAATATTCTGACCTCAAGAAGATTTGTGCTGGAGTACCTCAGGGCAGTGTCCTTGGACCTGTTCTCTACCTGCTGTACACCAACGACATCCCACAAAGCGACGGAATAGTCACGGCAACATTCGCCGACGACACTGCTCTGCTTGCTACTGACCAAGACATACAGTCAGCCACGAACAAACTCCAAATAGCTGTCAATAATGTCACCACTTGGACAAAGAAATGGCGCATCAATCTAAATGAGGCGAAATCGATTCACGTCAATTTCACCAACAAGAAATATGACTATACTCCAGTGATTGTCAACCAGCAAACAATCCCACATGCCAACGAAGCAAAGTATCTAGGCATGACCCTAGATGCAAAACTTCGATGGAAAACACATGTGAAGAAGAAACGTGAGCAATTAAACCTCAAATTCAGACAAATGTATTGGCTCCTTGGACGTCACTCTGAGTTGTCAATACACAACAAAGTGCTTATCTACAAGCTAATTCTGAAGCCCGTATGGACTTATGGCATCCAACTCTGGGGATGCACTAAGAAATCCAACATTAAATTAATTCAAACGTTCCAGAATAAAGTACATTCGCAATGAAGACATCTATCGTGACCTGAATATGCCTATGGTTGAAGATGAGATTAAGAGGTTTGCAGGCAAACATAAGAAGAGGCTAGAAAACCACGAAAACGTCGAACTGATATCACTACTCGACAACAACGGACTTGTTCGACGGCTAAAGAGACTAAAACCGTTCGAATTGGTATAGTGACAGTGAAAGTGCCTAGAATTCTAAGCATGATATGTCTATCACATGAACCAAGTGATTAGTGTTATGTGGAGTGTGTCACTGGATACGTATCTACTGAACAGCTAAGTCTAGTTATTAGGAAATAATTGTTAGATAGATTTAATCTAGTTACAATTTTCAACGTCCATAGGGCGTTTTCTATTAAAAAAAAAAACATAACGAAAACATCACTTTCGCTTTAACATACTTGATCCCAATGATGTGTTTTCAAAATGTTCTATAACCGATCGGAACTAGACACTCTCTTATAATGATTATCATTCCATATGAAGGTATTCGATAAGCAAAATTCTGCTAATTTCTAAGATGTCTATTTTCCCTTACGTTTGGTCTGAGACAGATTTGCAATGAGTTATGCAAGAAACCGCATTAATACATGAGGACGTGCTAATCGCCGGCTGCAAATGCAGGGCAGCGTTAAAGAATCACGAATTGTAATTCAACTCGTGACGAGGTCACAGGTTAACATAAAATCTGACCACCGGCTATGAACAGCGCAGCGGTCAAAGTATCGCGATAGAATTTTAGGTATAAATGTCTCTTCTTCTCCGATGGCACATGCGAACATTATCGTCGTAGCATACAATCGCGTTCGATATGTCGACTTGGATGCAGGGTACACGGTGAGCTACTAGTAGGTACTATATTTAACATTTGTTGGTTTCAACAGCAGAAATAGATACGACACGATAAGAGCATGTTCCTAAAGCTGCGGATTATCTCCTTCTAGTGGTAATTTGCTACTACCTATCCGACATCAGAGATGCCTTGCTATAGGTCTATACGTCCTGCCATGTAGGCACCAGGATGGACCTCGAGATCAAGTGGACCAAACTACAACCGGTGGATTTGCAGAAAACAAGTATTCAGGGACCCCAGACATCCACAAATCAGGATTTTTGTGGATTCAATTCAACGCAGGACTTCTGAACAATTGTTTCGTCATTTATAACTAGATATATCCGACCCTTGCGAAAATTTGCGGTTTTAGGCTATGAGATGCAATATTATCTTCGTCCTCTTCGTATAATAATATAGTTGTATATGTATGTACGTAATGAATATAAGTCAGTTGCGGAATATAAAACAGAGTTTTCTCGATTTGATTGCTTAATAACAATGCTGTTCCTGCTTTCAGTCGATGAAGGCGTTAAAGCGGATTTGCATTTTACCCTCGACAACTGAGCTATAAAATAAATCATAAGAGCCCGGAAATCTTCTATTCGACAATTGCAATAAAATTGCTAAAAATTTAATGTAAATCTATTCAAATCGTTCTGGAGTCACTATACCAATACGACTTGTATAAACAGGGACGTATCTGAAATGTATCTAAATCTCCTTCTTATGATAGGGGTATTCGTTGGAATGGGAAAATAGTTTCATTTTGTCTCATATTAAATAACTAAATTGAAATTATCTTTCTAATTTTTCTTTCTTTATCTTTCTAATCTCTAAATTTCTTGATAGACCCCTAGATACAGCGTGTCCCTGTTTGAAAACCAAAAAAATGAAACTATAAAAAAGATAAAAATACAAAATAAAAAAAAAGATATGTATATTTGTATATATGTGTATGTAGGTATGTATGTGTATATATGTATATATAGATGTGTATATGTATGCACGTGTATGTTTATGTTTATACTCATTAAATAATTTATTATTTATCTAATTTAGTATTTTTACCAGTATTTAACAAAGGCAAAAAATAAAAATCAGTAACACAGTTACTCTGTTCCATTTTATGATTACTTCTTTTTTTATTTTTTTTATTTCATGGTATAATAATTACAATTTTGAGATTGACTTGATTATTTGTGATGAAACAACCAAATGGTAAAAAAAATCCTGTGTCTAATCGAACGAGTTTTCGGAGGCCAACAAAAGAAAACCATTAAAAAAAAGAAATTAAATAGCGTTATTTATTATTTTATGGGTATTTTGAAGTTCCTTTACTTAAATTGTCTTTTAATATGTGAATTACGTAATATTAATACCATTTATTCTGCGTATTTACCATAATTTAATAATATATCCTACCTATTTAATATACAGCTTCCCCAGAGATAGTTGGAACTCCTTACCATGGTTCATCAGTTGACTGTTGGTCTTTAGGTGTTCTTATTTATCCGAAAAATCATGCCGACGGAGAAATTTTGTATAAATGCACTGGTGGGTAAATGACTGTTGTTTAAAAATATCAGATATCAGAACAATCGCCAACCAGACACCTGTAAGATGAGCTGTCCTATTGTCCCTGGCACCTCCGCCACCGCAACTTGAGAGTGACTTATGCTTGCAGGAGAAGATTGGAAAATATAATCTGCTGCACCTACTGGATCACAATCGGTTGGCAGTTTTATGAGCCTAACACGTCCAGTCGAAAGCAGGATACTAGATATGATAAAGGAGCTGTTGGATATTCAGGAAATAACTACTCAGATGGCACTGACCCCTACCTGCACTCAATTACACCCACAAAGTAGTCCACAGAGTCCGATGTCACTTTATATTTACATGAGCACTGTTCTTAAATTCGTAGTTAAGTGTGTTTTTGACCTTCTGTACTCATCCAAATTTACGCCCAAGAAGCGTACACTACTGCTCTGCATCAAGGACGTTCCGTTGATTTTAATATCTGGTGCCGAACATGGTTTTTGTCTATTGCGAAATCTTATAAATTGTGTTTTTCCAATATAAAAATATATGGTATTAAGAGAATACCAACTACTTAATTTATGAATTTAGAACAGTATTGCATCTAGACTCCTACACTTTATCAGATTTATCTGATAGGACAACATACTTATCATCGGCATATATAATAAACGATGCATCTGTGGTAAAATAAAAAAATATAAAGGCCATTGGTATATAATAAAAATAGTACAGAGCCCAATATTGAGCCCTGAGGAATTCCGAGTAGTCCTCAGTACAGTATGTCACACTGGTGTACTGGCTTCTATCAATTAAAAAAGAGCGAGTCCAGTCAAGAGTATACTCTTCTCTAGTTTCCACATATGTCGAATATTGGTTTTCACTAGTTTTATTCGAGGCTCGTAAGTTACTAACAAGATTTTCGTGGCGTTCAGGGTCAATTTGGAGGAAGGATTTAATTGATGATGATGAGACATGGTTTGAATTATTGGTAATCTTATTATTTGTGATGTCCAGTCCAATTTTAGCTGCGGAATTTTTAGTCCAACTAGATGTCGTATTAAATCCCAGTGGAACATTTTTATGCGAACCTTTAGAATTTGTGTTTTCCAAAAGGGATTTAGAGTTAAAAAAGTAGTTAGGATGTTATGTTTTTGTTACTTTTTTCTAAGAGTAACTTTAACAATATAACGGGACAAATATTTTTATCTGTGTCATTTTTTTGTCATCCATTTGCTGTTTGCTAATTTTTTAGACCCACCGTTTGTGCCGCCTTTGGAAACATTTAATTATATTCTATTCTCCCTGTTGGGCTTCCATCTTGATTTTTTTGACGTGACATCTTGATTTCGTGTTTTTGTGATTTGCAGAATTGATTTTGATGTTTTTTGTAATTTATTCAGTAGAAATTTTCCCATAACGACTCATATTGTACAATCTCAATATTCTCCAGCATAATAAATTAGGTCTCACATTTAAGGAAGCAGAAGTAGGAGATAGGCATGCACTGCTCGTAGACTCCTACACCATCTAGATAGCCATAGATGGTATTCCTGACGTGTACGTAATATGTAGTGTAACAATTAATCCTTTTAAGATAACTGTGCGAGAAAGATCTTGCTTTAGGTAAACTTCTGTCACCGGCCCCACGTTCGGCGCCATATCCGCCACAGGTTGGGCGCCCTTCTAAGCGCTTTACTAAAAGTTACAGAAAAGTCCGCTTTTACTGTCAAACAACCTGTGTGTACACATCCGGGAAGTAGAATGGACGCCTGCGACAAATGCTGGCACCTATTGTGACAGATCTTCAGTGTTGTCGGCCACAAATTTGCTTGGCGCCCCCATTCTACTCTACTCCTTTAGTGTGGTTGTGTAGTGTAGTCAGTTTTGCTGTCGTGTATGTCACGAGAACTACAGATTAACATCTTGTAGCACAATGTGGCTTGTTGCACAATCCAGAAAAAAAGTTATTTACGAATCGCTTATTGCCTATACTTAAAAATAATAAACCTCTGGCTTTTGGGGGCCATAACGATCCAGAACGTCCTCTGAGCTTTCAACTAGCGACACACACAATATGTAATTAGAACCGATAAGCAAAAGTAAAAGTCGCAAGACATTGGTTTGGTATGATTAGAGATACTAGGCATTTCCTAGACGTCGCGGTATGTCGACAAACGTAATAAAATTTAACTGCCATCGATAAGATTAAATTGACGAAATTGTTCGTTTCGGCCTTTATGCCCCGGGCTGCAATGAATTGCCAATAAAAGTGCAGTTAAACGTGAGCCGAAATAGACTAGCGTTTTTATTGAACCTTGAATGAAGTGCGATACCGTCGTTAGCCAAAAATTAACCCAATATAAATTATCGTTAATAATCAGTTATAATAAAAGTCAATTACATACGAATTTATTAGATCGCGATTGGTAGAGGATTTGAAATATTTGACCTCAGGGTTGCACTCTAATGTAGACAACCGAATCTCTTTACAGCTACTAGCCTTCTTGTTCTGAAATAAGTAGGTATATACATACCTTGTTTTTCTTATTTTTCTATTTTATATACCTACTAATTGGTATATAGCTACTATATTAAGTATCGTTTGTTTTTCTCTATTTTTACAAGCTTTTATTTAACTATGTATGTATGTTTGTTCAGGTCAAATCTTGCAACTGAATTTTAGAGCAATTATCCTCAACCGATTGAGCTAAAATTTTGCGTACAATAATACATAATACATACCTACACAATATCCGATGTATTCCAAATTTTCAATCCTTAAAAACCACGCTTAAATTAATTTAAAAAAATAAACGAAAATATTGTAAAAATTTGACGTTTATGTATGTATATACACGATACACGCACCTATTATGATTAATTATGAGTCTCCATAATTATGTGGAATGGAAAATTTTTTATGATCCGAAAAAATGCGCTTGTTTTTTTATACCATAACACCCTTAATTTTGAAGCTACAGCGTCCATTCAACAACCATTTTAGAGGTAATTTCAAGAACTACCAACTCCAACTAGAACCTGAAGAACTACAGGTAATTTCAACATCATATACATTTCAATACGCCCAAACTCTTCATATTCAAACGGTAAGCGCTCATTTCTTTCTCAAAAATTTGAGTGGCCCACGGTTTCTGCACCGTATCTCGCTTAGTGATACCGCAATATTAAAGCAATAGTGCTCATTTTAAAGCTCTTTCTGCGTACTACAAAAAAAGTTCAATACATTTTCCCCGAATAATGCATTAGTTTTCCGTTATTTAACGTTGATGCCTCGAACTAAGAAACCAAGCAAAAAAGAGTCTTATATATTCAACGAGTCATAACTTCCTTTATTTTAAATCTAGCGCATTCATAAAAATAATGGTCTCTTTGTATTTTTATAAGCTTAATTTTTGATTATTTCCACATTTTTGATAGAACGCGATTTTTTAAAACTATTCGCGAATAACCGTCCAAAAACATTCATTTTCAATCGTGAATAACTCGAATAATAACCGAATAAAACCTTTATAGAACATTTTTTACTTAAAATTGGTCCCTGTATCCCTTTCCGTGATTATTTTGAGTGAAAATATTTCCACCCCCGAGAAGGGATGGCATTCACCTCCAGGGTAAAAAAAGACTAATCCGATGAGCTTTCGTTCTAAATATGGTCCTTAAGTCCCTACTTATACCACAGAAAAGAGAGTTAATTCGCTTTTAACCTCTTGTGCATAATTCTTCTTTCTTGTTCATAATTCTTTATAAAATATTAAATATCAATATAAATGATCAATAAAACAAATCGTACATCACTCTGAAGATCCACAATGAAGATGAACTTGAATTCTGAAACTTTCCCAGTTAGCGAACTTGCACAAGAGAACAGTATCGTCCGCGTAAGTAATAATAGTACTTGAGGTTTGCAAGTTAAATACTGAAATGATGTATATAATAAATAGTACCGGACCTAATACTGTTCCCTGAGGTACGCCGCACTCAACTATTTCTGATCTACTTCTTGTACTATTTATTTCTGTGTATTGACGTCTATTACTTAGGTAAGATTCCAAAAGATTTATAGCGTTATTTCTGAACCCATAATTCTCTGAAGTTGTCAATAGTTCCGAATGGCATACTGTATCAAACGCTTTCTTTAAGTCTAAGAATACAACTACACATTTTTGTTGGTTATCAAGGGCCTCATATATAAACTTTACCATATGGGATATTGCATCTTGAGTACTTTTATTTTTTCGAAAACCAAACTGAAAATTTGATAGTAGTTTTGGCTTTTCTACGTAACTAATGCTTTAGGTACTTTTTCAAAAATCTTGACAACATTTGTAATCAAAGAGATGGGTCAAAGGGACGGCTCAAAGGGATGAGTACCACTTTTGTATATGGGTTTTACAACAGCTACTTTAAATTCAGTTGGGCATAATCCTTCAGAAATGCATCTATTTATTATTTGTGCTAATGGTTCCACAATGAACGTAGAAATTTGCTTTAATGTTGTAATGCCATCTATATCCGGCGATTTGCCATTTTTCATTTAACTAATAATTTTTCCAATTTCTTGACTATTAGTTGGATACAAAAAAATTGATCTATGTTTGTTTTCAGGTACTTCAAATGAAACGGGTTCGACTTGTTCTGCAAGTGTTTTACCAATGGTACTAAAGAAAGTGTTAAACATATTCGCTTTTTCGTAATCATCTGTCACAAGTATGTCATTTTCATCTCTTAGTTGTTGAATATTATTAGTTTTATTTTTAGAAAATCCACAGTATTCGTTGGTGACTTTCAATTTTATCTTTGTAGTATTTATTTTTTGTTTTTTTATTGATTTTTTTAACGTCATTGCATAAAGTTTTATATTGATTTCTTAGTTGGTCATTTGCAGGGTCCTTTTCTGTTTGATTATACATAGCATCTCTTTTATTCATTAGTTTTATAATAGCACTAGTTATCCACATATTTCGTTTTTTATTTCGTAAGTTTATGCATATCTCTATTTTGTTTTTATTATATTAATAAATAGTTTTACCGAGTCCCCTATATTATGTTGTTTTATTTCATCCCAATTTATATTCCGAAGTTCCCTTTTGTAAAATGTAAAATGTAACGTTTTTCTAAAATCCTTGTATCTTTAACAAAAAAAAAGTTATTGTAGCAAATAAAAAAAGAAAATATAAGGAATAGATGTAGCTTGATAAAAAAAAATAAGAAATTATAAGATGTAGCAGGTTAGCCACTCCATATATTGTTTTAAAGTTAGAGTAAAAAGACACTTTTGGTGTCACCCTGTATAATATGGACATTTGCCTAGTTTTTTTTAAATTTAATCCTCTGTGAGATTCTTTATAAATTTAACTACAAGATGAAAAAATTAATCAAATCGGACTTAAATTAACAGGTTCATGGACACTCTCTGATTAGTGGTTGTGCTTGTTACATCACATATGTATGCTCACTAATAATGAAGAATAAAAAAATATATTGATATTTAAGGGTTCCTAGAGTCATAAATAAGCTGCTTATGGACCAAAAAACAAACGGCTATAGACGTCAGTGTCACATTATAAAAAATTTTTATACAATTTATGACACTCGACGTCCATAGACGTCCTACTATTTATGAGGAACACAAAGGAGAAGATATTTATTCCGTTATTAATTATAGAAATTATTACTGTAGCTGCAGCTTAAAACATGGGGCAACACATGCAAACACTGCGCGTGTACACATTTAGGAAACTCATGTAATTTCTTATAATTTTCCAGCAATAGAATCTCCCCTAGAAAATGTTACTGCAAGCAGCTGCCGTTTTCGGTGTCTTTATTGAAGTTTGTTGATTTCACAAAAACATACACGCTATGTTTGTTTTTTTTACCATATTATTATATATGTTGACCTTTTCAGAATTTCTTTTATTGATAACAACCATAGGATTAAAATAATATAAAAAAATATATATCGGCAAGAACGAGTTTTCTGGTAAATCGGTAACGATTATCCTATCGTTTGTTTTCCGATCCCCACCATTATCGACGTCTATCAACTACACAGAGTCAAATTAGTGTCCCTGGTGTAAACTAATAAACAGCTGGCATAAGCAGATTTATATGTGTTAATTCGACGTCTACTAACTTTGTTGGTAAAAAATGCGAAGTATTTGATAGGGGGCTAGGCAATAACCCCTCTAATAAGGACAAAGTGCTTACTTTAAATATCATGGTGACGTCACGCTCTGGGGGCTTAACCCAGATGGAGGCTAATATACTCTCTAAGCTAATTCAAAAGGCTTGTCTAGGTCGGTCGAAGCGGCGATGCCAGAATGTGTTCCAGTGCGACGCTTCTCCGCCTATATGTTGTACTGTATTTAGAATGTAAACAAATTAGAATATAAACAAAATAAAGTAGCTTTCTCATTAGTCAATTATCAAATCAAATTGGCCGCAAAAAGTCGTTAAGAAGCAAGCAACTAACAACTCTCGTGTCAATTGTAATTTGGCAACCCTGTTAACGATGTTTTGTTTTGGGTTTTAGTATAGGACGCCGCCACGTGCCAACAAAATCACCTCTAGTCTAGAGGGGATATTGTTATTACACGCGCGCTTGCCTATTTCCTAATCGATTCTTGATCTTTTTTAACGGTTTATTTGTTGCGGTATTATATCATAATGCCCCAAAAGTGTTGTGTTGTACAGGAAATTACGATACCAGTAGAAAAGTTCGGGTGTTTCGTTTTCCCAGAGACGAAGAATATGGCAGAAAATGGCTCTCTGCAATTCCACGTGAGAGTTTTGTGCCGAGTTACAATTCCCGAGTGTGTGAGTGCCACTTTGAAAAGGAAGATTTTATTTACAAAATTTACAGGATACAAAAACTGGTGAGATCGTTTCAGTTGTTTTAGCTTTACCCCTATTAAAAGAAACTAGCATACCAAGTACATTTCCGAACTGTCCCAAATACTTGTCAAAAAAAGTATCGTATCGGAAAATCAAACACGAAAAACTTACAGAAATACATGAAATACATTTTCAGACATACATACAGACATGTCAAAGCTTAACCATGTTTTGAACTTTATGTCCAATGTACGTAAAAACTTAAAAATAGAGGACGAAACTGTTTCACAAGGAATTGAATTTATTTCTGATCACCTTAAATTGCGAACATTATCAAAAGAACGTTATAAATATTCCACTACCACTATGGTTTTTTGTTCAATTTTATATACAATTAGCCCTCATGCATATAGATATTTACGAAATCGTGGACCTATAATTTTGCCCCATCCCGAAACAATCAAAGGAGTCTGTAATGGTTTTCTAACTGATCCTCATATTGATGAGAAGAAAACTTTTTTAACGTGTGCACAAAAAATCTTTAAATATTTAAAAGACCAAGACAAATATGTTAGTTTACTAATGGATGAAATTCACATTGATCCATATTTAGATTATAAATGTGGTAATGTTGTAGGAGCAATAAATAATAACGATTCGTTAGCGACATCTGCGTATACATTTATGTTTATTGATTGTTCAAATTTTAAAGAAGTTGTTCATATTGCTCCTGTGTCTAAAATTAATCACGAATTGCTTTTCAGTTTTCTTAAAACAATTAACCATCTAAACTCTAACAATTAGACACATGTAATCTTGACTGTATTTCGAAACAGTTAACAGTTAACCATTTAAATTATTCTTTACCTGTGTTTTTCATAGACTCCGATAGATTTATGCCGTAATATCTTTGTTTGGTTTGATCTTTTTATTGATCTCCAAAACTACATTTAAACTATTTCAGACATACCTACCTAAATAACTACATAAAGCCCGTAATAACATAAGTATCTCGTAGGCCTCCGGATGGTGACGTCACGAGGCAGCACTTTGTCCTTGTATTAGAGGTGTTGTTGGGCTAGGGCGGCTATAGACGTCGTAAAATTGAGGTGAAACAGCACGCACCGTGGACTAAACGTCTATAGACGTCGCTGTCCGTGAACGTGTTAACAAAGTTATTGATTAGCAAACTTCATCAATATTTTGAGTGTCCGATTATTTTGCCGGTGAGTGTATAATGCCAAATATTAAATTAAATTATTATTATAATTAAAAATAAACTATAATTCGAAATTAATTCAACAACTTTAATTGCAACGTAATTCGCTGATCAATTCACCCGGCAACAATTTTAATTGAAAATCCAACATACCAGGAGATTAGTACTCGAAATATTAGCGTTAATAACGCCATGAAATTATATAATTTATTTAAATGGTCCAATAAATTAAGCCAGAAACAATATCGCGGAGAATATAAGGAAAAATAATCGAAACACACTTTCCCTTTCGGCGATGCCGACAAAGTCTAATGAATATTCATGGGCCGATTGATTTCCGACCAAAAAATAGGACCAATTTATATCAATTCGGATACGTTTTAATTACAGTTGGCGCCTAGTCCCACGGCGACGTATCAAGGTGAATTCTAATCCCCAATTATAGATTGAATTGCAATCTATATGTTCTGGTACGAATCTTCTGTTGATAATTACTATTACTGGAGTGGATCTGGAAGATATGGGTCGAAACAGACACCTGAAATTTAAACATTTTCCCCCCATCTATCAAATCGGATCCTCCCATCATTTTGGCATGGTTTGTGCAGACGCGAGTCAATGCGATAAATTAAAAGCATGGGAATCGTTTTTAATGCATATCTTGGCGGCTTTTGTCTTTACAAAAAAAAGTTAATATAAAAAATGAAAGGTTCGACAAAATTCGCACGCCCATTTAAGCTGAGGGAATTCGGATAATTAGTTCGCAAGATATCGCGGATCGTAGTGGCGAAAATAGGAAAAATCAAATTGGTTTTGCATCAAGGAGAGCGGAGTTGGAGGCTCAATTTTTCTTGGTTGAAAATATTTTTTTTGTTTGTACCAATAATCTCAATTATAATTAAAAAAATGAGTTTTGTAATAAGAAAATTTTACAGTGTGACCCGTTAAAATGAAGCCGGTAAAAACATTGTTACCACTTTTGTAATAACTTTCAAAAAAAAGACGGTGTACTGGGACACAGAAGAGAGAGCTTGTACAGAAGCGAACGTAACGGCGCACTGTGGGACAGAAACCCCTTAAAATTACTGGATAGGGCTGGAACCTTTGATATAACTATAACACTCGGAGTAGTTTCCACAAACACCAATACACTTTCACTTCGCTTGACGCGCGTTTCGCCAACCAAGTTGGCATCATCCCGAGACGATTAAAACTAATCTTAAACTACAAAATCTACCATATTTATACTATTTTCATGGTGACGGCACTAATGATATCACCGTGAAATTTACGCGTGACTAATCACGCTTCAATGATCGCTTGCTACGTAACACGTAACGCGGGCTATACGGTATAGGTCCCTTGTCGCGATTCAAAAGCGCGATCAAAAGATTGCGCCAGAAAGACTATTTTTATTCAAAAGCAGATAAAGGTAATTGGTTGTTATTTTAGATAAAGAGGACTATTATGAACGGGTAAACAACCTAATTAGTAATGGTCCTTATAAAGAACTTACTAGAAACCCTTTACCAAGAATGACCACTGAAATAAAAAATGTCCTCAAATCATGTAACAACCTTATTACTCCACCTGTTAAGAATAGGTTACGTGTATCTAACCCTACTGTACCTAGATTGTATTGTCTACCAAAAATTCATAAGCCAGGGAAGTCGGTGCGTCCGATAGTATCGTCTATTGGATCTCCGACTTACCACTTATCAAAATGGTTGACTAAGGAATTTGAAAGTTTGCCCATTGCACAGCCTAGTTTTTCAGTTAAAAATTCGAATGATTTCATTGATAAGGTCAAGAATATTCAATTGCAAGAGGGTGAAATTTTGATTTCCTTTGATGTTTGTTCATGATTTCCGAGTGTACCAATTCCACAGACCTTGGACTATCTTGAGGATTTACTCGAATTAAACAACTATAGAAAAGAAGTAATAGATGACTATATAAACCTTACAAAACTTTCTATGAAACAAAATTGCTTCCGTTTCAATGACAAGTTCTATGTACAACATGAAGGAACCGCAATGGGTAACTGTTTATCGCCTCTCATTGCTAATGTCTTCATGAGTCGATTTGAAACTGAGGCAAAATAAGAATTCGAGTATTTTCCTAGGATTTGGCTGAGGTATGTGGATGACATTTTTGCCGTGTTTGACACTAAGATTCTTAGATGTATTAGTAATTAAAAATAGTGACAATAGGTTAGAATTTGATATATATAGAAAAGATACCAGTACGATCAGATATATCCCTAATGACTCTCACCACTGCTATCAACATAAAATGGCAAGTTTTAATTTTCTTGTCCATCGTTTACTAAGTTTCCCTCTCAGTAATGAGAGGTTTGAAAAAGAAAAAGTATTAATTAATATACATGATATGCACACATTTCCACGCCACCTGTCAGGTAGTGTACTCGACGGGTTTTTTCTTTGGTTTCCTTGGTAACTTGGTTCCCCCAGTAGGCCAGTATTCCACGAACTATTATAATGTAATTTTCAGGGACAATACTTTTTATGCATAATGAATATTGATATTGATATTGGATATTGACTTTAATTGTAGTTTTAATTTTTTTTATATTTTAATCTGATTCATACTCTTTAACGTCTACTTCAACAGTCATGTCTGGTTCGATTTCTTCTTCTTCTTCCCCTTCCTCTTGCTGGATGTTCATCAATTCTTCAAATTAAGATGTTATAGTAAAATGTTTAGACAGTGGGAAAATTCAATGAAATGAAAAAACTCGAATCCGAATTTGTTTTTAATCATTATGTACAATTTTGAGCTTTTTTTTTAAATTTACACTTTAATTACTCGAAAAACGTAAAATTCCATGTTACATTGATAAACAAAAAAATTGCAAATCAAAATATACTACTATAATTAACAACCAAATAAGTTAATAAAGTTAATATTTAATAAGACATCTACAATATTTTGAGAAAGTTGTAGAATCTTCGTTAAATTATATGCGTAGATGCCTATTTATTGCTATTTTAAGATAACTTATATACCTGACCTACGGAAAATTTTAGCCCATCAAAAGGTATTTCATAGAGAAGTGGTGAAGGGGCTAGGAAGGTCTGGACTAATGTAACTAGATGTAACAGTTTAAAATGTGGCTGTCGAAAACATGGTTTAAAAGGCACAAATTTATGCTCAAATTGTCATGGTTCTGAAAAATGCTCCAATGTGGAAGAAAAAACCTACGAGGAAGTTAACGATTCAGACGAAATTGTGGATGAAGAACCAATGCAGACTGGAAATAATATTGGAGACGAAGACGGTGATGTCTTGAAGAAGAAATCGGAAGGTTTGTCCATTCTAACGATGAAGAAATGCCATTAAAGAGACAATGGGTAAGTGATTAGAATTTAGGATAAGGTATTTATAAATAACAAGATTAATATAGGTATTTAAAAATATTATAATGAATAACGTAATCAGTATAAAGTATCTAAATTAAATAATACGATTTACATATATATTTATATATTGAGATTTTCTATGACATAAATGTAATTAGAATTTTTAAACTTTTTTACTGAAAAAAATTGCAGCAGTCACATTTTTTAGATGAAATCCCCTTTCAATTTTATCTTTAATATTTAGAACAACTATTTTCGTATGTTTTTTGCAATCTTTATGTTTTATGGATTTGTAATTTTTTTGTTTATCAATGTAACATGGAATCTTAAGTTTGTCGAGTAATTAAATGGTAAATTTTAATAAATATATCAAAATTGTACATAATGATTAAAGCAAAATTTTTCGGATTCGAGATTTTTCGTTTCTTTGTATTTTCTGAGAACATTTATCATAGTAATGTATATTTTTTTTACAGCATCGGAAAGTAGAGATTTCAACGAACAAAAAGCCCATCGACTTTTTTAAAAAAGCAGATATTTTGACGCGAGAATTTTCGATTGAAAATTAGGGTGCTTTTTCGATATTAAGTCAAAATAAGGTGAAAAAATAAATATTTTAAATAAAAAAATTACAGTGTCTTTGGGACATAAAAAGGTAAGTTTTCACCAAATTTCTTTAAAATTTCACATACATTTTGAGGTTATGTGAAAAAGTGTATATACAACTTGTAGATCATTTTATTTATATTATATAAATGTAATTTATGGTGCCACCCAGGGGCGGTTTTAGCCTTGTCTTTAGGGGGGGGGCGGAAAATCGAAAAAGCTACAGCATTGCAGACGCAGGGGATTTTTTTATAGCGTTTATTTGAGCTGTTTTTTGTTAAACCGTCTATTGCCGATTTGTCGCATTCTTTTTCGAACATTGGTGTGGGGCAGAAAAAATACGAGAGGCGACGATGAAAATCCTAAATTAGGTAAATAAAAATACCTATATATAAAAAAAAATGTATATGTTACAAAATAAAATCAATATTTCTTTAGCTAATTACGGCAAATCTGTCTATAACATTGTCTGGAGACAATTAGGGGGCGATCGCCCCTGTCGCCCCCCCTAAAGACCGCCTCTGGTGCCACCCTGTATAAGACAAATCATTAGAACTTTTTTAAAACAACATTAGATAAAAGCATCTACACTATGAAATGATTAATATCGATGCAAATCTAAAAAAGTCTTAAGATTGGACTGGAATAAATTTTCTTTCCGGTGTTTTATGTTATTACCTAATATATCACACGCAAAAAATGTAACAATCTGTACTACTTTTAACCTATATTATCATTATGCAACATCTCGGTGACACGTAATAATGAAGTGTATAACAAAATACTAATTTCCTGCAAATATCCCGCACATTGTGCTTTTATTGATGTGTTTTACTTACTTTAAACGCAGCGCGCGAGAATTAGCAGATTAACGGACCGGTTACATTTAGCACCGACCGAACCGAGAAACCAAAAAAGCTCCTAGTGATCCTGAGTGGTTTAGTGATAATAGCACAAGCTACTACAAAGTTGACACATCCAAGTGTAGGGAGGCTAGCAGGCTATGAAAGTATGGAGTAGTCAGTTGCGATCCGCACGCCGCATTGGTAACAAACAAACGCGACTCGCGCCTACTAGAGAGACGGCAAGTTTTCAGTAACAGACTAGAATAACTCTAACATATAATTTAGCCCTTATCAAGTTATTTTCGCAAGTTTTGGTGTACTTCAGATAAACCCCGGTGATATTTTAACGAAAAAAAAAAGACTGACTTAGTGATTGAATTGTGGTAAAAAGCGATGTGATAAGTTGGAAGTAGGGTTAGCTCGTATAGAGGTGGAATCTATTCCGGAAAAATGAGTGCCAATGGGTTTCGGCAGCAGCCTTCCACAGGGACGCAAGGGAAAAATCTCAGCTATAACTGCAAGCGGTAAAAAACTACCGAAGATGCTAGCGGACCGGAAGAAAACCAAACCAGTAGATAGAACATATAGAATTTATTCGAGGTAATAGAAAATTTAGCGTTAGACATTACTTGCCGTCCAGATAAAAAGCAAATCATGGCTGTATTCAAGAATTACTACAACAGGAAGTCCCACTGGAGCGTGGCAGTCTCCTGCCTGTACCTCCTCTGCAGCACCGTCTCCTGCACCATAGTGGACGGGGAGCGGGTAAGACATCACCACATAAAAGTGGCAGACAATTCCCAATTAGAAAAGACCCAGATAGAGGACAGCTCGAAGAATCCGCTGCTTGGCTGCCCAAATTGCCTTTATAAAAACGAGAGGGACCGGGAGAAATCCGAGACGGACAAGCTTAGGTTAGAGGCCATCAAGAAGCAGATCCTCTCGAAACTGGGGCTCAGGCAGAAGCCGAACGTGACTCATAGTCTTCCAAAAGAAGTGATCTGGGATACCCTGTACAGGGCAGAGGACGAGAATAGTGATTTTTTACTGCGAAATTTTGATAGTGAAGAGAATTTTTCGACCACCAGCGCCAGGACCAGCACCCTGGAGACCGTGGACGTCGACGACTTCTACGGCAGGACGTCGGAGATTATCTCCTTCGCCGAGGAAGGTAAGTCGATGCTTATTTATCACTTAGATCTTAGGCGATCCTTATCCTAGGCGATCTTATTTTTCTATGAATAAGTAACTATAAGCTAAACATTAATTTAATGTACAGGGTATTTTCTGAACTAGTTCACTAAATATAATGAAATTGCTCTGAGCACAGCATTTGAACCTGTCACTTGGATATAGATTCAGAACGCTAAACTCTGTCCGGTATACATATAAGTGTTAATGGACGAAAAATTAGTGATAAATTATAAAATGTGCAGCATCGTGTAGGATACTTTTCCGAGATTCGAGCATTTAAGCTAAAAAAATGTATGAACATTTTTTAGTCGGCGATTATTAATTTACGCAACTGTTTCGTATATTTTTTTCTCGTTTCAGTTTTAGATTATTTTTCCTTTGCAAAATTTCGGAAATATATGTATATATTTTCGAAAAAAATTCAACCACTACCTATTTTTCAAAAAAAAATTAAATAGCATCATTCTCTTTTCGCAGTGTTAAATTTTTATCCTAAAAAGTTCATGCTTTCGATCATCTGGAATTACATTAGTAAATATTCTTTGATGTCTAAAAATAACACAACCTGACCTAAGCTTAGATCCATGGGATATATAAGGATACTTATTTATCACATTCTCTCTCCCTCTCTATATATATATATATATATATATATATATATATATATATATATATATATATATATATATATATATATATATATATATATATATATATATATATATACACTTAGCCGCAGAAATTATGCTCAAAAAATTATTTCAAAGTTGATTTTCTCGCGAGCTGATAAATCGATTTTGATAATTTTTTCAACTGAAGCTTTTTTCTTTGGTAATTGCCCTGTGGTAGAATTTCTTTATTCAGATTTCAGTTTTAAGCTTATACGCGGTGCAAAAATAAGGATAGTTTTTCTGCGTTAAATTTGAGACACCCTGTAGGGAGCATTAGCAACAACAACGGATGCATAATGATATGATACTGTAGAATCATGTTTTCTGAACATTTGTTTTTTTAATTTTCTCTGATATCTGCAATAATAAGGAAAATACACAGTTTTACACCAGAACATGTTTTTTTTATTAAAATCACATTTTGACAATATGAAACTAAGAATAACATTAACAATAATTAACAATACATAGGAAAAAAAGTACATTAGTGTCGCGTGTTTCCACCTCTACTTCTAATAACTGCTTCACATTACCGAGGCATACTCGATATTAAATTGGATATTTGATTTCGGTCAAGTCCATTCCAAATATCGTTAACCAATATTTGGACGTCTTGCAGGTTGGCAGGTAGATGCTGTCTCAGTGCCGTAACAATAATATCCTATAAGTGCTCAATAGGATTCATATCGGAACTGTGCGGTGGCCAATTTACAGTTCGAATATTTACGTCATGTATTCATTGACGATGCGCGCTACAGGTCTTGCGTTATCGTGAACACTTCTTGAATACATTCATGAGGAGTCATATTCCTTTTAACGCGTTCCATTTTCACGAAAGAACAATAAGAAAAGAACATAAGAAATTATGAACTTAATTATTCAATTTAAGACGATATGTACATAAATAAATAAAGGAATTGTCAAAAACTGACATTTGCTGATACTGTTGATTTATCATAGACTACTTTGTTTGTTAAACCAAATAAGTATTCAGCAAAATTGTGATTTATTGAAGAAAATCATGTTCTGGTATAAAACTGTATTTTCATTGATATTCCAGATATCAGAGAAATTTAAAGAACAAAATGTTCAGAAAACATGAGGCTACACTACGATTTCATTGGGCATCCGTTGTTGTTGCTAGTGCTTCCTACAGGGTGTCTCAAATTAAATGTAAAAAAACTATTCTCATTTTTGCACCCTATCTTAGCTTAACACTGAAATCTGATTAAAAAATTCTATCACAGTGCAATTACCAAAGAAAAAATATGATCGAAGTCAATTTATCAGTTCGCGAGAAAATCTACTTTGAAATTGAGCATAATTTTTGCGGAAATTACATGAAAACACAACTCTTGTATATTTATAATAATAAATTAATTCTTTATTTTCCTTGAAAGATAATTAATCAAGACAGAAGCATCCATTAAGATGAAACAGAACGCAAAATTTAAAAGGTAAAATTGATTTAGGCAGAATAAAATCTGGTATATAATTTTTTCTGATTTTTTCTAAATTAATAGAAACAAAAATGACATTTTCAAATTTTAACAAATAGTTTTATATTTTTTAAAAGCAAATCGAATGCTGCTTTAAAATATCATAATTTTCCAAAAATATGTCCTTAAAAACCTGAAGGAAATAAATGTAGTGGCAATGGCGATCAGAACGCTCTGTACATTATTTATCACAAAAACTTAGATTAGTAGATATATGTGCTTATAACAGACAAAAAAAACTTTAAATAATTATTGAAAAAATTGAGCAAAATTACCCAAATAATAAAAAAATTATCGTAAAAAGTTAAATAAAAAATATATATTCTGGGTACTGTAACACCTTAAGCAATCAAAATTGGACTAAGTTGATTGAAATCACCTTATTTTCGTCCAACGAAACCATTCCTAAAGTAAGGCCTAAAAATTAAGGAGATCTTTTATATTATAATTTTCAATACCTGGTGATTTCTGGGTGTCCTCCCACGTATCTTCTAGAACGACGTTTCGGCGGAGTCACATCTGCCATCTTCAGGTTCTTCTCCATAACGGCTTGGCGCTGCTTCTGGTTGTTCGGTTAAAAATTCTACCTATTCTATTTCAGAAATTTTGCCCTTTATTAGTTAGCAATTCCTTGTCACAAGTAAAATTAATTCAGTCATTTATTTTAAAGAATCGGAAACAAAAAGAATAGACCCGTCATAAAAATCGAGCTATAATGCACACTGTTGATAGTGTTTATTACTCAGTGTCAAGCCTTGAGTTTTCATGGCATTTCTTATTAGGTATTTTTCAATATAACCCCCCCCCCCCTAGATCCGCCGTTGCTTAGAAAATTCCCTCGAGATATTTATATGTGGGAAGTCCCTAGAAGTTACGCCTGCCATGATTTTGATATCAGAGAAATCGGTTTCCACTACCGGTCGAAACAAAAATTGAGGAATCCGTATTTTTGCTAGTCAAATTACAGACTTTGCAATAGGTACGGGAAGTATACGAGGGGAAGCAGGAAGTATAAGTATATATGGAAAATACGAATGATTAGTGTGCTTGGGCAGTATGAGGTGCAAATGAGCGTACGTGTGTTGGGAATGAAGCTCTAAATGTTAAGACTTTGAAGACGATAATCCGGTAAAACAGTTCATGTAAAATTTGTGTCGCATGCAACCGAATTACATCATCGTGCTAGTGTCTAGTCCGGCGTCTGTGCTACGATAATGATCGATTACCAGGCCTCGACCACATAATCATATATGTGTTCGAGGCCTAGTAACATCGACGTTTCATATCGCTACAAACAGAAGCAGTTACGGGAAGTTCAGTTAGTTCAGATCGGACGACAAGTGACGCGCGCCAGGAAAAAAAATTGATATGAAAATAAATATATAATTGTAGTCAAAAACAAATCGTGACCCATGTCAGTGTGTGGCACAATCCTCATCCTCAGTGTGTGCCTCGTATGATTGCGTAACTTCTCTATTCCATCAATAAATGATAGAACTATCAGGCGTCAATTAAAAATAGGTTATTATTATCGCCCGATTGCCTGGCGATTGGTACGCCTCTGTCCACCAGACAATTCGAAATAAATTTTTAATTCGCCACGAATCAAACGCATTGATACTATTGTTTTCCGATCGAATTCAGCCGCGGCCAACACTACTATCTACTATACTCGTATAGGTACTGTAAGATCCATAAAAGTTCGGCTGATTTTTCACACAGAAGGAACTCAAGTTCAAACTAATTAAAAGTTACATCGATAGCTGTTAAATTTTCTATATCAATTACAGTCTATTTTGTAGCTGTTACCAGGCCAATTAATCGCCGCGGGGCATATTATTAAACTTCCAGACTTCGATTTAGTTTGTATTTTGTATGCCATTCAATAACTCGACGAAGTTGATCCGAAAATAGAAGAACGTTTTTTTACTCGAACATAACGTTCCCATCGAAATGTACCTGTAAAAACATTTACACGTAGAATTCTTCTTCTCGCGTTGACCTTCATTGGTTTCTAAGGCGTTTCAACGATTCGAATTTCTAGCGATATATTTTTCGGTGCGGATTAAAACGTTTAAGGCAAATATCGGAAAATTATAGTACGGTTATGAGAGTCACGATTGGATCGTCAAAACTCATGAATATATAATTGTACCTATTTTGATTTAATACCAGTTTTTACGAACTTAATAACTATAGTTGTCGCCTACGTTAATAACAGTTTCATGCCCTTGTGTTTGTCTTAATGTATTTATCATACATATTATAGGTTTCCATATTGTGGAACAATATTGTAAGTTAGATCTAACTATAGAATTGAACATAATTATAGCGGAAGAGTGATGGCGTGAAACCTTTAGTGGTAATCACATTTTCTACATAATTTTCAAGGCTATTTTTTTTTATCTAAAGTCATCCCCAAACCCCTGATTTTATTCACAACCTCGACTTGCAATAACAGGGTTATTCAAGCCAAAAAAATCTAATTTGGTGACATTTATATTTAAGTATATTTAAAAGTAATTTATTTAAATTACAAACGGTCGAAAATGCCTCTTAGACTTTTTGAAAATCAGAATAATCAGCTATTATTTATCCCGTTATATACTTTTAAATCATCGGCAAAGAAATTTCAAATATAAATCAACGGCAAAAAAAACAGAGGTCCCAGGTGGGATCCCTGAGGTACTTTCACATTTCTTCTGAAATAACTGCCTCAAAAACTTTGCAAAAAAGACAAAGCAGTGAAATCTCTCTGTAATTACCTATATCACTTTTGTCATCAAGTTTTAATACCAGATTTCCTGATACAACTTGTGCAATTTTCCATTTATGCGGAAATATATTTTTAGTTAAAGATTTGTTAAAAATAATATATAGAGCTTCAAGCAAAACTATGACGGCAAGACTTTAAGAAATCTGCTAGATTACCGGGACCCTTTTTACCACCCAACTCACGTAAAATATCCAAAATTTGGTTTAGTCTAGAGTAGTAATGTGGGACGGAGACGAAGCCGGTTCAAAGACACTACGACAATAGTCAGAAAAAAGCTTAAAAATTGATTGATATCACTTGCAATTTTATTATTATGATGCATATCTAGCGGAATGTTTTTTTTTTAGATAAAAACGTTTAATATTCTTTTATTACCTTCAGTTTTGCTAATATTAGCAACCGTTTACATTTGAGCATATCTAAATGCAATCTAGGCAATCTAGGCATATCTAAAGCAATCTAGGATTGTATAAGAAAATTTAGAAAGTAGGAACTAATATGTCATGATTAAAATATCAATGATAATATTTTGATATGTCAAAAACTGATAAGCTTTAACTGAACACTAAACAATGTGTCATCGGGATTGCATTGATCGGTAGCAGAAATGTGATTTAATCTTGTAAGAATTGCAGTATTTCCAAGTAGGCCAGTAATAGTAGATAGATTAAAATGGAAAACTAACGGCTCGTTCTGATTTTTTAATATGTTGTTAGGACCACTACAAGTATTGTATATCCATGCAGCCTCGAAAGACCTGTGCCAACTTCGTAGCTCTCGAATAACCGCGAGATTTTCGCGCTTTTTTAATTTTTTTTCACTATATCTTCTAAATTTTGAGTTTGTTCATAAAGAATTTGACTACGTATTTTAAAGTAGATTAAATTTGCTACAATTTGAGACCAGAACTAGCCCTATAGGTACAATATTTACCAGCCCTCCAAAAATTGGTGTTTCTTTCCAAAAAAGTGAAATTTTAAAGATTGGGTCAACCAAAAATCCTTGTCGAAAATTCTAGAAAAAACTATTTCTCAACAAGTAAACGCCGCCTACTTTAATGAATATAATATTTTACCTGTTACTCAGTCTGGTTTCAGATCACAACACACTTGTACGGCAATGCTAAAAGTCACAGATGACATATTTAAAGAAACCGATTGTAATAACAATGTTTGTCTTATACTTTTAGATTTTAGTAAGGCCTTCGATACCTTAGATCATACAACGCTCTGTTTAAAATTAAAATATTTCGGCTTCTCGGAAATAACAGTTAATTTGTTCCGAAATTATCTTACCGGTAGGCGCCAGAGGGTGATTTTGAACGATGATATATCGGATATAACTAAAGGGGTTCCTCAGGGTAGTATTTTAGGACCTCTACTATTTTGCATTTACACGGCAGATTTTTATAAGTACCTTAAATATTGTCGGTCGCATCAATACGCTGATGATACTCTGGTATATTTTCCCTTTAGATTTGAAACCTTACCCTTCGCTGTGACTAAGATTAATACTGATTTAGACTCTATTTCTGAAGTATATTTAGCTCACAAGCTTGTGTTAAATCAATCTAAAACTGAATTGTTACTTTTCGGAAGCAAGAAAGATCTTTATTAACGACCCTGACTTCAATATTATGTTAAATGGCGATCGTATTGTTCCCAGTGAAAGCTGTAAGAATTTGGGTTTACACGAATCATCTGCCAAACTTAAGGTGTTATGTACAGAGCTTACTTAGTACCGAGATTAAGATCAAACTGTGTGACACCTTAATATTATCCACTTTATCAACTGTGATATTGTATATTGACCTGCCTTACTGTGTAAAGACAAAGAAAGCCTGTAGAAGATTCAAAACGCATGTTTGAGGTACAGTTTGCAAAAAAATTGATCATATTTCACCGAGTTTTCAGTCTTCCAAGTGGTTCAACCTGAGCGAAAGATTTAAATTGCACTTATCTTGTATGGTATTCAATATTTTTAAAAACAATAAAGCTAAATATTTGGTCTCCAAGCTAGTAAAACATTCTGATATATATAGACACTCAATACGTTATCGCGATCAACTTTGTATCCCTAAACATAGAACTACTCAGTTTTAGCGGTCGTTATAATGGCAGTAAGATTTTTAATTTAGTAAGTAATGATGTCATACCCTTTTCGTCTGTATATTCTGTCAAAAAACTGTTAAAAAACATAATGTTAGCTGATAGACAGTCTGTATTTACCTATGTTGACTTTTTGTTTTTGGATATTTTGTATAGTACGGTAATTGTTAATTTAGATTACTTGAGATGGCTATATGGAAGAGCAACAATATTGATTATCGCCATCTCTCTTATATACACTGCTTAAAAGAATTGACACCATTTACATCTAATTTATTTTATTAACGAATTGAGATATAAAAAAAAAATAAATGGTAACTTAAAGCTAGATATATAGTATACACGAATTAAGTTATACATCGTTATCTCTATGTTCAAATTTTGTCTATAACGCATTACGACTAATCGAGTACCGAAATTAAAGTGTGTTTTTTGTTTGTTAAAACCTGTATAAATCTTCCTAGCTACCATTTGTTGATAAATTCATCAGTTAAATGTCAATTGTGTCAAAGTGGTATTAAATGGTTACATATCCTAAGTGAAGTCCAAGTAGCACGAGCTCTACTCGTGCCGCTACTCGCTCTACTCGAAAGCGGACGTAGCATGTGTTTTGTTGCGAGAGACCTCAATGTGGCTCCATAGACCATCATGAGGCTCAATAGAAGATACCAAGAAACTGGTGGTTACACCCGTAGGCAAGGGCAAGGCGGAAAGAGGAA
This sequence comes from Tetropium fuscum, assembly GCA_964058915.1. Lineage (NCBI taxonomy): Eukaryota > Metazoa > Arthropoda > Insecta > Coleoptera > Cerambycidae > Tetropium > Tetropium fuscum. The sequence goes on along the minus strand of CAXKVY010000072.1, from coordinate 1,457,558 downwards.
AAGAGCTAGAGAGCAAGACAGGTTTCTACGAAATTATGCTCTTCGTAGACGCACATCAACTGTGCGCTCTAGGGCTACTGGGGTCCGAGTTTCTGATCAAACGGTTAGAAATAGATTAAAAGAACCGAACCTGAAACCCCGTAGGCCTGTACGTAAACCTCGATTGACCCTTCAACACAGAAGAGCCCGCTGAACGTTTGCCCAAGAACACGTTAACTGGCAACTTCGCCACTAGACTGGAGTATGGACCATAGAATTCAAGTCATGGATTGGCCAGCAATTAGTCCTGACTTGCATCCTATTAAACATGTTTGGGATTTACTGGATAGAAGAGTCAGGGCACGTCCTAATCTTCCAGATACATTGCAATAGCTCCAAGAAGCTCTAAACGAAGAGTGTCGTATAATACCACAAGAAGACCTGCGTAGATTAACATGCTGCATGCCACGGCGCTGTCAAGCTATAATTCAGGCTGAAGGTTGTCATACGCGGTATTAGATAATCAAATTATTGCTTAAACCAACATTCTTTAATTCATTGTTTTTTAAGTTACATTTTAATTTAGTTACTTGATTAGTTGTAATGCGTTATACAAAATTTGAACGTAGACAAAACGATCTATAACTTAATTCGTGTATACTATATATTATTATCTAGCTTTAAGTAACTATTTAATTTTTTGAATTGATTTATTTCAAATTTGTAGTTCGTAAGGAAATTAAAATGTAAGTACGTTATACGGAAATTTTTTGGATTCTTAAGCATTGCGAGGAAACTATCAGATCTACCTACGGACGTCGTTCTGTGCTTAAATTAAAGCTAATTATATTCGCTACAACATCTTCCCTTATGATTAAATTTTCCTCGATTTCGGGGACCATATCTTAAAATTTCACTTTTTTCGAAAAATTGCCAATTTTTAGGGGGCTGTATTTTGGTAACTATTATACCTACAGAGCTAGTTCTTGTCTCAAATTGTAGTAAATTTAATCTACTTTAAAAACGTAGTAACATGTTTTATGAACAAACGCATAGTTTAGATGATATAGTGAAAAAACCGAAAAAAGTGCGAACATTTCGCGGTTTTTCGGGTGCTACAAAGTTAGCACAGGTTTGTTCAAAACTAGCCGTTAGTTTGTGATTTTAGCGATTTCTACTGTACCTACTATTTGACTGACCTGAAGGGCGTACCCAGAAAATTTCCAGCTCTTACCTCCGAATTATTTGAACCTTCATCGATTTTTATGAAAATTTGGTGTTAAGCTCATCTTACCCTTAAGTTAAAAAGTGACTGTAAAGTGTTAAAAAAAACTCAGATTTAAGCATATAATGGATTCACATCTTATTTAATTATGTAGAATATAGTTTCTTTCATGTTTTCGATTATGATTTACGATGTATTCCAAATTCTATATCTAATAATCTATTTATATATTTAAAAATAAATCGAAATATTGTAAAAATTTGACATTTATGTATGTATATACATATACACGATACCCACACATATGATCAGCTATGACACTCCAAAATTATGTGGAATGGAAAAAAATATGCTCCGAAAAAAATGCGTTTGGTTTTTCCCCCTTAATTTTGATGCTACAACGTCCATTCAACAATCATTTTACAGGTAATTTCAAGGAATATAAGATCATTTCAATATGCCCAAACCCTTCATGTTCAAAAGCTAAAGAGTTGAAGGACTCGGGAGTGGTGGTCTTCTATTTCTCTATGTATTACCAAACTTTTGATTTTCACGAGTAATGTACAAAAAATGTGCATACTACTAACATCGGGCGTGTCTAGTTTACAAATACAAATATTTTGTGATGCAATTCTCATAAATTAGTCAACTTAGCATATTATTTTATTACATTTTTTATGTGCCTTAAGACCAGTTGTGTAATTGGCACATCACCAACAAATGTCTACCGCAATTATCATAAATTAAATAAATATACAATATACAAGATACTTGAGTGCCAATTTAGCGGTTGTCTATCGGTATAAATATTCACGTACAATATCACAGCTGTTGTAAATTATATGCTCCTAAAACTTGTGGCAATTTCATAGATCGTCTGCCCAATAATCGATCAGCTAAATGACCGTCGCGTCGGCCTAAGACTTTCCTCGTTACATTTGTCCCGTGCTAGGGAACTTACCGGTACTGATTCCTAATAAAAAAGCCATCTCTTAACGCAACGGGGTAACGCTGGAAACTCGGCCAATAAATTTCACTTTAATTATCTAACACGACAAGAAGGTGTGAAAATATTTTAATTTTATTGGTGTGCACCTTTGCACGATATATAAATGCAAAATAGGTTATAATTAACTTATTTAAATTTTATTAAGCGTACAAGTCGAATATTTAACGATTTATATATAGTGGCATATCAACAAATATTAATTACAACTCGTTTATTAATAGCTGTTAAAGCGTTACGGTGTTCGGTTCACGTGCGGCTTGATCTTTCCTCCCATTGGTACAGGGCGAGCAACTTTCTAGTCGCGTCAACGAATCCTTTTCCTCGGAAGTCTCCAAGAACAGCTCCGATTTTGATGATTTTTAGTTTTTGAAAATTTTGTTTTTCTTTATATTTTTTAAAATCAGGAACCTTTTGGAGCGGGAAAGAAATTATTTATATTGTTTAAACAATATCTCTGAATTTCATATAAAATTCATTAAAAGCAATCTTAATAAAATATTTAAAAATAAAAAAAGGGCATCTGCTCTTTATTCATGCATTCACAATGTTATGGTTATATCGTTAAACATGATTTTATAACATTTTTTAATGGTGATCAGAAGTTACGTGTATAGTGTTTTCGTTTAATATACAAAGTAGCGGGCGATTTATGGCTTTACTGCTGGCTTTACTGCTCAGTGGCGTATCATCATGCGCAACCAAGGTGAAGTGACTTACAAAAGTGACAAAAGATTCATACCGTGTGCTTTTCCAAAACCGCACCAGGCCGTAATTTTTTTCCTATTGCATCTTTAGTTTTGAAATTTTTATGAGGCATTTAAAGCTACTTTTTGCATCTTTTCACCTATCGGAGACCAGATTGCACTTCCGGAAGTAACCGGAAGTAACATCAACTTTTGATTTTTAAATGGGACACCCGGTATATTTTTTGATATTCGGATAGAGATTTTTTATGCAAATACAACTGTGTCTTTAAAACCTTTCCACGATGAAAATTAACGATTTTTTAGCAGTTTGAAATAAAATCGAACAATAAAACAACTCGAACAATAAAATTAAAATGATTTGCTCAAGGTGGCCGTGATCAAATGAAATGTCTGTCGTATCAAGTTGATTTATGTCAAAGAGATACCTATTATCAGTTTAGTTTTGGTACTGAAAGAAAAAAGTAGAAGCAAACACAATACTTTATAAGAGCGACTCGACGAAAGAAATTTAAGAATTATTTATTTATTTAAACTAAAATATTGTTTGATGTTCTTTACAAATAAGGTTTAATTCATTAAATTAATCAATTAAATAATTTATTTATAAACTAAAATATTGTTTAATATTCTTTACAAATAAGGTTCAAATTGGGTACCCTGATGCTCAATGAAGGCTCCACATCTATCCTTTGATCTCGGTATTAGTTACTCTGAGAATAGTATCCCGTGGAATATTAGCTATCTCGTTTCTAATTCGGTTTTCTAAATCTTCCTAAAAGTTTTCTGGAGGCGTAACGAAAACTTTATCTTTCAGATACGGCCACAAAAAATAATCGCACGGATTTAGATCTGGCGATCTTGCAGGATATCTAATTGGTCCGTTAGTACCCATCCATTCTTCAAATCGGTCGTTTAAGAGAACGGTATTTAGGTACTCATTAACTGGGAGATCCTCCCAAAAAAATTCAAGATCTTCTCGCAACAGTCGATTGTATGACAGAGTCTTCAAGTTTTCGCCCAAAAAGACTGGTCCAATAATTCGATCCCTTAAAATTCCACATCAGACGTTTGTTTGAAATCTTACTTGAAAATTTGTTTCTATAATGTGCGGATTATTATTCGACCAATGATAATGCCGATTCCGATTAAAAAGGCTAGTTCTAGTTGTTTTATTGTTCGATTTTATTTCCAACTGCTATAAAATCTCTATCCGAACATCAAAAAATATATAGGGTGTCCCATTTAAAAATCAAAAGTTGACGTTACTTCCGGTTACTTTCGGAAGTGCAATCACGTCTCCGATAGGTGAAAAGATGCAAAAAGTAGTTTAAACGTCTCATAAAAATTTCAAAACTAAAGATGCAAGAGGGAAAAAGTTACGGCCTGGTGCGGTTTTGGAAAACCCCACGGTATGTGTGAAAAACTTTAAGCCAAAAAATTATTTAGTTTTGAATGTATTTAAAATATATTTTGCATGATGCGTGTACAAATTACTGTCCAATTTAGCCAATAACAATTTAAAACAAAAGAAAGAAATTAGGATAATTGCGCGCATCACTGAGCACCGGATTCCATTAGTTTGCATATTAAACGAAAGCACTATAGCAGCTGAAACTTTTGTGGTTGAAGAGAAAAGTGAAGAATTGCTTTTTAATGAAGGTATTAAATTGTATTCTACCAATGTATGGTACTAAAAATGCCAAAAACTTGCGAATTAACTGCGATAATTATAAACGTTTTATAGCATTAGCCTCAAAAAATAAAAGTGTACATCTCCATTCGTTCGCCTCCGACAGAAGCTGCAGCAAAACAATATTTTAAGGTTCTCTACTTACAAGTCCAGCAATGGAAAAATAATTCTTCAATACCTCCTGAAGAATGAGGTGGGCAAAAAGATAAATATTTAAAACCAATCAAAATAACCCAACCAGCAGCATCATAACAACGCTTTAAAATCATATTTTGCTCTTGCAAAACAGGTATATAAAATAACTAATTTTTAACGAACTAATTTTTATGGTTGGTACTGATTAAAACAATTCCCCGGATCAGTCGCCTTCTACGGTAAATAAAACAAAATTTGAAATCGGCCATCAATTTTTCCACCACATCACAAACCTCGATTAAACACAAATATTTTAATTTTTTGTTTAGAAGGTTCATCTTTTTATCTTTTGAATTTTACTACGCGACAGTATAATGATACATAATAATTAAAATACAGGATAATTTTTCCAATTTTTCAAGGCCACCTTGTTCTTAAAAATCTGTGTACTACTGTCCTAACGCACCCATACATATAAAACATTACCACGTTTGGAGCCAATTTTCTTCACAACCATAATTTTCACTCGGAATGTTCAGTCATTTGCGATATAGTTACGACGGGGAATCGGTCCCATAATGGAGCCCTGAGGAATTAATGAGAAATTTGAAGTTAATGAAGGTAGTGAATTAAATGAAGGTTATCTGTCAAAAAAACTTTATAAAAACAATGATGGATAGAAGCACATATTAATGGCATGGGAAATAACTGCAGAAACGATAATAGCACATTGAGGATTAATACATACATATTGAGAAAGGGAAGACAAATTGTAAAGGTAACAATTGGTGAAGAAACGTTGAAGAAGCACTTAGAGGAACTATAAGAAGATGGGGCAAGGGAAATAGGAGAAGAAGGGGAAAAGGCTGAAGAAGAGCAACAGGATGTTGAAAATATATAAATAGAGGACCTGAAAATGGAAGAAATAGATAAGCCAATAAAGCAACTAAAGAGGTAAACATAGCTAGATATGGTTAACTAACCGCATAATTAGTAACATACGGAGGAGTAGAACTACATAAGAAAATATGCAAATTGATCAGAATCTGAAGATATGAAGACATTCCGAAAGAATGAAGACTGCAGATGAAGGAGCTAGTTGAAGAAAATATAAAATATATGACGATAGAACAGTCGAGCAAACAAATGACAAACATAAATGAATGGAGCAAAGTAGTATATCAAATAAATCCATCATGAATAGAGCTACCACTTCTTATGAAATATAGTTGCTTATTATTTTACTCTGTAACTAATTACAGGCACATTTATACCCATCACGTAGCTTCGGTAGATCAGGGTGTTAGGTACAACATCCTGGCAAGCTGAAATCAAACCTTCAGCCATTGATTTCAGCCAAGTTGACCTTAAAAACTACTTGTCAGCTTCTGCGATAAGCCTAAATCTCCTACATTTCTGTAGTAGAATACAAACGCGAATTATTTAATTAATTTTCAAGACCATTACTTTGCATACAAGTATAGATCAAACTTTTTGTTCAAAGTTTACAATGAGCCTCCATCATCTACGACGCATGGTATAATTTTTTTGCTGGTCCCCCTCTTAACAAGCTCTTTCTTGCCGGTCTTCCCGACGTTTCGTCTATGTATTTAAATGAAGCCACTTATCCAAAAATAAAAACGTGAAAGTGCAATAATTATTAGCTCCATTATTTCAAGCAGATGTACGCAAATCATGTGCGAAAAAAACTGCATATACGCCAAACACCTTTAAGGCCAAAATAAGTGGCAAGTCTAATATAGCGTTTTCACTAAAGTGAATGATTTTGTTTTATTTGGAAAGTTTCAGTATTAATACCCATTTTAACTTTTTAGACGTGGCTGTAATTTTATAGACAGGTCGGTCGCAACAACTAACTTCGGGAACTAACTTCGAATTTAAACTTCTCAACTGCTATAAAAGCAAACATTATTATTTATACCTAGATTCTTCAGCTCTTTAACGGTCACTTGAAGTGTTTACAGCATATTTACAGCGATACATCTGTAAATAATGTAAATCTGTATATAATGTAATTGTACCAAGGCCGTTTGACATGGATTGTAATGCGCTATCATTAGATAAATTTGAGCGAAAGAGAGGGAGAAGGTACGATCGTCTGTCTTCGTGTACGACCGAACACAAAATACTGGAGAACAAAACATTTTTTTCGTTTTGAAAATTTGATACCATAGATAGGTATCATAGTTATACATTTTTTAAATATGTTGTTAATAACTTCCTGCCAACTCGGTTAATTCAGTTTTGGTAAAAAAAATATAAAAACAATTAATATCTCAAGGGCGGTAATTGGTATAGTATAATGAATAAGTTACATTACATATACATTACTTTTATATTATATTTATATTACATTTACATTACATATACATTACATATACAATACATATACATTACATATACAAAACATATGCATTACATATACATTATTAATATTAATAATAATAATATTTATTTATTCCAGGAATGGGTATTAATACTGAAACTTTCCAAATAAAACAAAATCATTCACTTTAGTGAAAACGCTATATTAGACTACTTACTTTGGCCTTAAAGGTGTAACAGGAAAAAAACCCAATTACAGGAATAAAAGCAATACAAGTAATAATTAAAATATAACAATATAAGTAGAAGTAAAATAATACAAAACAGCAATACAATACATAATTCGTAATACCTATTAGCCAAACTAAATATGCATATATGGCAAAATAAAACAAACAAATAAAATATAGTTTACTACAAGAAATCTAGTACCTAATACTGAAATTGACCAAGCTACTCAGTTACTACATATACTCTTCAAATTATAACAGTGAATATCACAATCAGAACCGATACGATTGAACAGTTGACATATCAGAGATATTGGGGACTATTAAAATATTTGATCTAGGAGCAACACAGTAAAATAAAATTTGCTGTCTATAATTTAGGCGAGGTATCAGAAAATTTATTTTATTTAAAAGATCAGGGCAATCAAGCTTGCCATTCAAGATATTAAATAAGAATCTAATTAACATGATATTGCGACTGGTTTCTAAAGAGTCAAAATTAAATCTAGCAAGTAAATAATTTTGATCCAGACCTCTAGGAGGATAAGATCCATATTGCAAAAAGATCAAAAACTTCGATCCAAAAAAGAACTTTCTTTGGATCGATTCTAAATGTTGACAATGAACGTGATTAATCGGATACCATATAATCGACCCGTATTCTAGTTTTGACCTCGCCAGAGCATAAAACAGAGATTTGAAGGTGCTTATATTGGAAAATTCCCGGCAATTGCGGTGAACCCATAAGATTTAAAGGCACTAGAAACAATATGGTTTATATGTTCAACAAAAGTGAGTTTGCTGTCAAAATAAATACCCAGATCCTTTGAATACATCAACTTGGCTGATGATGTTATTCCCAATGAAGTAGTTGTGAGTATAAGATGTAGTTTTGCGAGTATAAGTCATTACGTTACATTTAGCTATATTTAGTTTAAGATGATTTGTCTCACACCATGAAGACATTATGTTAATGCACTCTTGAAGATGGATGGAATCTGTAGAATATTTAATTTCAGAGTATAGTTTAAAATCATCGGCAAATAACAAATGCCCACAAGTAATGACTTCAGGAAGATTGGAACCTTGTGGAACTCCCGAGGTTGGAGATAATGATAATGAATTGAAATTTTGATGCCTGACCATAAAGTGTCTATCGCTTAAGTAGGAGATGAGTAATTTAATCAATGCTTCAGAAAAACCAATACTTTCTAGTTTCAAAAGGAGTATGTTATGGTCAATCTGATCAAATGCTTTTTGGAAGTCCGTATAGACGACATCGACCTGTCCTCTATTATCCAAAACCTCAGAAACATATTGAGTAAAAACCGCTAAATTAGATATTGTTGGCCTCCTTTGTATGAACCCATGTTGGCGTCACGTGACGTCACATACATTACATATACATCACGTATACATTACATATACATTACATACATATTACATTTACAGATTCTAATGTAGCATCCAAAAATATAATAATACATGGGGTGCTCTATTTAAAATAATAACATTTGATTAACTTCTGGTTACACCGGAAGTGACAGGAAGTTGAAAATATTTTAAAAATATTTTACGGTACACAAGTTTTAAATATGAAAAATGTTTTGTTCTCCAGATACATCTAATATGCTATCGACTTTGAAATACTCTGTATATAGTAATAGTAATTTATAAGGTCGTTTATAAATATGAGAAAAAGCAAGGGTCTCAAATTTGACCACTGCGGCACACCGGAAGTAACACAATTTCTTTCTGTAAGATTTAGAAATATAACCGCGATTGTTAGACGAATAGGTATAGTCAATTAGGCACTTGATACATAACCTTAAAATTAGGAACCATAATTAATGTAAATAAATGTACTGTTTATGTTTATTTGTCAGTTCTGAGGTGTTCTGTCGGTGTATTTATATTGATATAAATATATTGTTTAATTAAATAGGCCCAGTGTAAAATAAACAATCATTAATGTGCAATGTTGCCAACGTGAAAGTTCTACTGGAGCACCCTGTACAGATTTAGATTAGACTCTATTTAAAATACTGCGCCTGCATAAAATTCGAGTGACCGTTTAGAGCTCGCGACTATTAATTACGGCCGTCGAAGGCGGCTGCGACAGCGCTGACTGCACTGTGGGGTGGATAAAGTGTTCGCACCTTCCTATTGTGGCCGCATGTCCGCGGTGTAATTCTAATTTGTCGCTGAAAGGGTCCTCTCGACGCGTCCTTGATGAAGAATCCCGTCTGCACGGTTCATAGACTATGCGGCGATGTTATCAGTTTCTCGAGAGGCCTGTTAACATTACAGCAGGCCTGGCTGGGCGTCGGGACGCTGAGACTTCTCCAGTACGAGCCGTCAGGTTGGAGCCGGAGCCATCGATCGCATTCGTTGGCCGCAGACGATGTATTTTACTACTGCCATGGCTAGATCGGTTTCCAAATGGGGGAAATGCCAGGCCAGACACTATTCTACTTTCCACTTATTAGATATACACTTTTTATGGGCCCCGCGAGCGGCCCGCGGCGGACGGGGGCCGGAGCACGTACACGACGAAACCCACGTGGACACTCTGGCGTGGACACTCCTCAAGAAAGGTCACCTTTTCAATAGCGACAACACAGTCTAATTGTTCGTAGATAATGATAATATAACCATCACAAAAAAATAATAATAATAGTCTAAGACGCAGGCTATATTCGGGTTATTCTATTAAGAAAGTGGTTCTTATTATTGGCTCTCTAGGAGGTATGCGACAATCATTGCTCTCCTTAATCGGCAGGTCATAGCCTCAAAGACCACTTGCAAGTGGCGGCCTCTATTATAATTTATCCCGCGGATGTGGGAAGTCGTCGTGGAGCAGTGAGGCTGGTAGGAGCCTATGGTAATGTCGGAAACCAGAGGCAACCTCTTACGCAGCCTCTGCGTCTTAGAGACTTATAGCTACCTGGATATGCCGCAAAGTCATATCCAGGAGGCAGGTAATGTAATAGATCTGGTCCTAGAGATCTGATCCTCAGAGCTGTCGGGAATCCACAAGTTGTCGGCAACGAATATGATTGATAGTCAAATGGACGCAGCAAGAACTGCAGCAACTCGACTTAAGTACGCGCAAAATGATCGTCTTATGTTTCTGAGGCATCTAAATTTAAACAATATTAAAGTTAATGAAAAACGGCATCATGATCATGTTACAGTTATTAATGCAGTAGGCGAAGAAGGCTGAAAAGAGAGACATTCCGCATTCCGCTTACTTTTTCTAAAGAGAAGGGCAACCTGGAGAGGCATGGTACTACAGTTTTATGAAAAAGCATCCCAACTTAATGCATAAATAATAGTATTTAATGCATCAATGGCACCATCTCTCTATCAATTTGTTCAGTTAATAAATCAACCTATACGCATCACTAGTACATCATATTCGTTAATTGTCCTGACCTCATATTAAACTCTGGTACCCTCAATGGGGATCTAATTTCTGATCATCAGGCATCTTTTTGTGAAATTAACTTATCAGTTACCTGTACCAAACCTAAGTTAATTACTTACAGGGATTTTAAACATTTCTCGTTTGAAAATTTTTTTCAAGACTTAAAAAATGTATCTTGGGACGACATATTTTATTTAAATAATTTAGACGAAAAAGTTATTTTTTTGACAGACAATATAACACATATTTTTGATATCCATGCTCCTTATGTGACATCACGAGAATCCAAGCCATATGCCCCCTGGCTCACGCCTGGTATAAAAAAGTTAATGACTGACCGTAATAATGAGTTCTCTAAATTCAAAAAATCTAAACAAGTTACTGACTGGATAAACTATAAGCAGATAAGAAACTTAACTCTAGCATCTATTAGACGAGAAAAATCAGCTTATCTAGCATATCATCAAAGTACCTAATTCGTCCAGTAAAGAACTCTGGAAAGCGTAAAAAATTTAAATATTAAAAGAAAGCCTGACAATAATGTTCCAGCTCAGCTAAGTAACGTAGATGATATTAACGATTACTTCTCATCTGTTTTCAGCCCATCGAATAACTGCCCCGCTACTGAAATCAAATATACCTCCAGTAAATTTAATAATAAATTATCTTTTCAATTTAAATTTGCAACAGTTGCTGATTTTTCAAATTAAAATCAATTGCGACAGGGTGTGACGGGGTCTCTGCACTTATGCTAAAATATTGCTTACCAGTTATTTGTAATCATGTAACCCATATTATAAATTGCTGCTTAGAGATTGGCCATTTTCCAAACAAATGGAAGTTATCAATAATTAAACCTCTACCAAAATTGAAAAATCTACTGGTATATGCTGATTTACGACCAATTACTATCATTCCCGTTTTATCCAAAGTTCTAGAAAAGGTAGTCCAAACATAAATTTACGATTGTGTAATAGGCAATAATATTGTATCACAATTTCAATCCGGTTTCCGTAAAGGATATAGTACAGCCACTGCTCTGGCAAATATTACCGACGATATTCTCACGGCTCTCGACATAGGTAATTCTACCGCGCTTATCCTCTTGGATTTTTCTAAAGCGTTTGACACTCTAGATCACGCTTTATTGGGCGCCAAACTCGAGTACTATGGTTTTGACACCAATTCAGTGAAGTACTTTAAGTCGTATCTAAGCTGCCGCAAACAGGTTGTTAGTTTGAACGGTAACATGTCTCATGTTCTACCTATCTCTTCGGGCGTACCCCAAGGGTCAGTTTTAGGACCAATACTATTCCTAATTTATACAGCTGACATTATTTCTTGTGTAAATCATACTAAAATTCAGTTATATGCGGACGATACACAGTTATCACACTCATTTCATCCTCATTATATTGATTTAGCTTGCAAAAAAATAAATTGTGATTTACAGTCACTTCTGAGTTATTCGAAAAACAACAATTTAAAGCTTAATCCTCATAAATGTGTCGTCATTTGTTATACTAGTCATAGAGTAAATAGTCAAGTGGAATTAAACCTTAAACTAACCTTAGATGATAAACGACTCACTCTTGTTACTAAATCCAAAAACCTTGCTTTGACTTTTGAAAATAATATGCGTTTCAAAGAACATGTCTCTTTAATACTAAAAAAATGTTAAATAGCTTTAAAATTATTATATGTTTCCATTTTGAATTTCAAACTTAGAAAAAAATTGTGCGAGTCTTTCGCACGTATATCCATTTCAATTATTGTATATGTATGTGTGCATGTATGTCTATGTATATGTATAAATATGTGTATGGCTGTATATATATGTACATATTTTCTAGTGTATGTTTTAGCATTCTATCTGCTTTATCTTAGTTGAAGTTAAATTACTATTCTTAATATTTTTTTTTGTTTGTGTATATTTTATTTATTTTTATTTTCCTCAGTTCATCTATTAGTTCATGCTATTAATCATTTTCAAGATTTTCACTTATTTGTGTTAAAAATCGCAATCGACGTTTGTGGAAAACGTGAAAATAATATCACCTTTCATATCGATAAATGAACCCTTTCAGAAATACAAGGGGCAATCGAAGTTTTGTTATTTACCATCTCCTAATTAAATGTAATCTCCTAAAGTAATTGGCACTGGGATATCTCCGAGCTGTTTCCACCCCTACTCATGAGGGGGCAGCTCGTTCTCGAGCCACTGCTGCACTTGGTGGTAGGTGCTGTTTAGCTGAGCATTAAGTTGGTGGGAGGGAGCTTTCCAGCCTCTTCAACCTCGCCGTGAGTGGAGGAGCTGTTGTAAAAGATCATTGCCGCTTCCTTGATGATTTCTGATTTAAAATACAATTTTGCGAAGCCCATCTTGCTTTCCCTAAAAGTTGCAGATGTCTCGCAGCCGGTAAATGAGTGTAAGAAGAGGATGCGTTCAAAACAATGCTGCGGCATCTCTTGGGTGTTCATTGCCATTGTTTTGATTTTCCCTCGCCCAGGTTTCAGCAGCAGAATGGAATGCTTGGATGGAAGGATGGAAGGAGTGGAAGCTATCAAAAGGTTAGCGAGATCCGCATCCTCACCAACGACAGCCACAGAACTGTAAGTAGATTGCTCCACAGCAGTCTTCACGATAAGGACGTCAGCATCATTGATGGCCTGGAGAGCCTGTATCCCATTCTGCTGAAGCTTTGTCTGTAGTAAGGAGATGAACTGACCTTCGTTGGTAGGATTGGACAAAAAATCTTCTCGTTTCACGGGTATCGATGTGTTTTATGTCAAATTGATGTCAGTCGACTTCCTCAGTCTGTATCGTTGCCTCTGTTCTTGTGTCCTCGTACTGTTGGTTAAATTTGCGTACCCATCAAATACAACAGTGCGACCAGGCTAGTGGTGGGTGACGTAGGTGACATATCCATCACAAATGGTGACAACGGAGGCATCTTTTTGCTAAATTACTCTGCTCTGTGCAGTAGGAATATTTGATGAAAAATGTGAGGTAAAAATCGTATTTTCGAAAATTGTAATTTTCCGGTGCGTGTTGCTCGAAAACAATTGTAGAGAAACAGTGTTGTAGAGAATTTCAAGAGCGTTCATTTCGTATCAGAAAATGTTTCCCTGCGACGGACCGTTTTCGACATATAAGCGAAGAGCCCAAAAGTGGACCTTCTTTTTATTACAACGTTACGCTATGTTTTAGTATTATTATATTTAATATTTCAGTCATGTTACAACAATTACTAAATTATAATAATGTAGGCACACTTTCTTGGGGCGCGGATAAATCGTCTGCTACAGCACGAAACACATTTTTCCACTTATACAAACAATTATCCGAAAATTATCCTCCCTATCTATTCTACTCCCACGCGGAACGAATATTAACCTTTATAAGGACCTTGTAGGTTTCTAAGGTATCTGGGAGCTTTAGCATATTTTTAAGGTATTTCAACGAATTAACACAAATATTTGCTTTTGTTTTATGCTCATAGTGCCATTCAAGGGGTTACATTATAGGGTTACAATTTTTTTACAAGAAATCCTACGCCCACGCGCCTACGTAAAACGCGACAAAGCCTTAGCAAAGGGAAATATGATATGTCGGCCTACGCCTGAAACGGAACATCTGCTCTAAGAACATAAGTCGATTTACAAATTTTATAATATTTATAACTGTAGTTTTATTATTTATTCTATGCTACGACAAAATAAAAAGAAAATAATTTAGAAGAATTGTTAGTTAGGCAAAAAGATAAGAAATATGATACTGTTAACACTAAAAAAGACGGAGAAGAAAGTGAAGTTAAATAATTGAACAATAGAAGAGTTTTAAGTTGAAAACTGTGTAGGACAAGGAGACCCCTTTCCATCAGTGTTATTAATCCTAGTAGGTGTTTTATATTCCTATGGAAATCTAGGCGTTTAATTTTTTTTAAATATCCTACGGCTCGTGCGCAAATTTCACTGTTAGTCCGCTACTATTGCCGTTAATTGCATAATTTTGCACACTAGTTACATAGATATTTATTATGACGCTCTTTAATACGTGAAACACACGTTTCGCTACTTCTCATGTCTACAATATAAGCAATAAGCGGCGACCCGTACGACTGCGCCAAAAAAAGAGAACTCTATTTTTCGCAGTAGACAATGGTTTCTTCTCGATTGTTTTTTGTTGTCGAAAAGCATGTTATGTAGTCTGTCTAAAACAACTTTACGAACTGATAACAAACTTTGTAACCGCATCTACTGAAAGGCATTGCCAATGAGCGATATTATGCAATTCCAAAGTCCAGGAAACTTCTCGTGTGGAATATACGTGCATTCTCTATCAACAGATATTTTTGATTTTTCAAAGCGAATCGGCGTTCCTCCGCGCGCTCGTACCGAAGGCTGAACATCCTTTTTTATGCGTAATGAGCAGCAGCAGACTCCTGGCGAAATGACAGGCCGTGAGTTATGGTTCGATGTCGGGCTCGAGGAAGTCCCGAATGAAATCGGGAAGCGGAGGCTGCCCCGCAGCACGCTTGGATGACCGACTGGGACGCGATGACTCAGGCGACGTTGCCAGATCGTCTGTTTGGAGTGTCTGGTAGTTTTTCGTACCCAAATAGTGCGATGACGAAAAGCCTAACAATATATGAACTATGAAAACATTAGTACAAATTTGGAATTTGGTGAAGATGTTGCAGTTATTGAATATATTAAAAGTCGAAATATATTAAAATCGAAGCTGTGACAGTTGATTTTCAGATTTTGTATATGAATCTTTACCATTACATGTGGGAGAAAAAGTTTTGAATAAAAAATATCGGCAATAGTAAAACCAACAATTTTTGATATTTTGTTGTATAAATCGAACAGCGTCTTGAATTATGAGCTGCAGAATGTTATTGAATTTTCAAAAATCCTAATTTTATACAAACGCACTGTACAATGTGTGTTGATGGGTTCTAAATAAAACAAAGAAATATATTTTTAAGTGTATTACAGTTACAGAAAAAAATATACTGTAATTATAAAGCATACAATGTAAAAGGAACGTAGAAATTACACAGTCTATTGTTACAGTCTTCTTGGGATACCAACAGCAACCTCCGTAAATAAATCAACAGTCTGTGTAGTTTCGGGTTTTGCTCTAAAATGCATAAGCCTTTAATTCTGCTCTTTCTAAAAAGCGCTGAAGATGTGTCACAACCTGGAACGGATACCATTCTTATCAAACCTGATTTAGATTACTCTGCCAGTCTATTAATCTGTTGAGAATCTGTTGAGAATTATTTTGAAAGGTACCGTCGCGTCGCGTTCCTACTGCTCTATGTCGCTACAACTCTGCGTCGTTACCGCCAGAGCTCCTCTCTACCATCGCACCGCATCTCACTATCGTCTTGCAGGGCGGTTTGCTTTGACTTGCAACCAAGGCGTCTTACCTGTCTGACCTATCAGATGCCTAGAATATCAGATGTATAAACGATCCCTCCCTTCACTCTGTATCGGTATCTGTAATTTGTTCGGAGTGCGGATCCGTTGCACTTATGGCCCATTGGGCCCCTTGTGCTTCCTCCGTGAGGGAAATGTCTCGCTAGGCCATCGACCAGCCTAATGTCGTCCAAAAGGTGATGATGTTGCCTAGGGGCATTTCCCTCCAAGTGGCCATAGAAGGCCAACGTTCCCCCAATATGGATTCTCTTATCGATGACACGGCGGGACATTCTCAAAGTACATGCTCGATCGTTTCATTTTCTTGTTCGCATCCTCTGCAGGTGGGTGTGTCACTTTGTCTCATGTTATAGAGGTGCTTCCTTGCCCGGCAGTGTCCAGCTAGGATTCCTGTTACAAATCGTAGTTTTCCCCTAGGCATTGACAGATAATTCCTCGCCGTCTCTTCGCTGGGATATCTCAAGAGATTTCTGGCCAGCTGACACCTACTTGTTTCATCCCACAACGTCTCAAATTTCTTGTGGGTGTTTTCATTTATTATTTGGAGTTTCACTGCAATTGGTAGAGTACTTGAAGGACCAGGCCAGTTTGTCAGCTTCTTTATTGCCGTTGCATTGTGAGTGTCCTTTGACCCAACATAGGCAGATGATATTCATCTGACAGGCTCTCAACAAGTGCTTGGTGACATTCCCATGTTGACCCTTTGGTTATTTTATAGTTTTTCAGGGCCAGTAGTGATAGTCTACTATCTGTGCAGATTCTGATTGTCTTGCCCGTTGTTTCTCTGCGAGCAATCTCTTGTGCGGCTATGGTTATACCTGCAAGTTATGTTTGTACTACACTGGCATTTTTATCCATAGTCCAGTTGCATCGGACTCGCAGAATTCTGGAATATATACCACAGCCTGCTCCTTCCTTTTTCTTTGATCCGTCTGTGAAGACATAGTTTACACCTTCAACGCCGGTCTCATATTCACCAGTAGTTTGTATGGTGTAAGGTTTATCAAAGACAAGCCGAGGCGGATCCATTCACTCTCATAAGCCCAACTATGTTGCATTCCCGTGGCAACCAAGACCCTCCAGCAGAGCGTGAGCGCGCATCGTGTGCCATTTGGTCATCTTCCATCGATAAACTTTAACGAAATTAAATGGAAGACTTGGAAACAAAAAAATTGGAAAGGAGAATACGTCGATTTGTGGTAGTGATGTTAAAAGCCCCCTTTCTTTTGTTTCCTATGTTTGGTCGATTAGAACCATCTAGATTACCGAGTTAAAAAAGATGTTGTTAGCAAAATACCTGAAGAAACGCGTGGAACTACTGTTTGAAAGTGCCGATATTTGCGGATGCATCCACGTCCTCTGATTTTAATCATAGAAACCATGCTTTTCTGATGATAGGTACACTATAGTAGGTACACTAAATATCTAAAAAATCCTAAAAATCCAAAAATGTTAAAGTAAGTTTTTTTACTATAAAATTACACTTGGACAAAAACCCCTTTACAGTTTTATAATAAAACAGGGTTATATGGAATTCTGTCTGTTTTTTTTTCGCCGGTAAAGATAAGACATAAAAAATATTTTTTTTAGACCTTGCCAATATTCGACTAGTTTTTTAGGTTAATTCTTAGTTAAGTTGCTAATTATTTACATTCGTCCATACTTTGTAAAGTCCTATTTTATGAGATAATATTCACTTAAATTTCCATTAAACCAATGACAATATCTCTCTCGATTTGCATAGTCTAGGACCAGTAATTGCTAGCGAACAACGGTTACATTTACAACAAAATAACTAGGTCATGCGAGTCATTAAATGCAACATTAAATTTTACACGAATCAAATCTATTAACGCCCAAAATCTCTTGTATTATCATCCAACTTTGCTGCGGCAGATTTTAGTTCCTCATCTTATAACCTCCGACGTTTCTGTAAATCCGGCAACGCCGCTACAGTCCAATAAAGCGAGATCACCCGTCTAGCGCCGTCTAGGATCTCACTGACGGATTTCGTTGCAATACTACCGATTTATAGATAAATCAAACAACGCGATGCAGGGGAGAACGCAATTTGTCGTTGTCTGTTGTGAAGAATAACATTCTGGTCATTACTTTACAAATCCGATGCTAAATGAGGTTGTATATATTTAAGTTGACGTGAAACACGATGACCCGGCTTGTTTATATGCCGCTTTGAGGTTATTAGGCTACGCGAGAGTTTTAGGTTTCTTTTTGCGGTGTTTTTCGTTTCTATATTTTTCTAGGCTAGGTATATTGAAGCAGCGGTTTTAGACGCGGTACATTGAGGATGACATATTAGTGTTCGAAAAGTTGTGCTTGTTCAGTATCAAAACAAGACCAAACTGTATCGCAGCAGACATAAAAAGTAGGTACCAAAATAAACAAAGTAAATGAAATGATAATATGACCAATTTGTCGTTTGCAGGTAAAAAAATGTTACACGGTTAAAATGATGGTCCGGATCCCCATATTAGTGGAGCGAAATTCACCATAAAATTCCCTCCTTTCTCGAGAAAGAAAAATAGCGTCGAATCATATCAGACTTTATAAACTTTATAAAGTAAACAATTTTACATGAGAAATGGCTGTTTACGATGTTTTTCTGTGGTATTACTGGATAGAGCTGGAACCTTTGATGTAACTATAACACTCGGAGTACTTTCCACAAACACCAAAACACTTTCACTTCGCTCGACGCGCATTTCGCCAACCAAGTTGGCATCATCCGGAGACGATTAAAACTAATCTTAAACTACAAAATCTACCATATTTATACTATTTTCATCGTGACGTCACTAATGATATCACCGTGAAATTTACGCGTGACTAATCACGCTCAATGATCGGTTGCTAAGCAACGCGTAAAGCGGGCTATACGGTATAGGTACCTTGTCGCTATTCATACTGCTTTTACATTTTACAATTTCTATGCTCTCAAATGCATCCAACTGTCTATTATTGGTCACATTTCTAACTAATCTTAAATTACTAATATCTATTCTATGATTGTTGTCAAAAGCATGTTGTGCAACACTAGACTTATCTGTTCTTCCATATTTTAGATGAGCCATGTGCTCTTTAAATCTGGTGTTAATTGATCGTCTCGTTTGTCCAACATATTTTCGATCACAATCATTACAACTAATTTCGTAAACCCAGACCTTTCATTTGGAACAATTTTATCCTTTGGATTGTCTATAAACGTAATTCATTTGATTGTAATTCATAAGCCAGGGAAGTCGGTGCGTCCAATAGTATCGTCTATTGGATCTCCGACTTACCACTTATCAAAATGGTTGACTAAGGAATTTGAAAGTTTGCCCATTGCACAGCCTCATTTCATTGATAAGGTCAAGAATATTCAATTGCAAGAGGGTGAAATTTTGATTTCCTTTGATGTTTGTTCATTATTTCCGAGTGTACCAATTCCACAGACCTTGGACTATCTTGAGGATTTACTCGAATTAAACAACTATAGAAAAGAAAAATAGAAAATAAAAGAAAATAGAAGAATATATAAACCTTACAAAACTTTGTATGAAACAAAATTGCTTCCGTTTTAATGACAAGTTCTATGAACAACATGAAGGAACCGCAATGGGTAACTGTTTATCGCCTTTCATTGCTAATGTCTTCATGAGTCGATTTGAAACTGAAGCAAAAGAAGAATTCGAGTATTTTCCTAGGATTTGGCTGAGGTATGTAGATGACATTTTTGCCGTGTTAAACACTAAGATTGCGAATGTAGAAAACTTCATTTCCAAATTAAATAGTCGTTTCACTTCTGTAAAGTTTACATATGAACTAGGAAATAATGGAAAACTTCCATTTTTAGATGTATTAGTAATTAAAAATAGTGACAATAGGTTAGAATTTGATATATTATATAGAAAAGATACCAGTACGATCAGATATATCCCTAATGACTCTCACCACTACTATCAACATAAAATGGCAAGTTTTAATTTTCTTGTCCATCGTTTACTAAGTTTCCCTCTTAGTAATGAGAGGTTTGAAAAAGAAAAAGTATTAATTAAAGATATAGCTGTGAGTAATGGTTATCCTAGAGATATAGTTGAAAAACTAATTAGGAAGCGTAAATTTAAGTACACACTTAGTAATTCTACGACCTTTCAAAAGGATATAGAGACTCCAAAATATGTATCCATCCCGTACGAACCCCGGTTTACTCCTGGTTTGAGTAAGGTCTTCAAAAACGTGGGTATAATAGCGATTCATTCGTCGAGTAATAAATTACAACAACTTTTAGACAATCCAAAGGATAAAATTGTTCCAAATGGAAGGTCTGGGATTTACGAAATTAGTTGTAATGATTGTGATCGAAAATATGTTGGACAAACGAGACGATCAATTAACACCAGATTTAAAGAACATATGGCTCATCTAAAATATGGAAGAACAGATAAGTCTAGTGTTGCACAACATGCTTTTGACAACAATCATAGAATAGATATTAGTAATTTAAGATTAGTTAGAAATGTGACCAATAATAGACAGTTGGATGCATTTGAGAGCATAGAAATTGTAAAATGTAAAAGCAGTATGAATAGCGACAAGGGACCTATACCGTATAGCCCGCTTTACAAGTTGCTTAGCAACCGATCATTGAAGCGTGATTAGTCACGCGTAAATTTCACGGTGATATCATTAGTGACGTCACCATGAAAATAGTATAAATATGGTAGATGTTTAGTTTAAGATTAGTTTTAATCGTCTCCGGATGATGCCAACTTGGTTGGCGAAAAGCGCGTCGAGCGAAGTGAAAGTGTTTTGGTGTTTGTGGAAACTACTCCGAGTGTTTTCTGTGGTACTGATATTTTTTATTTCGAAAAACCTCAGAAATTGATTGTTTAAAAGGTTCGTGTTCTTTAAAATTTACATCTTCATATCTTCAAACCAAATTGAGCTATCGATCTGATTTTTTTTTAATTCAAGTGCATACCCAAGCTCTTCCAATGGTGTTTTTGTTTCTATAAATTATTTCTATTTATCTATTATATTTATTATATTTCTATTATATTATATTTCTATTATATTTATTCTATTTATCTATTATATTTGCGAAAAAACATTACGATAAGATTCATTGATTTCTAGTATTAGAAATTGAATAATTCAGTAGCGCTTGCAAAATCCTCAGTGCCTCGGCTGCCAGATCACCTACAATAAATCCTTTTATACTTAATCTGATGTAGCTCAACGAGATAGACACGAATATCATACTAATTTTTGCGTTTGAAGCCAAATCGAGCCGCGATTATTTAATGTTTACTTACTTTCCCATTTTTGCACCAGGTAATTGAAGAGATATAAAAATATATTTTGTGACCCTTCTACGTTTCGTAGAAATACAATGGAAAAAATGAGCCTATTTTAAAATTTAAGAAGTTTATTTACATATCTGAAAATACATTTTGTTAGAAGTAATATTGAGCAAATTATAAAAGAGAAATTAAATAAGATTTTAGAAGTTCTTTCGCTATACTGAAGCTCTTTAGAAATTATGTGCGATTTATCTAGGTAGTTTACATTAAAATTGTGACATGTACTTCTATAAGCATATTGTTAAGCTTCGTATACCAGATTTATATATCAGAATACATTTTGATTTGATGTTAATTTGATTTTGATTTCACTTAGAGCCATTTACATTTTAAATTCCGTTGCTTATTTTTGTATATTATTATTATGAAATACAAACCCATTGGTATCAAAACACATTGTTTTAATTATTACACGAGTTTTAATTATTACATGATATGTAACACGTAACATATTTATAAAGACTGTAATGGGGTTGGCCTAGTTTAGGCGGTTGCAACGGTTTCAGTCTAGCTTATTCGTAAACTAAAATATTGATAAAATCCTCTATGAAATTGGAATCAAATTTTCTGACATGTCATGAATAAAAACATCCACTTTAATCCCTCAAAGGGGTTCATTCTGCCATGTCATCGCGTATAAAAATGTAGCTATCGATAAGTACTTTTTTTTACGCTTTATTGCCGCGTCAAGTAGTTTTCAAGGAACTTTTAGAAACAGCAATAGTTTCCCAATTTTCCCATTTACCCAGACTATTTTCCACTTCACTACCTTATTCTGTTTGTGAGTCCATTCCACAAGGCATAATTTGGGATAAATAGAAATAATCATACATATAAATATAATTGAAGTATTTTACTAAATGCATACGAAGGAATATAGGGCTATAACAAGAAAACATTTTTAAAATTTTGTCTGTTTTTTTCCGGCTAATCTCCGAAACGGCTGGCCCGATTTTGACTAGACTTTCACTGGTAGATAGCTGATGTTATAAGATAAGGAGTAACTTAGGCTACTTTCATTTTAGAAAAAGAATTAGGGTTTCGCACAGAGAAATTACAATCCATAAAATTGTGAACAAAATCCGAATCAAATAGAGAAATATACATCCAATTGGACGCCGTTATGCAAAAAGGAACCATCCGACAAAATTACGAAATTAATATTAAGGCATTGAAAGTTGCAGAAGTAGGTAAACTATATTTTCCAGAAAAGATCCATGTGAAAATTACAGTATAACCTTAGGAAATAGGCCAAAAGAACCATTTGTACACTCGAAAGCATCTTAAACTATTTTTCAAAAGGGAACCAAGTGCATAGACGCTTACAATATCAGTATATCAGTGCCTTCAACGGGATGAAAGTGTGAACTTCTTGTTTGTTTTCGTTTATAAAAGTGGTGTAAAATGATTTCATGGCGTAATAAACAATTAATGAATATGTGTAATACTACAGTTAATACAGAAAACAAAGGTATGAAACTAAATTTGACTATTAAACACGAATAATTTAATAATATCTAGTTTTTAGAAAATCTGAGAGAAACAACAGGAGATATTTCAAATATCTCTTCAGAACCACCATCCTTGAATCCTGAGATTGCGAAGTTGCTAGAGAATCTATCGGATGATTCGGTCAAAGATCCGGATTTTATTATAGATAGCGATGTTTCTTCTCCTATAAGGCGAAAGGTATGTCTTGATATATTTGCTCGCACCTATTTTTCTCTAATTTTTTCCCTTATTTTTCCTAGGATGATTCAAATGACGAAATTTTGTACGATGATGCTCAACAAAAAACATATGCAGCACCTGTACCCTTGGAAACTTGTACGGATACGGATTCTAGTAATGTTAAACAAAAAAATATAGAGGAAGGCCAAAAAAGGGCAGAAAAAGAAAATTTTACGGTATGTCGAGGGAAGAAAGAAAAATTAACGACTATTATGACTCTCACGAAAATATACGAGCTCTACGTAGACGGACGAAATAAGGTAAATGTGGTTAGTTTCTCAACATACAAAAAAATATTTTACGAGAATTTTAATTTAAAATTTAAAACTTAAAGAAGGGAATAAATGGAGAAGAGATAAATTGGTTAAAGACAAGGGAGATAACTATCCTAAGAGAAAAGCCGTTTTCCCTTTTTATGAAGCAAAATTGAATGAAAATACCATATCAGTAGAAGTTGATATTTCAAAGAAAATCCGTGATCGTCCTAAAGGTGGTGGATTTTAAAACAGACCTTAACATACTCTGGCCTGAAGAAAAATGTATTTCGAACGAAAACTCACGGATATAAAATCAATATGGCACCTGATTCCAAAAAATTGTAGGACTTCATATTCATTACTTTTGCAGATGACCATATTGAAGATGATATAGATGGATTTGGAGGTGTCCCTGACTTTGAACCTGAACAAATATAATAAACATACTATACAATACTATACATTAATATTTAAATAATAATTATTATTTTCTTATTTTGTTTATTACTTGAAGATGAAGATAATAAATATTTGATTTCCAATTTTTAATGTTTCTCTTAATTTTGTAATCACCGAAATTATAAAACGCAAAAAGGAACCATGCACCATTTTTCAAAAAATAAACTAGATTTTTTTAAATTTTTTCAGCAGCAAATCTGACAGAGTTTTAACGCAAGATAAAGCACAAATCTGCATCTATAATTTCATGCCGATTTAATTATAGTTTTTACACTTTTAACCTTCGTTTCTCAAAACTTAGTTTTTGGCCTTGGTTCCTTTTTGCATGACGGCGTCCAATTAATCAATAATTATCTCACGAATTATCGAATTATTAAAATTATCTCACGAAATACTCGCGGGTTAGATGAGGAAGTACTCGTCATGCCCTCTTAATGCACGTTCGAAAGCTCGAAAGCATTTAATTGTAAGTTACAGTAAACCTGTGCCGTACAATGTGTCGCCGATATGCACCATCCAAATGAGCCATAATATTTAGTTTCAAAAAATAAAAATTACACAACATCGTTCGTGTGTCTTGTGACGAGACGTGTTTCTTAGTGCGCTCGCATAAATGATTCAAATTAAAGGGTCTCTAGTTCAAATCGGTGATGCCTATATTAATCCATTCTTCTTCTCCAAATAAGTGGCACGACATTTGCGATTTTGAGATCCTGGCTACCAAAAAATTACCCCAACGCCAAAATTCAACCGATGCATATTAAAGGTAGAGCTCATTTTTCGTCTCTGCCAACTGTACTACATTACTAACAAGACCAACTGAAAAATCACTATACAATTAAGATTAAGATAAAGCCCAAGCGGGTAAGAAATGCAAAAACAGCAGGCAGATTTATCGTTATACATGCTGCACCATATAAAATGTGTCACATTTGGATATATCGCATATAAAATATTAATAATAATAGTCCAGAAAGGGAATGGGGTTTTACACGACCCTTACAAGTCTAAAAATCCTGCAATAACACATTTAAGATACTGATTTATTAGGCTTTTAAAACTGAGCTTTGAAGACTAAACAGAATTTTTAAGCATTACAATTTAGTGTGTCACTCTGAATTTTTTAGATAATATTAAAAAGAGGGTGATATATTCATTTCTGTTATCAGTTTTTTTGAGAACCCCGTAGGAGATACAATATTCAAAAAAATCAAGTATGCAGAGTATGATATTAATAATAATATTTTTTTTCTCAAAAACGACAAAGTGTGTCACTCTAAATTTTTTAGATAATATTAAAAAGAGAGTGATCTATTTATTTCTGTTATCAGTTTTTTTGAGAAACTGTGAAATTCGGTGGTGCAGAAATTTTAAAACGTTATTAAGAAGCCTTCTCCTTAAATTTTTAACCAGTCCGGACCAGCCCAATATGCAATTAGGGGCGGACATTTATGGCTAAACGCGCGATTTTATAGTACGTTTAGAGTCTAGAGGAGGGTTTACGACTTGTGCGGGAGCCAAATCAGTGGGAATTTGAGTCTACACAGTGACTGAAAAACATTGTTTTTATATTATAAACCGCAATAACTAATGGCCATTCCGAACGAACCGATACCGATGGTGAAAGCAGTTGCAGTTCCTCCTAAAACGCGCACGAAAACACAACACGGTGCACGCAGACGGAAGTATATCCAGTCAGGCGCAAAGGAATCCGAGTACCTACCGCCAAATCCCGCTACTAAAGCATGCCATACAAGTGCGTCTTATCTCGAGTCCCTTCCAACGGTTTTCAGATGTTTAATTTTTTGTACACAAAATATAGCAATACTTGATATTACTAGAGATAAAAAATTGTTATCAATATTTTACATAACTTTTTGAAATACAAAGAAGGTTTGAGTCCTTCATATAGAAGGCTGTGTGAGTCCCACAAAGCACAGACGCGATATGAATTATTTTCATTAAAAAATATTAAAGTAATTTTAGAAATTATTATATTTTAACACATTTAAAGGAATAATTTTTCCAATCTCAGTTTAAAACAATATAAAAAATACGAGTGCGGTTTCCTCTATAAACTGACCTCGACCGCCTGTCATCCATAGGCGTGCGTAACCAACTTTTCTGTTTTGCAGACACTTTCATTGTGTAAATTTTCTTCTGTATCAAATGGCCTCCAAAAAGCCATTTTAAGAATATTTTTGAAATAAATATTTGAGTCAATAGTAATTATTTGAGGTAAATACAAGACAATCAACTATATTTTGTTATTGGAAGAAAACCACCGCATAAGGTAAGCAACATAATCGTACAGTACTGTTTGGTTCGACGAAAATAGCCTCGCACAGCTAGCACATTATTGTTTCGCAACTGGTCATTCGGAACATCAGCTTGAATTATTTACCGGCCGCCGGCTTCGCGCATTTGTACATCTCCTCGACAACATATCACATACGACGAATAAATTACCATTGCAGAGAGGCATAGCAGCGGAGTTACCTGGTAGATTCGCTGAATTTATAATATTTTTAATTGAGATTGAAAAAACACGAGTCACCTGCCGTGTATGGAGTACTTTATAGTATCACATACCCATTTCATGCAGGGTGTAATAAGTGCAACCCTATCTTGATTTATTTTATGCCAAAACAACCAATTGAAGCACTTTCAACACATTATGTATTAATATCAGAGCTTTATCTGCAGTTTCAGCGAGGTTAAATGGTCGAAATCGAAGGCAGAATGACCAAGGTCAAATTACGAAAGTAGTTCTCTGCATTATTTACGAATTCTGCGTGTATCATACAGAATGTCCACAATAATTGCTATAATTCTGCGTAATTATTTACAGGGTAGTTTTAATATCAACAAAAATTGGTTCAATTGAAAGTAAACGACTTTTATGAGAAATTTTGGAAATTTTCCCATTGTGAAGCAGGCTTTTGTAAACAGATCATATTCAATATTATTTTAGGTTGAAGTATCTGTCAGTTATAGGGTGACAGCATTTTATATACAGTATTTATTAAGGAAAATCTATATGGTAAGGACGCCTCTTGTAAAAAAATCCATTAAATTAACAAACTAACTGAGAACTTAAGAAAATTACTATGAATTAATATTTGGTCCAAGCACCATTCGCGTTTATAACTTTTTGAAGTCTATTTCTCATAGACAATGGATTTAAATCCGGCGAATTAGAGGGCCATGGCAGAGTATTAATATGGTTTGTATTCAGCCATTCAGTAACAACTCGTGATTTGTGAATAGAGGAATTATCCTGAAATATAAATTTAATTGAAATATGGAAAAAGGAAAGAGGAAATAAACATATTTTCCTGCTGGAATGTGAAGTTCTCGGGATATAAAATGGAAACGGAAGGTAACATAACATATTCCAAAATGCGAGCGTAGCTTTGACCAGTAAGACGCTCTCTGATTCTCCAAGTAACACCTGCTCCTTGGCAACATATCCATGCCCACACGTTGATAGAGAAGCGACCACTACGAGCTGTAGGATTTATATAGCGCTCTTCATATCAGCAATTTCTTGGGCGGTATAGCTCTATGCGTGAGCCACCATAGCAGGATTGAAAAACTTTTTCGTCTGAAAAAATTGTGTTGTCCCAAAAGTCCTGTGGCACACCGACAAATTGGTTGGCAAAGTTTAACCTCTGCTCCTTATGCCGTGGCAACAGAGCAACTTTATTTGCAGCCGAAAAATTCTTCAGCTCAGATGCTCTGATACGCCGTCTTGCGGTTTCCACCGAAGCAGGAAAATTTGTTAAGAAGCAGGCAGTCACTGCTGTATCAAAAGGATTCTGTCGGAGGTGGTCAAGGACGAGTTCGTCTTCCTCCATAGTACTGAATTTCTGACGGCCCCCTCTATGGACGTACTCCACAGTTCCTTCTGCATTCCATTTTTGCTTAATTTTGTAAATGCAACCTTTACTCACATTCAAAGTATCTGCAACTGCTTGCATTGACCATCCGTTCTGCAGTAACATCACAGCTCTCATTTTTTGCGGTTCAGTTAGGCGCGGCATAATAATAATAATTATAAGGAAAACTTCAAAATATAGAATAATTATTAGTAAACTGACAAATAAAATTGACAATCAAGTTTTGATTACCTGAAAGCCTGTTTCACATTAATTTAAAAAATCGTACTTTCAATTGAACGGCACTGTACTTGTTGTCCTACATGTTCTCTCTTGTTTCATCGTTTTATCTTCTATAATAAGGGAAATTATCACTAGTAATCAGATTAATATCCTAAAAATCTCTTATGAGGCAAAAATAGTTCATATTTAAGAACTATTGTTCTCCTGGTAAGTATAATGTAAATTTAGGGCTACTTTTAAGACTGAAGATATTTACTTTCTTATAACGTAATGGAGACTAATAACGGCCAGACCTTTTTCGTATTTCGTAATTTTCGTGGGTGGTTAGATGTTGGCTATTACCCAATCTGCCTTCATGTCACAATCAATATAATCTGACAGTTAAAACAAATGTCTCATGTAACCTAAATTATGTAATTTGGCGAGATAAACGAACCCCTGAAACTATAAATCCCTGAATATACATGTATCCGGAATTTTGTTATAAAAATTCTCGTACAAGTTGATGATAGTTGCCGTTTTTGGCTGGCGAACAGTTTTCAATATTGTCGGAATATTGAAATTTTTATTAAGCGATTCACAAAAGTTTTGGCACTTCGTTAAGAGGGCGACATTGGGATTTTCCACGTCTGCTTAGACCGCCACCGATTCTACTTACTACATTGCTGGCCGATAGGTTGAAGTAATTCAAAATTTTAATGTCAATTTGGATGCATCTTCTGAATAATATGGAATGTCAAAATACGGTTTTCGGGACGTTGTTGGAAATTTCATTGGTAATCAATGGCCTGAATATCATGTTTCTATCGTGCTCAGAAAAGGTATATACGGGCTGTAAATTAAATCCCTACATAAAATCAAAATTTCATTCTTACCGAGAATTTAAGATAACCAAAATCAAAAAAAGTTCACATAATACATTTACTAAAATTAACCGCTGCCCAAAAAAAATGCAACAAGCTCCAAATGGAAAACTATAGATCACTTTCACTACTCGCTTCGTTTTAAAAAGTTCTTGAAAAAATTATTAAAGGTTAAAGGCTTACATATTTTTTTTTTAAATCAAACATTATCTTTGCAGCAATTTGCATTTCGACAACATTTCTTCGTCAGATGCAATCGTCAATTATTTAAAATTATCAGGAGTTAATTATTTAAAATTATCAGGAGAAATTATTAAAATTATCAGGAGTTTGGATCCCCTACTCCTCATGGTCAAAGACCATGAAGGAGCTGGAGTAGGGGCTTTTATATATATAGGGCAGCACAAAGAGCAGTTAATAGCCTAGGTCTCGACTTCGACACCGAGCAGAATAATCCAAACTCTGTCACCGAGTTGGATCCTGCTCGGTTGAAAGCCCACCTTCGGGCTGCTGAAATACACTTCGTTTTCAGCAGCACAGGGATAAGCCATTGCACGGAATCTACTATATAAATATAGAAGACTTAAGCTTATCCCAAAAGCCAACAAGCCTGACATAGTCCTCCTCGACCACCAACTCAAGACGATGTTCGTTATAGAGTTTTCAGCTCCGGCCGAAAAGAACATCGTCTTGAAAGAGGAGGAGAAACGGACAGAACATCGAGATTTACTCTCTGAACTCCGCAGGCTGTACCCGGGTTATTCTGTTAAAATAGTGGTTCTTATTATTGGCTCTCTCGGAGGTATGCGACAATCATTGCTCTCAGAATTAAGAACCATCCCAGCATGCCGTCAATCGGCAGAAGTCATCGCTGACCTCAATGACTAATACTTAATACTTAATACTTACGCCGACTTAAGCTAACCGAGCTACCCAGTTACATATACTCTTCAAATTATCACAGTGAATATCACAATCAGAAGCGATACGATTGAACAATTCACACATTAGAGATATTGGGGACTTTCTTAAAATATTTGATCTAGGAGCAACATAGTAAAATAAAGTTTGCTGTCTAGAATTTAGGCGAGGTATCAGAAAATTTATTTTATTTAAAAGATCAGGGCAATCAAGCTTGTAATTCAAGATAATAAATCAGAATCTAATTAGCATTATATTGTTCTAAAGAGTCAAAATTAAAACTCGCAAGTAAATAATTCTGATCCAGGCCCCTCGGAGGATCAGATCCATCTTGCAAAAAGATCAAAAACTTTAAGAACTTTCTTTGGATCAATTCTAAATGTTGACAACGAACGTGATAAATCGGATACCATATAATCGACCTGTACTCTAGTTTTGACCTCACCAGAGCATAAAACAGAGATTTGAAGGTGCTTATATTGGAAAAGTCCCGGCAATTGCGGTAAATGAAGCCATAAGATTTAAAGGCACTAGAAACAATATGATTTATATGTTCAACAAAAGTGAGTTTGCTGTCAAAATAAATACCCAGATCTTTGAATACATCAACTCGGCTAATAAGTAGTTGTGAGTATAAGATGAAGTTTTGCGAGTATAAGTCATTATGTTACATTTGGCTATATTTAGTTTAAGATGATTTGTCTCACACCATGAAGACATTCGGTTAATGCAGTCTTGAAGATGGATGGAATCTGTAGAATATTTAATTTCAGAGTAGAGTTTAAAATCATCGGCAAATGCTCACAAGTAATGACTTCAGGAAGATCGTTAATAAAGAATAAAAACAATATGGGGCCCAGATTGGAACCTTGTGGAACTCCCGAAGTTGGAGAAAATGATATTGAATTGAAATTTTTATATCTGACCAAAAAGTGTCTATCGCTTAAGTAGGAGGTGAATAATTTAATCAATGCTTTAGAAAAAAGAATAATGTAGAATAATACACTTGGAATATTTCTGGATCTTAGTAAGGCATGTAAACTTGGTAAACAATTCTATCAGCTAAACTATAGTGTTGTCTTGTGCGTAGTCGGCCCTTATCTTGGTTCAGAAGTTACTTAAATGATAGGAATCAGCTAGTAGAAATAAATGGCCACCACTCACAAATTTTAAAAATATCATTGGGTGTACCACAAGGCTCCGTTCTAGGACCTCTACTTTTCTATTATTTATATCCATAATTTAAGCATAATTTAAAATTTTAGAAAAATTGTCACGTTTTCAGATGATAAGTTATAGGCAAAATATTGGTTATTGCTACTATATGAAGTATATGCGGTATACAAACTAAATACCTAACCTCAAACGTAAGCATTAATAGCGACTCAATACATATACGTAATTTTTCATCAGCGTCCCCGCGTGACGAGGACACTGAACTTGATTATACACCCCCGATAGAAGCATCTCCGTTCGGGCTAAAAGTTTTTGTTATTGATTAGAGATAACTTTGATGGATCCTCGTTTGCTAGAAATAAAAGTTCGTCGCCATAAATTGCTGCCGTATCTTCATATCGATCAACAGATTGTAAAACTATACTTGTATGTATATAGACTGGTACCTTTAAAATTTTATTGCTCATCAAAAGTTAGTTTTGAGACATCATACATACATTGTACTAAAGCTAAAGTATACTTTTCAGTTTACAGTTTTTAAATTAGCAGCACGGGCGACGGTTTGCTACGAGAGATTGTCACAAATTGGAGCAATTACGATTTGCAGTGACTTTTACGGGTGTTTTCGGCCACTAATAGGAACAAGTTTTCAGTATAATAGAACCCATTGCAATTATTTTCTCTTTTAGAACTCATTCGTATACAGTTCTAAATTTTTAAGTTGCCTATATGAAAATATTTATATTTTTAGACATTGAAGGATGTCAGTTCTAAACGCAGCTCATTAAGAAGATCCTAGTAGGATATTTATGTTCTAAGGACAAAACAAATAACTGCTAACCTTAAAGAAAAACATCGGGTCAATGTGGATTGTGGAAACACATGAGCTATACACTAGCAAAATAATAGTTTGGCTCTAAAAAAGTAATTACTTCTTTCTTTCCCAGCTGTATTAGTCCGGGAGGTAGCGTCAAATTTAATTACATCATTTCACCAAAGCTAATTTTTTCAGTACAGGTTGTTTTTTCATTGGTTAGTGAATAATCGGGTGTCAGCTACTTCAATTGTTCAATTCAATTAAAAAAAAAATGTGAGAGCTGCATCGGATAAGGGGCGAAGGTTGTCAGCTGCCCTAGTCAATATGTATGAAAAACACGTGAAAATTTGTTATTTCAGCAAAGCTGAAATTCATTTATTTGATAGTTTGCGCGATATAGAAAAACCAGTGGCCGCGAGTGCCAAATTAAACAGGTATTGCCAAAACTGGCAAAGACACATAATGAAGTGCGAAAATTTTTAAAATTTTCAAGGTCATGCGTTTTCCTGGCACTTCCACAAGATTAATTTTTTGAGTTTATGATTACCATGGCTTTAAGGATGCATTATTGTTTTGATTTTCAACACACACATTTATTTTTATAGATAATTTTCAAAAAATGGTCATAATGAATTAGTACAAAACAATTAATTAATATCAAGATTATAGAAGATTACTAACTCACAGTAGTTGTATATTACTTCTAACCTCCTGAGATATAATCTGAGATATAATCCTATAGAGAACTCCTAAAATTACTTAATGTCTTTATGTCTATTTAAAAAAAGAGTTATAAAATTAATTTAATTAACACACGCGATGAAAGTTTTTAACGATAGTTTTAAAGTTTGCGGTAAATTAATTCTATCCTTCTCTCTTTTTCGTTCGCAAAATTTTCAACTACTTTATTATTAAGTTGTCAATACTCGAGCTTTGATTATGTTTTTTTAAGTCTTTATCCAATTCGGCGCTAAATTTACCAGTTTACCTTAAATATGCCCCTATTTGCTGAACCTTCCTTTTCATCGTGACCCCTTAACGCTAATTCGAACGCACCACAAAACCGTATACAGTTAATTATTTGCTTTAAAACATATCTATTCTTATCCACTTCATCATGTTTAATGAGAGCAGTCCGATAAAGCGAGTGTCTTTATATTTGACTTACCCAGCATGGCAAAACTGAACACGTTGTTCATGTGAACTTTAGATTTTTCGTGGGTTTTCATTTTGTCCCATATATTTTTTTGTGTTTTATTGCAATTTACAATCTACTACATTAGTGTATTTAGTAAATATGTTGGAAGTCTTCGGCATGAAAGGGAGATGCCCATTGACATTTCTCCTTATATATCACTAATCTAGGTTAGTGTTGCTGGATGATATCTACTGGCCAGGATTTATTTAGTCTTCTGTTGGGAGGTCTGTCCATATGCAGGTTTTCTATCAGTTCACATTGATGTCCTGTAAGTATCTGTTGGTAGTTAGTAGCTATAATATGTATCTCTTCTGTTAAGAATGGGATTTGTAGGTCCCTGTGCAGTGTTAGGTTACTAATATACCAAGGAGCGTTCACAATCGCACGAAGTGTTTTATTTTGGAACCTTTGTATGATTTTCAGGCGTGATGGTTTGGTGCATCCCCAAAGTTGGAGACCGTATGACCATACGGGTTTCAGTATTGCTTTATATAAGAGGAGTTTATTCTTGACTGATAGCTTGGATTTACGACCCATGAGCCAATACATCTGCCTGGATTTTAGGTCTAGTTGTCGTCGTTGGCGGGCAGATGCTTGTGCGTGTGGTGAATGTTACTTGGGCGGATTTAGTCTGGTTTATTTTTATTCGCCATCTGTTGTACCACTCGTGAAGTTGATCCAGGTGGATTTGTATGTTCTCTGTGGCTGTGCCGGGATTATCATGTGTAGATAAGATTGCAACGTCATCGGCGAAAGCTGCTATCATAGTGTTTTCCGTTTCGGGTAAATCGCTGGTATATATGAGGTACAGGAGTGGCCCTAGCACACTGCCCTGTGGAACACCAAATTTTATAGGAAATAAGTTAGAGATCGAATCATTGAACTTTACTGAAAAGTTTCTGTCAGTAAGGTATGATTTTAGGAGTAGATAATAATTGTGATTTAGCATCATTTTCAGCTTGTATAGTAGACCTACGTGCCACACTTTATCAAATGCTTGTGAGACATCTAGAAATACTCCGTTGCAGAATCTCTTTTCCTCAATACTTTTAGATATTTGATTTACTATCCGGTGGGCTTGGTGTATCGTTGACATGTTTTCTCGAAATCCAAACTGGTAAGTGGGTAGTAGATTGGCTAGTTCGTGTTCTTCCTGTATTCTTTTGAGTAGTCTTTCAAGTGTTTTGCTAGGTGTTGGCAGGAGGCTTATTGGTCGGTAGGATGTTACATGATGAGTTGGTTTTCCGGGTTTATGGACCATTATTATATCTGCATGCTTCCATAGGTCGGGGAAGTAGCAAAGGCTTAGTATTCTATTATAGATGATTGTGATGAGGACCATAGCTTTACGAGGTAGCTTCTTTAGAACTAGGCCGTAACCTGGAGCTTTATGGTTGTTAAGATAAGTTATTTCAGCTTTAACTTCAGCTATACTTATGGGCTTTAGTGGTGGAGACATTTGGCACGGCACATCTAGGAACTCCTCGATTTCACTGTCGATGTTTCCAGGTGCTGCAGTAGCAGGCTGAAAGACATTATATAAATGGTCTGCAAATAGATCGGCTTTTTCTTTATTGGAGCGGGCCCATTCGTCATTAGGTTCCCTCATGGGTGCTACTGGAGGATTTGGTCTTTTAAGCTTTTTGGTGGCCTTCCATAGGCTGTGGTCATCAGCAGACAGGTTTTTGATATATGTTTCGAATGTGGAGTTTTGAGCTTCTTTAAGTGCAGTAGAGACTTGTCTGGATAGTCTTCTGTAGTAATGTAGGTCGTCTGCATTGCGTGACCTTTGCCACCTACCTCTGGCTCGTCGTTTTTCACTGATGAGTTGTCGGATGTACAAAGGTGTGTTGGTAGTGTGCGCTGCTTTTTGTTCTTCTCTTAGTGAAGCCTGCCATGCCGCTTGTTGTACTAAGGTGGTAAAGTATTGGGTGGCGGCATCTACGTCTTCTGTCTCTTTAATGCGTATATTTAAGGTGATGTTGTCGTTGATGTAATCCTGAAATACTTCCCACTTGGTGTATCTAGATGTCAGCTTGGGTTGTACCTGTTTAGTTATGGCTATAGTGGCCATACTTAGAATGACAGGTGTGTGATCAGATGACAAGTCGTAGCTAGATTCTACCAAACAGTTTTGCACAGTACTCTATCTCATGACTACTGATATCGTTTTTCTCATATGGAACTTGAAAGAAAATCATTTATCATATAATCATAAATTTTATTTTATTTAATAATATTTTTAATATTATTAACTTGTTTAGTAAATTTATTTGCAGTGGGCAGAATATTACATGGCCCCTTTCTTCTGCGGAAAAACTGTTTACATAAATTATGACTTGTGCTGTAAATTCGAAGTAATCGATGCAAGGTCGTGAAAACGGTTGTAGAAAATCTTTCTTGTCCTTCACACGAAGAAGCTGACAGCAAAATCGTTTTCCACATGTGTCAACAAGATTTTGAGGCTCGAGTCACAATAAGTTGTTCCGACAGAGATATAATGATAATCATGCTCGGAAACATGCCTGCTGAAGAAATTTACATATAATAATTCTCACTGGTACTGGAAACAATCAAAGATACGTTGATATTAATAAAATATATGAGGAATTAGGTCAGCAGTTGTATCTAGCACTCCAAAGTTTTCACGCCTTAGCAGGCTGTGACTTCAACCCAGCTTTTTATAGGAAAGGGAAAAAGAAACCGCTGGAATTATTACGGAAATATCCGTTGTATATGATGATTTTCATTGACATTTCTCAGCACGCACCTACAAATTTGGAAGATAATTTTACTATTCTAGAGGAATTTGTTTGTCATATGTACGGTTCTAAATGAATTAAGCACATTAATCTCGTATGCGTAGCTACTTTTATGAAGGTGTAATGTCAATAAGAAAGAAGTCGTGTTGAAATGACGCATAAAATATTGACGCTATTGCTGTTCCTCCCGTACTAATGCTGTTGATTGAAAGAAAATATTCATCTGATTGAATAACTTGTATCATTGTTTTGACTGAATACTTATTTAATTTCAAGATTCTAGGTTTCGTAACTTTGGCTCAATATTTCATTTATAATATTTCAAAGCAATGTAATTAAATAAAAACCAAAACCAGTACCTATTAAAGTAGCTAAAAAAAGTTGAGTTATTTGTTACAGGTATTTGAAAATACAATAATTCATAAACTATCAAACCTATCTGTCTGAAATTTTGCACACTTTTAAAGATTCATAATGAGTTTATATGTCATTATATATGTTATATACGGCCATTATTGCATAAGCATTTATAAAATATAGCAGAAGGGCTGTGAGATTTTATTCGGGGAGCAATATTCCCTAATGTTTTATTAGCGCAGAATTTCATTCCTCTAATAACATCATCTTGAACACCAATAAAAAAAATAACATCTGTATTTTCCTCAATCTCTGTTGTACCAAGGGGGATAGTCTCCATTACTAATAATGTTTTTAGGAACGAACTCATTTATGGTAGAAAATAATATTAAATAAAAACTATCATATGCTTAATTTACGTCTTTTTATAGTTGTCAAATATTCCCAATAGTAGCTATGGTCTGATAAGGTCTACAAGATTTGACGTTCTTAGAAAAATTATTTTGTAAATTTGAATTTCTGTCGGCAATCTGGTTCCTGCATAGCTGGTCCAATTTTTAGTCTATCAATCATTGTTTTCGCTAAAATTAGGTCCCATATCAATGGCGCATAAAATATTGACGCTACCTCCCTTACTAATACTGTTGATTGAAAGAAAATATTCATCTGATTCAATAATTTGTTTCATTGTTTTGACTGAATACTTATTTAATTTCAAGATTCTAGATTTCGTAACTTTGGCTCAATATTTATTTCATTTATAAGATTTCAAAGCAATGTCATTAGATAAAAACCAAAACCAAATATTAAAGTATCTTTGTTTTGTAGCTAAAAAAAGTTGAGTTATTTGTTACATTTATTATTATTTAAAATACAATAATTCATAAACTATCAAACCGACCTGTCTGAAATTTTGCACACTTTTAAAGATTCATAATGAGTTTATATGTTATTATATATGTTATATACGGCCATTATTGCAAAAGCATTTATAAAACATAGCAGAAAGGAGGCTTTTTTCCCGTTATCCCGATTATTTATGGATTTTAACGCATAAAAAATGAAATTAGAAATTTATTGTTTCTGTGAAATCTTTTTCATACACAGATAAAAGTAATTACCTTTCTCACTCATGTCTTAAAAGTAATACTTTTTCTCACGCATATTTTTTGTGTGAAAATTGATACGCTAATAACGACAATACTTGTAATGGACCTATTTTTGGCAAGTAGCTTCACAATTAAAGTAGCTAAAGAATTAAGTTATTCACTTTTGTAAAAACAATCCGAACATGTTTATTGGTCGACGATTGATTTGACGATATCGAGCGAAAAGCAAACTCCCGCGACATCGGCATCGGTAGTAAGTCATATTTTTAAAAATATGCCGGAGTTGCCGGTGTCGACGAATAATATAATTTCAATTCACCTGACCCATACAAACGATCCAACGCATCGGAGAAAGCGAATGGTCAAAGACAAATTAATTACCGCGTAACATAAAGAATTACCTTCAATTTATCCCTTAAGATAAATGACATCTCGATTTTTTTAAATCATATTCGGCAGACATAAAATATTCATTTTCAGCCGTTTCCAACTAAGTATATATTTAGTTTTCATTCCGTTAATAGTATGGGAATTTCGAACCCTTTTTGCTGATCACGGATCGTATAGTTCCCGACTAGACGACACATCGATGGCCTACATTTTTTGTTTCTTCTAATACACTTATCTCAATATATCAATATACGGGCTTCATGCTCGGAATACGTTATATCCTCGATTATGCCTCTGCGGCAATTTACGGCCATTCGGGATGCAGTTTTGTTGGCACATCGGACATTATCCTGATTTCCGGGAAAATTTAAAACCTCACCGCTCTTTAGTCGCAACCCGAATATAACACGTGGTCAACCCCGTAAATCTTTAAAAGCTTAGATTTGTAAAAGGCTTATAAAGCTTTGCATAGCATTTAATAAATACAACTCGTTGAAATAGCATTTGCTTCTAAAGCCACATTTTGCCTCAAGACAAAGATTGTACGATTCACGCCACAACAATATTTTACTGACTGCTGATTGAAGAGCCAAGCAATCATGTACGGTAGCGAATTCTAAACTTTAGGTCATCTGCATACGACAGATGACCTAAAGAAGATTTCGATCTTCGAAGTTAAGCAGAACGGGCGTTGATGGCACTTGGATGGGTGACCTAGGCAGGCTTGGGTTCTGCCGCGGGCGCGTGGTCCCAGATAAATGGTAATGAGGACAGAGTAATAAATCTCGGTAACTCAGAACCATGCTAGCATACTACAAAATTGTAAAGAGACTTTACCACCAAGCCATCCGTAATAAATAGGATGGTTTGAAGAAAAGTACTCAAGTAAAAAGGAGGAATGCACAAAGGGCCTAATGAGGCCTACGTGCTGTAGTGGAAGTGAAAACTCCGAACCATATACATAGATATATGTATATGGTTCTCTCTATCCAACGAGAGAATGGACTTGCTTTGCGCATCGACGACTAAAGAGGAGGGACTCTGTAACGAGCTACGCAGGACCGTCATTCGATGAAATAAATTCGTAAGTAGGTGAAAACAAAATTCAATTCGTGCAACAATTTGTGAAATGTTGATCGTTTAAATTGTGGCAGATCTCCATCATCATTTACTACTTGCAAAATTTTGTCTACTGTTGGTAATTCTTTATTTCGATAGAACTCGTGTACTTTTCTCCTTGTAGCAATTTTAGTGAAATCGTCGATCTTATCTTTAAAAGACTGACGGCTTTTTTTTAAATTTGGTTCCGTTACCTGACCGGTTCTATTATATTCTGCTAAAATTTTTTTCCTTGTACTTTTTCCAATGCCCGTTTGTTTGGTTAGTGTTAAAACTCTCTCTTCGTACGACACTTGAGGATTGTCTTCCTTTACTTTCTTATATAAATTTATTATAATTATTTTTTGACTTTGATGCACGACCTAAAATTATAAACAAAAATAAAACATATTTATTATTATATTTCTTTACCTGGCCTTTAAGAAGAATAAAAGAGTCTTCTTATAGATCTCGTCTCTGGCTGCTGCCATTCTTATAATAGATTTAAAACTTATTTCACAACCGTAAACAACACAACTAAAATAACCGTACTTGCGAGACTACAAATACAAACTGTGAATAGGTAGGCAGTAGTAGGTACTTTATATAATTAGGTACCAGGTAGGTATCGGACCCAGGCGCCGGCCCTGGCTACCTGCTGAGCCAATTAAGACGTTGAGGGCGTTGAATTAATGTTCTAAGGGGCGGAGATCTGACCAAAACAGACGAATTTCTGACCAAAACAGACGCTCGAGTGCAAGTCCATTCTCTCGTTGGATACAGTATAGATATATGTATATGGTTCAGAGCGTAGTGTAGTGTAGTGTAGTGTAGTGTAATGTAGCCTCTTGTAATATTGAGCAAACGCGTCTACTAGGACCCAGGAGTTCGGCAACATTGAATGACATTATTGATGGAAATGCGTGACTTTTTTCCTTGACATTAACAAATTGCCAGAATTTGTTGCGTTCGCTTTTAATATTAAATTCCATGCTTTCATAATAAAACAGTATTGTGAAAATATGACTCGTCGATCTCTATTTTAATGTACTGCCTTAGTAACTTAAGCTCTTCGAAGGCTAAGAGCACTTTTGTTCGTATAATCTCTCCAATCTTTGTGTTTCTGTTTTAGATAATCTTTGAATTGTACCAAGAGGGATAATCTCGATTACTAATAATGTTTTTAGAAACGAACTCATTTATGGTAGCAAGTAATATTAAATAAAAACTATCATATGCTTGATTTACGTCTTTTTATAGTTGTCAAATAATCCCAATAGCAGCTATGGTCTGATAAGGTCTACAAGATTTGACTTCCTTATAAAAATTATTTTATAAATTTGAATTTCTGTCAGCAATCTGGTTCCTGCATAGCTGGTCCAATATTTAGTCTATCAGTCATTGTTTTTGCTAAAATTAGGTCCCATGTAAACATTTTCTTTCCATTATTCAGCAAGATGGACCTGATATATATCACAACGGATTTTGAAGTTTCCACTGATTTCTTTTATTTGACTTAAGTAAGACTTAAGATTTAAGTAAAAGTGAGTTAATTTTTATCGCAAAACTTAGTAAAACACTTTGTTGTTATTCATTTTAAACGTTTAATCGTGGTTATTTAAATCAAATTAGATGAGTGAAAATGAGAGACTTTTTTTTGTAAATAATCTTTTAAATCTAATTTTACATACTTAATTTATTTTAAAAATATTATAGATAAAATTATAAATTATTTAATAAAATTAATAAAGTAACTGTTATTCAATATAACTCCCTCCAACATCCACACATTTGCTCTACTGATAAACTCGCCGTACACGTAGGCCTATTAATTTCTCCGATTACGGCCCTTGTTCTTTTTCTCAAAACATCTAAATTATGTAGAAGGCCATCAGCGAACACGTTTTGCTTCAAAATACCCCATAAAAAGAAGTCCATAGGTAGTAGGTCAGGTGATCTAACAGGCCATCCAATTGGACTGTATCTTTCAACCTATAAGTCTCTTGCTCTAAAACTGATTTAAAAGTCATGTTGGATGTGCTGGGCAACCGTCTTGTTGTGAGTACAAAGATTTGCAAAGATATTTATATATTTATTCATAATAGCCTAAATTTTCTTCTATGACGTATGGGTCACTAACCTGGTAATGAAAAATACCACACCAAACATTATTTTTTTGTAGAACAAAATTAGAATCATTATTTTTTTTTATTTCGTTTATTGTAAACACAAATGTAGTGGGCCGACACCTGAAATATGAATGACAACAAAGCGTTAAATTTTGCGTTAAAAAGTAATCTCACTGTTACTTACTTGATAGTAACGGACACCCTGTATGTGTAAACTCAAATTAAAGTACATTTTTATGGGTTTAAACACAAGCAGAATGTTTAATGTACAATACTTTTTTTACGTAAAATGACAAATAATAAAGTTTTCCCTCTTTCCAACCACACCCGTGGACACATTATATATATATATATATATATATATATATATATATATATATATATATATATATATATATATATATATATATATATATATATATATATATATATATATATATATATATATATATATATATTATATATATATATAAATATATATATATATATATATATATATGTATATATATATATATATATATATATATATATATATATATATACATTATTTTACGTCCTATGTTCAAGTGCATGTATCGATAGAAGCTATGCAATTTTTATATTAAAATTAGATTTTAGTACGCTACTTTTTTTTGCCAAAATTACAACAGCTTTCTGAGGGTAATTTAGATACCCAGTATATTTGGGAACCATCTGACTTGGTTGCGTAACGGTCAGTGGTGTCC
Organism: Tetropium fuscum; assembly: GCA_964058915.1. NCBI lineage: Eukaryota > Metazoa > Arthropoda > Insecta > Coleoptera > Cerambycidae > Tetropium > Tetropium fuscum. Next base: position 1,415,874 of record CAXKVY010000072.1, on the reverse strand, counting down.
ACGGGATTACCTTCGTTCCAACCTACTAATTAATATCTCATTTTATTAAGCTGAGCTGGCTTAGGCAAACTTTTCTTCTTTCGGTAGATCATCTTCAGGTAGTTCTTCAGTTCATGATATATTGCAGTCTGATGCTAACAGGTTGTGAGTTTAAATATATATCAGAGTCTTCATTCAATTGGTGATAGAATCATCCATAAAATTGCCAGAAATATTGTAATATTGAAAGATTGTCATGGATCAACTTGGATGTCGAACAGCTTGGCGTTTAATCAAGATCATTCCATTGTTTTTTTTCCTTTCGCCGACGATAATTCCTTGTTAACCTTCCCGAAATTTTGTATGAATCCCTAATAGCCATAGACTTGGTATAGGCTTGAAAACATTTTGACCGCGCCTGTATCTATCTTGTTACCTTCTTTTTTAATTTTTCCAATGCTCCTGAGACCGCTGCCAAGTTGTCGAGGTCTTTTGAAATAGCACAGAAATCCATACGGATGGAATTGTTTCTTGATTTGTTAACAGCAAACAACTAGAACTCTCTGACGTGTTTTCGAGTTTGATGTGTTCCTTCCAATTCCGTTTTGTTAAAAAAAATGCCCAAAGAAAGTCCCGGCGTTTTACAGAAACCCAAACAAATGAATGTACATAAATAGATATATATGAATCCATGTATCATACCAACGAAACGTGAGTTGAATCCCACCGAGTGACTAATGGACCTCCGTTATCTAATTTCATTTTGGTAGAGACTCCAGTCTGGTTTGGATTGTTGAGATTCCGGCCCAACTTTCGCTAGTCGCAGTGATCGTTTATTTTTCCCTAGATATTTTATTTAGCGTGAATATGAATCGATAGGGTATTGACCGACGTGCCCCATTCATTTCCCGTCTGTTTTTAACTCTTACCCCAGGTGGGAAAGTAGTTTTCGCCTGAAAAACTACAGTGCTTTCCGATAATAGTTCATGGCCAGCTTAACGTCGATATTGAAAATTGCATTGCAAATAGGAGTCAATTTAGGATGATTTGCCTTCGATGCGCGTATTCGATTCTAGATTGGCGCCTAGGATTTACGGGAATACTCGGAACTTGCTTATGACTACGTAGCCATCCGGAAATCGGCGACGTGATACTTTTTGTTGTACGCTGTCAATGCGGATTGTCAAGGCGTTGTCGTTCCTAGTATCGCCGCAGTTGGAGTAAGGGGTAAAATTAAAATATTATTAACGTGTCAAAGTATCCATTTACATGACGGGGGATCTTTAGATCATTCGCGGAATCTGATTGATTTTCGTCGATGCTCGTCCCTTTCGCAGCCACCGGATTTCTTTGAAATCGACTTTGAAATGGAGTACTTCGAGTTTCCTAACCAAGGCAAGCCGAGCAACCCCTTGAAGATGATAAACTAAAAAAGCCGAAAATTTACTTATAAAATTTACCTTATACTTAGAAATATTGTACACTTCTTCAAAGTTAATTTTTGTTCTAGACATCGTAACCCATTTCGATGATGTTTTTTTGTATGATAGCCTCTTTATTCAAGAACGTGAATGTTCTATTCTTTTTTCAAAGAAATTTTGATTTATTCATTACAGGGAGTAACAATTGTGACGTGTTTTTTTTCAATAAATTTTTTAACACGCTGGGAAGTTCAATAGTTACACCAGCAAATTAGAATTCAGATCGTCCTCTAGCCTTATCTTTTCTTAACATTCTCTTTTTTGATTTAGATTATTAACTTTATTAGTGCCAGAAATACACAATTTTATAACATAAGAGACATAAGAGACATTAGTTACACTATGGCTTCCTGTTACGCGTCATGATATTACAATATATACTACGATTCAGATTACAACTATGTTTTAGCGATCTGAAATGCAGTATAAAATGGTATCAATAACGTACAAATGCCAAACCTTCAAATTCATTTCAAATATCGCAGTTGTTACATCCTGTAATGAATCATAAAAAATTCTTCTGAAAAACAGACATTGACATTCTTGCATAAAGAGGCTATCGTGCAAAAGGAAATCATCAAAATCGGACAATAGGCTTGCGCAATAGATTGCTCTATGTAATTCACTCTGTACAACTAAACATTAAAACTAACATAAGTAGTTTTAAAATAATGCTGCTAGAGCAGAATCGTAGAATGACTCTGATTTGAAATAAATCAGAATGATGTCTGCTATAAGAACTGGGAAAATGAGACTGGGAAATGCTAGAATCCGTTATACTTTTTGATGTTATCTTAAACTCGTAAAATGTTAGTACCTAGTAAAACTTTACCAATATTTGAGACACTACATGACGTTATATTCCCCAGAAAGTATTAATATTTAGCTAAGGGCGATATCGGATATTTTTCCCAGTATATTTTTTAAAACCGAATACTATTGCATAGCAGTTTTCATCTATTTGCACTATATAGTTATTATTGCACAATATCAACTGCTGTGGATAAATGCAGAAACAATCATGATACAGCATTGCAGAGATATATGAGAAAGGGAAAAAAAGACAACACTCCGGGGAAGTGTGCAAGGGAGGCGAAGAAAATATAGAGAGCGAAATAGAGGAACAAGAATTATTAAATTATTGTCACACCTCGTATGTTCTAAATTTTTCGAAGCTCTTGGCACTATATGTTCTCTATGACAGTAGCAATGGATGGTTACCATAAAAAATCCCTGACACCCCTGTTTCTGGTTTCCACGATTTTTTTAACTTTTCGAAGCGACACTGTCGTCACACCCCGAATGATCTAAATTTTTAACCTAAATAAATGTCTGGTAGTAAGGAAGGAAAGCATAAGAGCTGGTAAAACGATGAAAAACAGATGACAGTAACAGGTAGAAGAAGAAGAATTGAACATAGAAAGTAGAGATAACAAATGACCAACATTGAGATTGTAAAAAGTAACCAAACAGAAACTCGCTCGACATTATGAGAATGTAATAAAGATTAATTAATCTACCTTAAAAATATTTATCACATAACTATTAAGTATATATATATATATATATATATATATATATATATATATATATATATATATATATATATATATATATATATATATATATCCATCGCGAATTAATTTTCATTCAACATTGGACCTTTGATAAATATATTATAGAGGTATGGATTTGTTTCATTGGAATACGTTTAAAAATAACCACGCCGGCCTCGAAGATCCCTTGAAAGCTTCTATTCTAACACCAGTTTCCTATTTTTGGTAGCAATCTTTATAACAATGATGTGCATAAACATCCTTTATACGAACTTCTATAGCTAAGTGACTCAGCACCTATATAACATCCCCTCGCTTACATCAATTTAGGGGTTTCTTTGCCTATACAAGCTTGTAATTTATTCTATCTCTAATTCTCCGTCGATTCCACAAAAGCATAGCCTACTTTATGTACCTGCTATTACCGATTCCTCCGTCGCGCTTCGCCTCGAATAGGACAAAGCTCGGAAATTATTGGTCTCTTTTTATTTTGCTTGGTACTATTGAGTAATTGTCGGTCTAGAAACGCTTCACGAATATCGTAAATGTTAGTTGTATTTTGCTGAGATTCATGATGGAGAAATATGAAATAAATAGGATATGTCTGTACACATTTTATTTGTAATAATACACACTGCCAACACAAAATTATCAATTTCACTTTTCTTTGGATATTTCCTCCAATCCTACTATTCTCCTCTCCTTAACAACTTTTGCATACCATTCAGCGGACCTTTTTGGCGTTCTTTTTCGATTGGGGTCTGTAAAATCCACATGATGCAGACCAAATTTTTCGCTGTAACACAAAACAACACCAAATATGTCTCAATTCATTTAAATTCTATGGTATATTTAAATGGCTGTGGAATAAAATTAAAAATCCCTGGTCAATTTATATGAAGTTGTCAAGAACACGGTCATCATCATCATCATCATGGCTACTCTTAAATGATCACTTCAGATAATCTAATTAACTTTGTAGAAACAATCTTATGATTGGGCAAATTGATTTTGATATAAACCGCGTTGCAATATCGAAACTACCGTAACATAACGTCTATTTCGAAACTCCTTTATTCCCGCATTTATGTCCACTTAAAACTTACTAGGATACTGCAAGTACATATCAAACTGTATCTAACACCATTCAAAATAAACCATGAACCTCAGATTACCTGTAACCCGCTACCCATTCAAAGTTGTCCAGCAAACTCCAAGCGGCGTAAGCCTTGACATTAACTTTATCCTCGTGAATGGCTTCTAATAAGGAACCCATGTATTTCTGCAAAAAAAATTCTAAGGGTTGTTAAATCTCGACGTTTCGGCACCTGCTTTGGTGCCATTTTCAAGAGTCAGGGGGTTTATTTTATGAAGTGACACTGGGGCCTCAATCTGCCTATTCCCCAGGTCTAACATAAGGAATCGTTCATCTCTAAGATAAAACTGGAAGGAAAATATTCGAGACTGGAGCCTCATTCTGCATATTCCCCAGGTCCCATAACGGGTGTTAGTACGCTCTAAGTTCTCAATCTGCCTACTCCTCAGAGAGAACTGAGTACTCAGTCCAACCTGTTGTCCCAGATGGAAAAGGTACCAAAACCCAATCTGCAAAACAATTTCCAAAGTCTGCCAATTTATAAAAAAAAAGTGGAATAAAGTGTCTATTTGCCTACAGTGTCTCTTGTGCTGGTGACATTTTCATTAAGGACCGGAACCAGGACCGGAAACCAGGAAAAGCAGAAAAACCTACCACTACCATGACCAGGTAGTGGTAGGAAGAGACAGCGAGGAATTATCTGGCAACGTCCAGGAGAAACCTACGATTTGTAACAGAAATCCTAACAGGACACTGCCGGATAAGGAAGCACCTCTATAATATGAGACAAAGTGATATACCCATTTGCAGAGGATGTGAACAGCAAGATTAAACGGTCCCGCCATGTCATCCATCAGAGAATCCATATTAGGGGAACGTTGGCCTTCTATGGCCATTTTGAGGGAAACGCTCCTAGGCAACATTAGGCTGGTCGATGGCCTAGGGAGACATTTCTCTCACGGAGGAAGCACAAGGGGCCCAATGGGGCTTAAGTGCAGCGGATCTTTGAGCCGCACTCCGAACAAATTACAGATTACAGATGACCAGGTTCTCGGAAGGTAATTACAGCACAACGGGTCACCTAGGCCTCCTCAAAAATTGTGTAAGGGATGAAATTGTTTGTCGATTATATTTAACCACGGCTGATGGGTCAAATTTGCAGGGAGAATGGTTCAGATATTTTTGCCCATAATTCCGAATATTAGGTGGAAAAAACATCAAATTTTGGAATGTTCCCAATTATCAATGACCCAAAAAAAAATTCTGATCAATAGTTTTGTCTGTCGATTGGATTTTGGTACTTTTTCCATGTGAGTTGGAAAAGGTTTTGAAGAGTCTTCACATCTCGGACAGAAAATTTAAAAAAAAAATATTATTTGCCCAAAATTTTAGCCCTCGTGGACCGAATGCAAATAATAGTACTGGATTTGTGATAAGTCATAGAATGCAATTTGTTATTCGACGGACAGGTTTAACATTTTGTCCATTCGGAGTGACCTTCTAGAGGTAATAAATTCTACAGATCACGACCAATAGCTAAACTAAGGATACCGAGTGGTGAAGTGGGACCCTCCGCACCATTGAGCCGATGGACATCCACGGCATCTCGGATTTTTTAGCATTACAGCTCATTGGCTATTGCAAAAGACTACGGTTAGACCTACCTGATAATATTTTATTCTGTTTATATCATTTAGTTCTCCATTGTCAGAGAATCCGTTCTCGGTAATTATAACGTCAGGATCGTTGTACTTCTCCTTTATCCACTTCAGTATTTTCCTCAGTCCAAAAGGCGCAACCTGGGAATTCATAAAATTAATCGTAAACCAATGATTGAATTATGAATGTAATCCTAAAACAGGTCAGTATTACTCCAGTCGACAGAGACTTAAAAATGGAGTGTTTCCGTCAGCCCGACTCCTGAGCTCGCTTAGAGAGGGGGAAATAACCATCAAAAATCGGTACTTTTTCCAGTTTTTACAGTCCAACTTTGTTGTATTTTTTTCTTAAGTTGTAGAAGATGAAATTTCCTACAACATTGATCTCGTACGTTTTTGTTTAACCAATAGCGATGGAGCTATGGAGCGCTGAAGAAAGCGTAAAATCGTAACTTTGCCAAGCGAGCGAGCTTAGGGGTGGGGATGATGAAAACTTATGAATTATGACCTTCTTACCACCTCAAACAATATATAAAAAACCAGACTTGCTGGACCTATTGCGCGAAGGAATTTTCTACGACTGGAGTATATTATAACAGAAGTGTCATGGAAGGTATTCAAGAGAAAAACAGGGCACAAATAATGAAATGTAATGAAAATTACATTACATTACATAAAATTACAGTAAAGGAGTTATGTTGGTCGGGCTGGAAGATCAGTAGAATATAATACTAAAGAACAGAAAATAGCACAATTTTTTAATTCTTTTTAGAACCATGCCTGGGTCAGATATTTATATCATATGGAAATTGAGAAAATATTCAAGTCAATGTAAACAAATTAAATAAAACTTTTACCGCCAACCATGCCGAAGCTCCCTTGGGCCAAGTTTTGTCCAGGTAACTCGTAGCTCTCACATCTTTCCTGCTGGAAGGCGGCGCCGTTAAATCCTCCTGGGTATCCTTCACCAAAAAGCTGGTGTAGATGTTTAGTCCGAAAAAATCATAGGCGCCCCGGATGTATTCGACCTCTTCCGGAGTTAGTACCGGAAGCCTCGATCTGAGAAAGCCCTCCTGATTACTCAAATAAGCAACTCGATCACGGACGACTTTGGGGTAGTTTCCTTCCGGGTGGAATATTGGGTTTGCCAAAATACCAATCTATAGGTAGGGTGAAAGTCTTTTACCGAACTTGTCTATTATCAATATAAAAACCTACCCGAAAATCTCTGTATCTTTCAGCAGCTTCGATGTCTTCTGATGAGGAGGTACCGGGTTCGTACCAGCGGCTGTCGAGAGTGATGCCCACTTTCCCTAAAAATAATCACAGTCAACTTTTGACTATCACAAGCCTTTTCTAGTACCTTTCTGTGTCGCCCTGAACTCGTTGTCATACAAGTGATACGCCCTGGCGTGCGCTAGCAATATGACGTTGATGCAAAGGTAATTCGCGATTGCGGGTTGATTGATGAAAGGCGCAAAGAAATCGTCTCCATAGCCTGCTATTCCTCCATTTATTGTAATCCAATACTTGACTCTATCACCAAAGTTGGTGTAGAGTATCTTTGCGTAGTCCTCGAAGTAGTTAGCTAGGTTAGGGTTTGCCCAGCCGCCTATTTCGTGTAAGGGTAGGGGGAGGTCGTAGTGGTACATCGTCACCATTGGCTGGATACCTATAATTTAATACTGTATGACTGATAAAACAGTAGGAAATCTCACCGTTCGCTATGAGTTCGTTAATCAGATCGTTGTAGTACCTCAAGCCTTCCTTATTGACATTATTCGAGTAGCCTCCTGGCAGGATGCGACTCCATGATATAGAAAATCTGTAGAATTGCACGCCTAGATTCTTTATGAGCGTCACGTCTTCTTTGTATTTGTGGTAAGAGTCGCAGGCTATTTCACCGTTGTCCAGGTTGCGGAATTTCGAGGAACGGTGCTTGGTGAAGTAATCCCACATATTTTCACCTTTTCCTGGAAACAACAAATTTGGAATCCTTTTTATCTTGCGACGTAAAATCCAAGGACTTATACCATTATATACAGTTTAATCGCGGTAAATTTGTGTATTTAAGCAGTGATTATGTATCATAAATAAATGTTGCTACTATTTGTAAATACACACGAGTTGACGAACGTTTCGAAATTAACACTTAACCGAAAGTTATATAAACGTAACTAAAATGCGTTATATAGACGATTCTTATTAACGTTATATTAACGCCAATGAATGGTATATGGTAATACATCATCATAGTGGCTTAGTTGTTAAACCCAATTTTTTTAATATGTTTCTCTTGGGGTCAAATATAATCGTCAGCAGTACTTGGTGCTAGAAGATACTGGACTACTACTGTATCTTCTACCAAATTCCATGTGATCTGGCTTCTGCTTCAATTAAAATAACTGGGTTTTAGTGCAACTGGGCAAACACATACTGTAGTGCCATATTACCCGAATTAACTAATTATTATTCTGTTTACGATTCGTTGATGCGTTGAGGCATCGATGCGTCGAAGCAAGTAAGTACTTAAGCGTTGAACGTTATATGTCTCGCTGTGCCTATGGGATAATGTACTGTATTAAATAAATTAATACCAAGTAGTCAACCCATGGGTGGTTTAGCCACTACCTGGTGATCCCACAAAATTACCACCACAATACTCAGATAAACTATTTCTATGTCCTAATTTCTAACATTATTTATTAAATACATGAAAATGGGGGTAGTATGTAACTGACCGTTGAAACAAACCTAAATATCAACGTTGTATTTACGAAATTAAGTAAACGTTTACTTTATAACCAATAATAAACTGATGTTTTCGGCCGCAGTAATTATTTCCACGGATGTTACGTCATATAAATGTTGAATCAACGTAGCTGTGCTTACTGGCAGCTCATAATCCATTTAAGGTCATGGATATTTTTTTAGGGGCGAAAACAACTTATACTCTGGTTTACTCAGAGATTACATGTATTAGTAAAGGTTTAGATAAGTTTAAATTACATAAGATAGGCAGTATAATTTTGCGTTTGTTTATCACAATTTTATCACAAGAGTTTGTATTTATATACATAAAATATAAATAAAACGTGTTTAGTTACCTTCTTATGTCATAAAAAATGTATTTATATTTACCCAAGCAAATTATTACGAATTAAAAAATATTTTTAAACATTGAGAACGATATTTTTGGACACACTGATCCATTATCAAATCGCCCTTAGAAAAATTTTCCACCTTACCATCTGCATCGTGACCTCCTTCTATTTGATATGCACTACTGGCAACCCCAAAAAGAAAATCATCAGGGAATTTACTATCCGTCACATAACCTTCTGCTGCCCTAAAATCAAATGTACATTTAGTTTATACTACGTCGCTAACGACACATGTACACTTAACATAAACAGAAACATAGTGAACTTAGTTTACTTACTCGCATCCACCTGCTGTTCCTGTTCTAGGCATCCCGATTTCAAATTAGTCCTTTCTACGGTAACCTACAAATTATTGTCACTATATGTTTACAGCTATCTCTTCAGCACTAACGGTCTGAGCGTCCTACCTTAATTTTTAACTCTACCCCCCTCTGATAACTAAGGTCAAGTATACGATTCTATTTAACGTGAGATAATTATTTATGTCACGCCGTGACATGAAGTTTTTACCTGTAATCTGAGTGTAAATAAATATATTTTATCGCTTCTGCCATAATATATAATAATCTATTTATATATATATATATATATATATATATATATATATATATATATATATATATATATATATATATATATATATATATATATATATATATATATATATATATATATATAATATTAGTGAATCCCTGTTTCCCTTGGTCACGCCATAACTTTAGAACGACTTTACTTATTTCATTCATCTTTTTTTTTAAGTTTTCCAATGCTTTGTAGAAGGTTCTTACGGAAATAAAAATATTAAGAAAATTGCGCAGACAATTGGATAATTTTAGAAGATTTAACGGCTACTTCGAAGTTGATAATCATTGGGTTATTTCATATAAGACAGGACATCGTCTGTCCTGTCTTATATGGAATTATTGGGTCCGAGAATCGTGTGCTCTGAGTAGACGTAATGAGCCCAGTATAACAGCCTTCTGCATTCGGACGACTAAGGCTTCTACCGAATTTCGGCATGCCGGAATGGTTTTCAGTTCCGAAAACAATATGAGCAGTGTTGTATCGATGGATATAGCCCGAGACATCATCTGTGGAACAAGCCGATACTTGATGCATTAATGTCTGCAGCGCCCTGTGGCAGGTCCGCAGCTATCATCATCATCATCGTATTTGGCTCTACAACCCATGATGGGTCTTGGCCTATTCTAGTATTATTTTCCATTCCTCTCTATTCTTTGCCTTGGATTTCTAATTTCTGATTCTCACCGTTCTTCGATTCTCTTCTACTTGGTTTCTAGATTCTAGATTGGTTTCTATGTTCCTAGGATTCTCTCTAGGTTTCTAGATTGGTAGCTACATTCTACCTTGAATCTAGCTCTGGGCCTACCTCTCCTTCGAGTTTCAGCTGGTATTTGGTGGAGTATTTGCTTTGTGGGTTCCCTCTCGTTCATCCTTTAGTCCATTGATTTGTTGACTTTGATGGATCGGGGCAGCTAACATCAGGGACCTCTATATCCATGACACGAATTCGATAAGCGAGTGTGTTAAAAATATACCACCTTGGCAAGCAGCTATGGATCCCTCGGTCTCGGATTTCAGCCTGGTTGACCTTAAGAATGCGAAGGTCAGCCTTCTGGATAAGCCGAGGTTTTTTATGTTTTCATAGAAAACACCATGCTTCGGCTTATCCTTGTGCAGCTGAAGAAATATAGCGTATTCTACAGCTTTAATTTGGGCTTTTAACCGAACAGGTTCCAGCTCGGTGAAAGAGTGGTGATATACCCTTTCGGTATCGAAGACGAGGCCAAGTTCATCAGCTGTCCTTCGTGTCGCCTTAAACAAAAAAATCCCATACCTTCTTTTCCATGGTTTCGGATCATGCAGAGTAGAAGGTCCGAACTCATTCAGAACCCTCCTGCTGTGAACACTTCCCAGATGTGTCTATTTCACTACCCCCAGAGGAGGAGAGAAAGATCGCAACTGTAAGTATATTGGTGACACATACCTTGTCCTTCCCCGACAGTTGTGATGACCAGATCTGCCGTGCGGGGCGTTTTTGACAGCACATACGTCTTGGGTGGAACTTTGCTCAACACCCAAGTAAGTGTACGACTCTCCGGCATCTAATTAAAATTCGTAAATTATGAAAATAAATATTTTGGCGCAATTTTTTTGCCTTATTTTACTAGCTGACTCGTCGGCCATTCGTCCTACGAAAAAGCCATAAGATAGAACCTTGTAGATCATGAAATTTCCTTCAATAATATATATTTTAGTAGTTTATCTTCAAACGTTAAACATTTTACAGTTAAACATTACAGAAAAACTTTGCTTTCGTATTATCCGTTAAATACAATAACGATTTAACTACATGTGTCTAGTTATCTGAGAGACTAGTTATCTACGAGTGATTTCCTGAGAGTAATCACTCGTATATATTAACTTGGGCTAGGTCACATGAACGTCAGATCTGCACCTGATCTAGATGAGCGTAATTCGGCTAATTAGCTGACCTTGCCGTGTCATTTGATATGTTTGTCGATTATTGATGCAACTAACGCGTGTTTTATTTCTGCGAACCACATGAATTAGTAATTATATGTTCACTTTAATTCAGGAAATCAAAATATGAAATAAAATGGACACAACTGTAAAAATTTTATTTATATTCGTAAAGTTTAGGTACGTATAAAAACTATAAACATCACTTTTCTTCTGTCGGTATTTCCTCCAACCCCACTATCCGCCTATCCTTAACCACCCTCTTATACCATTCAGCTGACCTTTTCGGCGTCCTTTTCCTGTCTGGATCTGTAAAATCCACGTGATGCAGCCCAAATTTTTCGCTAAAAGAAAAAGAGCAATGCTTAATAATATAATGCCTTTATCCCACTAATATTATAAATAACTATGACAGGAAGTCATATAATGAAAATTTTATGGAAAAACTATTCACTAGAAGCTCAATTAGAACAGAAAAAAACTAATTATTTTGTGACACTAAAGATCTTTGGAAAAGCCTTCCCATCTTCCCACCAAAAGGCAAAATATACTCCGGGTAGCGTGTCGAATAAGACCATCGTGACCATCGCCATCTCGTTATAGGGTTGCTGCAGTGGCGGCTGGTGAGGTAGTGCGACGGAACCATGGCACCACCTTATTTATTCGTAAAAATACATAAATATTAACTCCATCTTTCATTTAAACATATTTTCTATCTAGTGCATTTCTCCCCATTATTCAAGAGTTTATAGAAAGTCTGGCACTACTGTACTGCCCCGTCGACCCGACGCACGCCATAAATAATAATTACGTAAAAATTGGAAAACGGTTAGCCGCGGGTCGGGTGCCGGTTTTTTGTTTCATCTGCGCACGCAAGTTCGTGATGCTATTTATTGACTGGCACAGATGAAATGAAATAGATGTTCAAGAATCGAGTGTGAGCGACAGAGGTAAACGTAGTCCATACAATTTTACACGGGATAAATTGTAAAAGGAAAGAATATTGCGTGCCGGGATCAGTTTCTTGACATAGTCGGTTTTTATTGCATCGCGCTTCTCTGTTATGTCAGGCATCACCTCCTCCATTATAAACGTTGAAAATATAGACTTTTTGAGTAAAAATTAGAGATGCAATGGATAGTTGTTTGTCCGGATATCGGATACCGGATATCCGGAGAGCTGCGAGGCCGGATAGCCGAATATCCGGCGGCCGGATATCGGTCCAACACAGGCGTTCGAGTCGCACAGACAAGGCGCAGCGAACGCAATCGGATCGATTCGGGCGGTTTCGGGTATCAGTATCAGTTGTTTACTCGCTGCTTGCTGCATGATTTGCGTCTTAAAAACTAAAAACAATTAAAACAAAACATGTTTTAAAACATTTTAGTTTTATTTACCACACAAAGATTTATGTATTAAAGTTGATTTTAGGGAATTGTGTCGCAGTTTTTGAATATCCGGTATCCGGCCGGATATTCAGCTACTATCCGGAATCCGGCCGGACATTAAATTTAATCCGGATAGGCCGGATACCGGATAGTCTCCGGATATCCGTTTCATCTCTAGTAAAAATGCTACTAAATGGGTAAATGAAATGTCACAATGGTGCCGCAATAATGACCTAACACTAAATCAATAAAAAGCTACGATAGTCAATCGGTAAAATGTATTCAAGATTTTTTAAATCATTTATGTTAAAGCTTTCCTTTGTTTCTTAAAAAGTGACCATATCTTAAAAACTGTTAAAGATACAGATATTAAGTATATATCTTGAAAATGCCTTTCAAATTACTATCGAAAAATAACAACAAAGGTATACCATTCCTTTAATAAGTACACATGACGTCTTAACAAAAAAAATTATTGACGTCATAGTCATGTAAAATAAGCACTAAAATCACTATATTACCTGCTTAGGCGTTTTTGTGAAATACATATTTAGTATTGAACTTAATGCATCTATTCTATAAGGAGTTTTCACACTGTAGTTAGTTAATTTGTCATCCAAAACTATTAAATTTGTCAAATCACCAGCTATAAAACACTTCCAGTAGAAACTACCGTGACATAACCTCAATTTGAAAACTCGTTCCTTTATTCCCCGGTTTATGAGCCACTAAAAGCTTACCGGGACATTGAGGCGCATATGAAACTGTTTCTAACAACGAGTTACGGTTGTGTACGGTTTCAAATCGTAAAGCAAAGTTGGTATTACCTGTATCCCATCACCCATTCAAAGTTGTCCAGGAGGCTCCAAGCGGCGTAACCTTTCACACTAACTTTGTCCTCGTGGATGGCTTCTAATAAGGAACCCATATATTTCTGCGAAAAATGTTTTAGGGAAACTCACGTACGTAAAGCAATGACAATTATTAATTGTTACCTTATCTTATGAAGGATTTACCTACCTGATAATATTTGATTCTGTTTGTATCATTTAGTTCTCCTTTGTCGGAGAATCCGTTCTCGGTAATTATGACGTCAGGATCGTCGTACTTATCCTTTATCCACTTCAGGACTTTTCGCAATCCAAAGGGCGCGACCTGCGAACGTTTAAAATGAATCATAAGCCAATGAATGCATTAACAATGTAGTACTCGCCATCGCACGGGCCCAGATGATGCAAGATGGTCAGACAGACAGATAAATAGCATGAATGAGCAAGAGATGACGACGAACATCGGTTAATTCTAAGTACAAAATGGTTGTGATAACGTTAAATAATATATGTTTACGTACCGTCAACCATACTGAAGCCGACTTTGGCCAACTCTTGTCCTGGTAAGTTTCTTCTCTCATATCTTTCTTAATAGAAGGCGGCGCCGTTAGATCTTCCTGGGAATCCTTCACGTAAAAGCTGGTGTACATGTTAAGCCCTAGAAAATCATAGGTGCCTTGAATATATTCCACCTCTCTAGGACTTAGTGCCGGCAGCCGGGATTTGAGGAAGCCCTCTTGACTGCTCAAATAATCAACTCGTTCACGGACGACTTTGGGATAGTTTCCATCCGGGTGGAAGATTGGATTTGCCATGATACCAATCTAGAAGCGAGATGCATTTTCACCTAACCACTATTAAAGAGCAATGCCTTACCTGGAACTCTCTAACTCTCTCAGCTGCTTCGACGTCTTCCGCTGCTGTACTACCGGATTCGTACCAACGGGAATCCAGAGTTATGCCCACTTTACCTGAAAATAATAAAAGATTACAGCAGCTATCAATTTAGTTCAGATTAATCACATGATTTGCTTTCACCATCTTTCATGTCTTTGGAAGTAACCGGTGAGCAATTGATTTGTTTACCTTTTTGTGACGCACGGAAATGGTTGTCGTACAGGTGGTATGCCTTAGCGTGAGCCTGTAGTACGACGTGATTGCAAAGGTAATTCGCTATTCCCGGTTGGTTGATGAAGGGTGCAAAGTAGTCATCGCCATAGCCTGAAGTTCCTCCATTTATTGTGATCCAGTACTTAACTCTATCGCCAAAGTTGGCGTACAAGATTTTCGCGTAGTCTTCGAAGTAGTTAGCTAGGTTAGGGTTTGTCCAGCCGCCTATTTCGTGTAAGGGTAGGGGGAGGTCATAGTGGTACATCGTCACCATTGGCTGGATGCCTACAATATTAAAGATGAGAAATGCAATAATAAACCAGGGCCGAAGCCTTTGAAAATGGTAAAAAGTGAAAAGGAAATAATAGTAGGATGAAACCCATTTGAATAGGAAGAGAATATAACAAAAATGAAAGAAGAAATAATTTACGGACGATCTGAGGTCGGGAAGTGAAAGAGGGTGAGTTTTTGAGATTTGAAAATTGAGACGGAGAAAGAGTATGGTTTGATAAATAATGCAATAATAATAGGATCTTACCGTTCGCTATGAGTTCGTTGATCAGATCATTGTAGTACCTCAAGCCTTCCTTGTTGACACTATTCGAGTATCCCCCGGGTAGGATACGGCTCCACGAGATGGAAAATCGGTAGAACTGGACGCCTAGATTTTTTATGAGCGCGACGTCCTCCTTGAATTTGTGGTACGAGTCGCAGGCTACGTTGCCGTTTTCCAGATTGCGGAATTTCGAGCTACGGTGCTTGGTGAAGTAGTCCCACATGTTTTCACCTTTTCCTGAAAACAACGGATTCGGAATTCCATGTACCATGAGTATAAGACTCGTGTAGTTAAATAGAGATGGAATTAAATTTTCTGAGAGTAAGCTGCTGTTCGTATACTCTATTGTCGATACGTCTATGTTGGTTTTCCCAACATAGGTTTGGGAACACTACACGCAACTTGATTAAGTTGATCTATAGTAGTGAAAATTGTCTTTATATTACTGATGTTTATATTACTTGTCTTTATATTGCTCGAAAATGGTTCCTGCGTATTGGTTTTATATACACAGAATTTTTTGTAATGAGGACATCTAGTAAAGGCAGTCTAAGAGAAGGTGTCTAAGGATTATCTACCATGTGAATAGATGACAAAGGTGTCGTACATGTAGGTTTCATTTCAGAAATTCGGGAGAGTTGACGGCTTGGCTTGCAAAGTTGCCAATGAAGATATTGACTATGACAGGACATAATGGTGATCAGTATCACAAGGGGATCCACTTACTTGTTTCTAGAAGCTTGGGAAGAGATAATAAGTATTGGAGAGACAATGTTTTGGGACGGATGCTGTTGAAATTTGTTTTGAGGATGTCAAGGGTTTCAGGGAGTAGGGTATTATTGGTGGATAGAGATACAATATCGAAACTCACAAGTATATATTTTTCAAATATGTGATAATATTGGAGAATATTGAGTTTTGGGTACATTTTCCGGATTTATCTGATTTAAAAACTTGATATTGCTGGTAGCAAAATCTATTAAATGATGTTTGCTGTCTAGTTGGTTATAGCGTATGGTCGGATATGTTGGAGTGTATGGTGGAAAATTGGAGGATGCTCACTTAGTGTCTAGATTCATTCGAGTTAGTGGGTTAGTTTAATTTGTTTGTTGATTTTCATTTATAAGACCGGGCGTTCAGATAACTGCGTCTGTCTTAGAAGAGTTAGTTTTCAGTGATATGTTTAGAGTTATTGTCTGGATCTATGTGATATCTATTTTGTTGGCAGACTACGATTGTCATACGGCCTTACCCAAGATACCATCGTGTAATGTATTCGGACCGCGAAAGCCTTCATTAACTGGTGACTATTAAAAATATAATGCTACTATTCTCTTACTCTACTCAAGGTCGCGGTTTTTAATTTAGAAGCGCAGATAACTTTTATGATTGATCAAGTTTATCTATCATTCTAGTTTGTTTATATATATTCTCAGATTACGCGTGTTATTATGGATTTAGATAAGTATTGTAGTTATTTGCGAATGCAAAATTAATCGGAAAGGACCTAGTTTATAGCTCGTTGATACCAATAGAACGTTTATTATTTGCATAGTCCTTTAGGATTTAAAAACATTTTTGTGACATACTGATCCAGTGGCATCTAAATCTAGATCAAATCTATTAGAAAAATGTTTCATCTTACCGTCCTCATCGTGGCCTCCTTCTATTTGATAAGCACTGCTAGCAACCCCGAAAAGAAAGTCCTTAGGAAATTTACTAGCAGTCGCGTCACCCTCTATTTCCCTAAAATCAAATATTACACAGATATATATATATATATATATATATATATATATATATATATATATATATATATATATATATATATATTAATATATATATATATAAATATATAAATATATAAATATATAATACCTCACTAACAGCAACAACACTGATAGACAACAGACTAAACATAAACAAAAGCGTCTTCCACCCATTTAACTTACTGTACTCTACCGACTGTTCCGGTTTTACTCATCTCGATATTGACTAGTACTTATTGTCGTAATCTGTTATTATTGTACACAGTATTTTTACAACTGTCTCTATTCAACTTGTAAGCAGATATATATTTTTTCGAATAGATATATTGGGTGACGGTCCTAGCTTAATAGCGAGTCTACTTCGCTGATAACCGAGGTCGACTAAAAAGCCAATTCGTGACACGAGTTTTTGAACAAAACAAAATGACGAGCGAAAAAATTTATGGTTGGGTTCTCGGTTGGGAGGCGGTTTTAGGTGTTGGCAAATATTTGTCTCGTTTTTATTATTTTACATTTAATTATCTATGCATTTTATATAAGTGGGTAATCTGAGGGTATATCATGTTTTATGTACAATTAGGCCTTAAAGTTTAGTTTATGATGTTGTTTTGTGACATATTTACAGCACTAGTAGATTAGAGTAACTTTATTTTAATACAGGCAAAATAAAAGTCGATTTATTTAAAAAATTTCATACTGAATTGTATGTACTGGATTTTTTGATTATATTTTGTTCATAATTTTTTTCAAACAGGTTGCACGCCTCGCTTATAAAAACTATAAATAAATACAGTATTTACACTGTTCAAATCGACACAGATTATTGTGATATATCATTTCTGAAGGAACAAATTTTATGTGAACTAAAGGAACTGTTTCAAATCAGAACTACAGCGCGCTTTTCTCGCACTACCGTGTTCCGCTCTTCATAAGATGAAAC
Organism: Tetropium fuscum; assembly: GCA_964058915.1. NCBI lineage: Eukaryota > Metazoa > Arthropoda > Insecta > Coleoptera > Cerambycidae > Tetropium > Tetropium fuscum. The sequence continues at coordinate 1,397,842 of CAXKVY010000072.1, read as the reverse complement.
CGTAAATAGTTATTACAATAATCCCATGCGATTGATCGATTCTAATGCGTGCTGATTTTGTTCTAGGTTCAAGGGTCAATCAGAACAGGCTGCTGGAATTTAGAGCGACCGTGGAATCCGGCCAGATAGGCCAGGAATTCAGAGTGCGCGCTGCCACTTTATGGCTAAAGGCGGACATTCTGCAGCACAGCCCGGTCAAATGCCGAAGCACCGACATTTTTGTCTTCAAAATCATATCCACTAGGTTGCCGGAGTCGGTCACGCTCAGCTCCAGAGTAAGTTGCTTGTATAATACGCTTTATTGTAGAGAGATATGTTAGAAAAATATCTAGTCATGTACAATGAAATGTAGAATGAATATAATTCGGCTGTATTGTACATTTCTGTGCAAAAACGTTATAGCGCTGTAGAAAGAAACAGGTCATTTTTCAATTGCAGTAAATTTTAGGCTATGTAAATGGTGTTTTGTACATAAAGTAAATTTCGTGAAATTTGTGCCTACGTATATGTAATTTTTTTAATTTTGAGTTTTTCTCGGTCGGTTGTAAATGCCGCAAATGCAGCAATTGTAAATGTTGTACATGGAAATTTTATAAATTTAGCCAGTTTTGTGATAATTTGTGTATATATATATATATATATATATATATATATATATATATATATATATATATATATATATATATATATATATATATATATATATATATATATATATATATATATATATATATATATATATATATATATATATATATATATATATATATATATATATATATATATATATATATATATATATATATATATATATATATATATATTATAAATTTATATATTTATATATATTTATATATATGTATTATATGTATATTATAAATTTTGTAAATTTTGTAATTTTTGCAAATTTTGTAAATTTTGTAAATTTTGCAAATTTTACAAATTTTGTAAATTTTGTAAATTTTGTAAATATTGTAAATATTGTAAATTTTGTAAATTTTATAAATTTTGTAAATTTTGTAAATTTTGTAAATTTTGTAAATTTTGTAAATTTTGTAAATTTTGTAAATTTTGTAAATTTTGTAAATTTTGTAAATTTTGTAAATTTTGTAAATTTTGTAAATTTTGTAAATTTTGTAAATTTTGTAAATTTTGTAAATTTTGTAAATTTTGTAAATTTTGTAAATATTGTTATTTCGTAAATTTTGTAAATTTTGTACATTTTGTAAATTTTGTAAATTTTATAAATTCTATAGTTTGTAAATTTTGTATAAAATGTTAATTTTGGGAAAAATCTAAAAAAAATGCAAAAAATCTATAAACATTGTGTTTAATAAATTTGTGCAACTTGTAAATTTTGTAATGAAGTAAAATCAGTATTTTTAAAAAAAAAATTATTTTGATCTTGATTTCGCAAATTTGCAGTGCTCAATATTTAATTGTAAACGAATTTTCCGTTTTCCCGTAGCAATTCGATCGCCTGACCGGGGTCCCAATCTCCATCTCCCTCGAGGAGGCCAATAGCGGCTGGCAGAAGGTAGACCTGACAGAGATGGTCCGCACATGGTTGACCGAATCGAGCAAGGAGACGCTACGACTGTTCGTGGACTGCAGTTGCTGTTCGAATTGGCATGTTCATCTCTTCAATTCCGAGAGGGACAAAATCTCGAGCCCCAACAGGCCCTTCCTCGTGATCCACACCGATCCCAGCACGGCGAAGCGGGTGCGGAGGAGGGCCATCGACTGCTCCGTGGACTCTGGGAATCAGTGCTGCAAGCAAAGGTTCTACGTGAGCTTTAAGGCGCTGGGATGGGACGATTGGGTGATAGCACCGCATGGGTAAGATTTGCTGCACGATCATTCACCAAAGTCTCTAAATTCGCTAGATAAATAAGTGTAAAACGTTCTTATCGTTTTAGATATTACGCCAACTACTGTCGAGGGGACTGCGCGCACCATCGTACCCCTGACACGTACGTCACCTACCACTCCCACGTGATAGAGGAAGCGAGGAAGACGCAGCATCTCTCGGGGATGACACCATGTTGTGCTCCGCTGAAGTTTTCCAGCATGAGCCTGATCTACTACCAGGGCCCTACGATCATCAAAAGGGACTTACCCAAAATGGTGGTGGACGAGTGCGGGTGTCCTTAAATTGGACTAGTTTAAAAAATTCTAGTTAAGTTAAAAAATTTCGAACTGATTAATGAATTTTCTCTTAGGGGGCGCAGCCGTCAGTGTGGCACTTAAAATAAGTGGTAACTTAAGGATTGTTCGATGCTGTGCATACCTAAACATAACCTCACCTCGTTTTTAGTCTTAGACTTCTACTACTGTTATCGCCGCTCTTGTTTCAACGTATTCGAGCGGTGGCGAAATCATGTGACAAGGCCACGCAGGTGGACACGATGCACTGGCGACTGCATCTCTCAAAGACGAGCAAAAACTTTTTGGATAGTTAAGTAATATAAAATGAACTTTATATTGAATTTAAACAAATGTGTAAGTTAATTTGTTATGTCGTTCTGTTACCAGCTCAGTTAAGGTAGGTATTCGTTCCTTAGGAAATTCTTGTTAAAAAGACTCTAACTAATTACTTTTAAAGTTACGACTATACGTCAGAACAAGAGAGAATCGTGTTTTTACAAAATTTCCTAATGCCCTCAAACGGCGCTTGTTTACATTGGAGAGACCGAAACGTGCATTATTATACGACTTAAGGAGCATCTAACGCATGCGAATGTATAAGACAATTGAATGGTGGGAAAATGCGACTGGATTGTATCATAGGAAGTAAAAAGCGAGCAATAAGGATTGTAAGAATAGCTCATTTAGTGTTTTCTATTGTTTTCATGCTGGCAGATCTCTGTTGTTCTGCAGTATAACCTAGAAGAATTAATTATTTTTGTATTTGACCTCGTTAGAGATTGTTTGTATGGCGGAATTATAAAAAATATGGTGATTCGTCTTGCCCCTTCTACTTTGCTTTTACGACAATCGCAGATGCTTTATTTATTCGGGTGAAATAACAGGATTTATTATATTATTACCAGAGCCAAGTATTGGAAACCCATCTCATGCCATCAAATTATGATAGCTCAATATTTAAAGCGCCACTTTGTCGTAGAGGTAACGCTCGGACTTGGGCAACGCGAATCTCATTTTGCACACGAAAAGGCATTTGCAAGTATTTTGACAACAACCGCCCCACCGGCTGCAATTTTAGAGTGTTTACATTCTAGAAAAACACAGTGGTAACTCCCAATTTCTATTTCGATTTTGGAAATTAAAATACCCCGTAAATCATTCGAAACTTTCGAAGCCGCCTTGATAAAGCTGTACGATATTTATGGCTCGCGCTTCATTTGTTTTTCCCAGCCTACTGAATTAATGCGCGCATCCGTTTCTACAGCGGTGGTTTTAAATGTTGTAAAAGGGAGCGTATTATGATATCTACAGGGAGTTGCATTAAGCAGACGTTAAAATAGTAGCTAACTCCGAATAGATCATGTATAACGAGCGAAAGCCTTGTAGCCTGTTAGGAGTAAGATATCATTTTAATTACATACTCCTATTGTGTTTAACACCCATACGTTTATTTTGTTTGATATGTTGGAGCTAGAAACGGAGGTTTGTAATAACCTAGAAATAGGTACTTATTATGTTCTCAAATAGTCTTTATTTTTTCGTTTGCATCCTTGGTAAGATATAAAAATGAACTACATATATACCTATGTGTATATTTATTTCATTTTTTTTTGTACTATGGCAAATATCTCATAATATCAGACAAAGGACACTTTTTTCCCAATCTCACTGAAAACTTTTTAATGTATTACTATAAAACTTTTGGGGGCATAATATGGCATATATTATTATAATAGAAATCTAGAACATTCAAAAGAAAATTAGGGGAAAATTAAAACGATTTTGGAAACGAAAAAGAAGTCAAAACCAAGAGTAAAGAGAAAGAAAATAACCACAAGATATGCAGTAAGAAAACTATTTAAAATAGAAGCAAGTGTGGAATTACATACATGCAACAGCGGTAGAAGAAAAGTACATTTTCAATTTATCGTGTTTTGATTTCTTTCTTTTCAAATATATGTAAATTCAAAAAGACGGGTTTTGAAAATTCGCTTGTTTGCATTTTTTTCTTCTTTCTATGTCCTCTCTATTTTTTTTTTGTTTTTGTAAGTTTTTATGTTTTAATTTTTAATTTTATTTTGTTTCTTTTTTAACGTTACTGTTTTATTAAGTTTTTAATACTCTCCTTCTACTTTTACTTCTATTCCAATGCCCTTCACTTCTATTTTTAAGAGTATATTTTTATTTTCTATTTAAATTTTTCACATATTTCACTGCCCCGTTCGAGTTCTGATTTTGTCCGATTGTATGATTTTATACATTTTTTTTCTTATATTTTTTCCCTGAGTTTCCATTTACTTGGTCTCTTTAATGCTTTTGTTTTTTATGTTTCCTCTCATTTTTTTCCAATTGCATCTTTTACTAAATCTTAATAAAAGTCTTTAGTTTTCAAACGTAGAAAGAGGAACAGAAGCAAACGTAGAGGGAGAACTTCTTTTTCTTTTGAATAATTTTTTTAATAAATTTTTTCTGGTTCGCTTTTACTTTCTAATTTTTCGGTATTTGTGGTGTTATTTTTTTATGACCCATTTTCATGTTTTCTATAATACGTTGTATTTTCTGTTTTTTTTTGTTCTTCAAAAAAAATTGGTTGTGTGCTTATTACCACACGATAGAAGTGAAAACTAATTCTCGAATTTTAAAATATATACTGTAACCGTCCGCCCATATTACCACAACCCGCAATACACAGCACCGTACACGGGCGTGTACGGTCAACGTGTAGACCGTACACGCCCGTGACATAGATGCTTCAGGCAACCGGCGCTAGATGCGGCCCCACTATATGTCGCCCAAAATACCTACTCATAGTTAGTAAGTACTGCAACGAACCATCACTTCGGCAGTCGATTCGATTCAATCCAATTCAATTCAATTCGATACAGAGAGGAAAACAATTGGACGGTAACCCGACCAGACGCAACCTCCTGATAGTGGCATAGGTGGCACTGGATAATGATTTTGTTATTTATATGGCGCTCCCATCGGACGGCATTGCACTCGATGATCTTCACTGATTTTTGTAGATGTTTCAGTGATACAGTATTGTCGGTTACTACTATAACTGTTGTATTTTGTACCGCTCATCGTTGGTTCGTTACATAGCCGAGCGTGACGCGTGACGGCCCAGTCTCATTCAACACCCACAAAAATAAAAATGCGGACGCGCTCAAAGAAGTTTTTACTGGAGCCGACATTACCGACCGTTACATGGCCGAGCGTGACGCGTGACGGCCCAGTGCCATTCAACACCCACAAAAATAAAAATGCGGACGCGCTTAAAGAAATTTTAACTCGAGCCGACATTACCCGAAGGAACGTTACATGGCCGAGTGTGACGCGTGACGGCCCAGTCTCATTCAACACCCACAAACATAAAAGTGCAGAGCGCGTCTAAATAAGTTAATCAAAATTACTTTTTCATTATCTTACTGTTTCCCCCCCTTCATCTAATACTCCTCATTCTTCCTTTCTCCCGTCTAGTTCTTCCTTTTTCTTGTATATCTGTTCCCCTTTCGTCATTTACTTCAAAATGTGGTAATACAAGCTAAATCAAGATACATGCAAATGCCCTGAGTTTGGTCGAGTTATTGAAAATGCCTTAATACATTCCATTACTTAAATCGTAAGTATTATGCCACATCGAAAGACATTTAGTTACGAAAATGTGATCGTTTTTGTTTGTGATTTTAGTGAGTTTTTACCAATTACTGTGATTTTTTATTAATCTAGATGTAAGCCTTAGTTATAGCCTTCAATTCCTTGTATAATTTCTAGTACATTCAAATTCTTTCACTGCCTTTGTAATTTTTTTGTAATGAAGAAACTTGACATGACAATAATGTTTTACCATACGCCTACTCGTATGACATATTACAAAACCCTCAAAAAAACAGCAGTACATTTTAATATTGTAAGTATTCTATAATACTAGTCCCCTAATACTCATAAAATATGTAACGAAGCTTTATACTCAAGAAGAAGAGAAGAAGAGAAATATGGAACGAAATAAACCGATTAAAATATGAAATAAGTGCCTATAGAGTGTAAATTGGCAAAAGTAGACTGTGACCTTGATATGTCAAACTTGACCTTCAACTTGACTTTTATCTGTTTCCTGGCGAAGATATCGGTTTATTTTCTTTCCCAAGCACATTCCTACGCATCTGTATTAACCCCCTTGCCTTAAAATTGTATCTCTAAGAATATATGGTTAAAATTTTTCTGTAGAAATTTTAATCCTTGTACTTAATCTCAAATGGACACAATTTTAAATCAATAATGTACATATTCATGCTTGAAGAAATTTTAACCATATACCCAAACCGTCGCCACGGGGTAACCGAAAACAGACCGCATTCCAGAAATATTTGATTTCGGTAGCCCCCTCCCCGCGCTCGGTTTTCCGTTTTCCCTCATCTGTACTAAACCGAAACTGGTCAGTTCTTTTGCTGTAAGTGGTACTAAATAGCGTTTTTTCTAAGATTTAAATGGATCGGTGTTATGAATTAAAACGACCCTAATACCATCTAAAGTAATAATTATTGCGATCTGTAAAATTACTCATACCAGTTTGCAATAACGTACAACAAACTAGCTTTTGCAAGAAAATAATAAAGTATAAATAATTTCATAATACTAGCTCATTAGATTTAGTGGAAACTGCGCAATTTTTATTAAAAAATCAACAAAATGTTCCTGAAAATGTAAAGTAAAGTAAAGATTAATAAAAAAATATGGAAATATGAATGCGTTTTATTCGTCACAATATATATATATATATATATATATATATATATATATATATATATATATATATATATATATATATATATATATATATATATATATATATATATATATATATATATATATATATATATATATATATATATATATATCGTCGTGTTCCGGAGAAAACCACGTAACTCCACATTTTTCATGAAATGGTATTTTAGTGTCATCTGTTGGGTAACATAGCAACTAATCTGTATACAAAGTACAGAACTCCTAACATGAACAGTTATAATTTAAATCTTAAAAAAGAAATCTATGTATCTCCAACCCCGTTGAAGCGTTTTGGGAAAAATGCGTAACTCCGTATTTCGCATACAAATCGCTAATATTGACAGGTTATGATTAGTTGGTTAGCTTTTTTTTCTGTTTACGTACAAAGTATTATTTGTTTTTAAAGTGACATTTTGGAGATAAGTTACAAGTAAGTATAAAATATTGTTTTTTTACTCTTTAAATGTCACACAGTTTTTTAATAAATGAACACAAATACATTAACAATGTTTAATAATCTGACCTTTAAAAATGTTTTTTATTTCTCCTGTAAAATTTCGTTACATGGAGTTACGCAATTTTCTTCTGAAGGCGACGATATATATATATATATATATATATATATATATATATATATATATATATATATATATATATATATATATATATATATATATATATATATATATATATATATATATATATATATATATATATATATATATATATATATATATATATATATATATATATATATATATATATATATATATATATATATACATATATATATATATATATATATATACATATATATATATATATATATATATATATATATATATATATATATATATATATATATATATATATATATATTGAAGCATTGAACTAACCTCTAGCGATATGTCGTCCCTAAATACCAACCGTTATAAGGAGTAGATATAAAATAAAGGTAAGTGAATATTATATGTAAGACTTAAATATTACAAGCAATATTACGTAAGATAGATGGCTACATAATTCTCAATGACTGGCAGACCCTCAAGGCTATTTAATATATTTATAAAGACCGACTTACGTTACCTAACATTAAAGATGCTTTTTTGAACCATATTTGAAAAATATATATATATTTCATCATGTACCCACACTTCCAAGACAGCTATCCATTTTTGGGGACACACATTAAAGATATTCTTTTAAAGATAATTAAGAGCAAGATATTTTTATTACCTTTCTGCACTGCCATCTCTTGAAATTGGTTTATATTTCTGTCTATTTTTGGCGACACACCTTAAGGTAATTTCATGTAGAGCAAGATATTTCTTCCATGTCTTGAATTTGCTGGCTATTTTTAAAGATAGTTATCCATTTTTAGTGGAACTTTAAAGATATTTTCATAAAGAGGTTATTTTTATAATGTTTTTATACATCCATGTCGTGAAAATGCTACATTAAAGATAGCTATCTAGTTTTAGTGGCATAGTTAAAGATATGTTTATAGGATACTTGAAATTGATTGCAATTTATAAAGATTTCAGTTATTGGCGACAAACGTTTAAGATAATTTTTTGAAATATAATGTCATAAAGAGTAAGTTATTTACATTCCGTTTTTAAAGATCCAGTTTTGACCACAGCTTAAATATAATTTTTTGAAAGATCGTTTCATAAAGAAAAAGTGTTTTTATAATGTTTCTACACTCCGTCTTTCTTTAATCTCTATTATATTTAAAGATAACTATACGTTTTTGGCAACACGTTAAAGATAATTTTGGAAGATAATTTTATAAGGAGCAGGAGTGTAGAAACAAGCAAACTTCTACACTGCCCTATCTTGAAATTGCTTACGATTTTTAAATATAACTATCTATTTTTTGCCACACGTTAATGATAATTTTTTGAAAGATAATTTCATATATAGTAAGATATTGTTCTAACATTTATACACATCCATGTCTTTAAATTACTTGCTATGTAAGTTGTTTAAAAGTCGGTACTCTTTTCAGGAAAACCAGATAGAGATTGCTTTTTAAAGACAACAAATTTTTAATACTGATATTTCCGTTAATATTTCGATATCATTATATTCGTACTAATATTTCCTATTCTAATATTCTTTGTGTATTCAACTTCATTTTGTTAAGTATATACGTAAATGTAAAATTATTTTAAAGATAATGTTCTGTTTAAAAAATTAAAATGTTAACAATGCGAAAATGTATCTAATGCATTTACGTAAAACAAATTGCTTCAAAAATATAAAGTATGTTAAAGCAGATTTTAAAGACGTAATATATTTAAAGATAACATTAAATGATTTAAACGTTTCTTAAACTAATTTTTTTTTAAATTATTGAAACTGCTGTTATAACTAAATTAAATGTAAACCTTAAATTGATAAATCGCACAACATTTCTGAGGAATTCAACGTCTAGGAGAATTCATTTTAGTGTAAAGTAATCTTGTTCAGTGTTTTTTGTTAGTTGTTAGTGTTTGTTTTATGTTTTATTTATCTACCCTTAGATTACTGCTAACATTTTATACGTACATCAATTAATCATTGAAAGAATAAATTATTGTAAAATTACATACACATAAATAAATTTTCTTATTAATTTTTTTTATAATTTACAAATCGAAAAGATAGCAAATCAGTTATCGCTGTTGGAAATTAAATTGTTGTAAATCAAAAATGTGTAAAGCAATCTTTAAAATTGTACCAGCTGCAGGAATAAGTTTTGGTATAATAATTATTGCTATAATGCCAATTAAAATATTCTTGTGCAATATACTGGTCCTCTTTGGGGCACCCTAGACATGTACGTACACATATCTTTTTATCTTGTCAGTCGTGTGACCCTGTGACAAAATAATTGTAAATAGGGCAAGCGAAATATCAAATTGTGTCGTATATCTTAGGAAAAGAAAATTGAAAAATAGCAAAAGCTGTGGGATCCGAACACAACGCACATGCTTTACCTGGCTACCAACGCTCTGGCAAACATCTGATGAAGTAAATATTTGAATAACTCAGTAAGACTCTAGTATATTCCGTGCACACGGACCATGAGCTGGATCAAAGTATATGAACTCTCATGAATCATTTGATATTAACTTAGTAGACTTTCAAAAAATTTAAAAGCAAAGTATATATTTATATTTCCTTCTTCCTGAACCGATCATTTTGAGGTATTTCAAAAAGTCGCTCTGCTTTTAAAAAAAATATTTAAATGGTAATTTTTTCTTGCCCTTGCCCCAATATTCTTGGCTAAAGAAGTGACCTCGATATGAGGGGGCCTTTACCCCTAATATCTATGTAGGCCGAGACCGCCTAGTAAGGGGTAGGCCGCGCGTTTCACGTGACCCTCCCTACAAATATGATCAGTGTCACGTGAAGTTACGTAGCCTCCCCTGCTCCTGGCCGATGGGCCCCAGCGGCAGAGCCATCCTTCTGGCGCTCTTGACTTTCTTCACCGGTGTACACCCCCGGGAGTGTCGTGTCGGGCTGTTTTAGTGTCTTCTTGATCCGTTTTCTTTAGTCCTGTTCATTTCTTCGGTGTCATCTGCTTCTTCTCGCATCAGCCGTGCTGAAACATAAGATCGGTGATTATATTATACTTACCCGTTGTCCAGGATCTGGGTCTTTGGCCGCTTGTGTTCCGTTTAAAATAACAACGTTCATGGTGACTTCCGGATGAACCGGCTGTTTGCATTTCATTGTTGCCATGTATTGAAGGATTAAAATTAAGTATCTTGACATAAGGATTGTTTATAGTATTTATTATTATTTATTGCTGAGTATATTGTTGCATGGTGACATGCGTCAACAAACGCATGTATTAGAATTTCCGGTACATTTTCTTCCGTACTGGTCCGTTTAAGGGGGGTTTATACCTCATCTATTATTTTTTTTTATTTTTCTGTAAATAACGCGAATCCTTTTGATTCACATATATTTCAAATTCACCATATATAGGATCTGACATCACCCTGTATATCAAGTGCATTTCAACGTTTCTGTAAATATTTCGCCATCATCAGACTGCCCATCGAGATCAATACTACTAGCACCCGGGTAACCGGACATTTTAGCGTCTGATGTCCGAATTGCGAGCAAAAAAAAGCCACCCTAGACGGGCACAATCCCTTCCCAATATCTCCCGAAGCGTCCTGGTAAATCGGGCATACATTTTTACACAATATCTATCTCAGACTGTTGGTGCTCTGCCAGAATCGGGTCAGACGCGGGAATAAATTATTGGTTGCAAATCTTTTATATAAAGAAGTTGTAACAGTAGTTTCTCGCCCCCTAAGGAAATATGAGCGAGGGGCGGGGGCGGCGGGGGTGACAAGGATGCACTCGGCAACTGAACGCAGATAGAGAGAGCTGAAACAGTATATTGCATATATTTTAAAGCATGTTAAGTTTCGGCTCGCAGCCAAATTTCTCCATTGCCAGACTTTTTAGATGTACATGGAAGACGCTCTACTTTGATTTCGAATCTACGGGGTGGTGGGGGGGCGCTAAGTACCTCCCGGGCCTGAGGGATTTACGAGCAGGATAATTGAAACAGCAGGATGACTGACTGGTCCTCGTGCTAGTCTAAGTGAGAGATTTTGTAGATAGATTTTTTTGAATAACTTAAACATGTATTAAAAACAACGTCTTCTGTGACTACTCTGTTATATTGGTCAAATGCGGGTTAGCTGGAAGGTAGTTCTAAAGAACATCTACGTTCTAATAGTTATTAACATACGGGTTAGTTAGACCTTTTTTCCATTGACTGTATTTTTAATAAAATGGAAAAAATCTGATTTTTAAATATATGTCAAATATTACCATACCAATTCCTAGCAGCACGTTGATCTCTATTGCACCAAGAAATTCGACGTAAGTTTTTTCATATAGTTCATTCATATAGGTTTTTTATACAGCTCATTTTGGGCTATCAAATTTGCTGTTTCTGCAAGTTCTGGAAGCATCAAACAACATTTTCTATCCCAATATTTACATACTTGACCAACGTTTTACAACATATATTTCAAAAATTATAAACATTTGATTGTAACAGATTTATGGATATTTAAATCCGCCACGGATATTTAAACGTAGGTATATATTGTTTCGCTAATGCTATAGAAAAAAGAAGAAATAAGATGTGGATTAAATGTCACAAGGCATTTGGAAGGAGTATGTTTATTGTGATGTGCCGTATTTTAACATAGGAAATGTTTATGTTTAGACAAGAGTATATGGGTACCAAGTTACAAGTTTTCATTCAAGGCCAAAAGACAGCGGTGTCGCGATCGAGTGACGCAATACATTTAGATATCGCAGCACTCGGCCTTCTAGCGGCGTGAAGAGTACTGGGGAGTGGGGAGTATACAGGGCAGCTATATTGGAAGAGGTGGCGCATTGCTAGTAGTGATGGGAATAATCGGGATATTTTCATAATCATAATTTTCATAAATTTAATAATTCGAGTGTAAACGAATGCCCAACGATAATTAAAATAAAAGAACAAGTGTTGGCTACAAACGTATATTATTCTACACTAACTAACAAAACCTCTACATATTATTCCTTTCATAGGACCGTCAAAGCAGCCCATAAATACTTTACAGTTATCGAAACTGTCTCGCCCTGAAGGCAATTAAATACGTCTACCGCATCTCGATAACATAAACAATAAACATATCGCTCAGCCGGTACGGTCCTATCCTAAAAGAGGCGACACCGGGCGTTAGTGTTTACACGAGATATATAATCGAATTTATTTAGGAGGATAAAAATTCGAATTGTTTCATCGAATTTGTAGTATATACATTCCATTGTGAATTATGATGCAAAAATGAAATCATAAATCACTAAATAAGAGATTCTGATTTAGCTAATGAGCGGCCGCGTTTTAAGAATATACATTCAGCAGCATACACATTTAAAAGAGTAAACTGATGAATTTGAATAATGATTTTATTATTTGAATTGTTTCTTATTTATAAATTTGTTTATTAATTATTAATCTTATCAATATTAGTTTTACCTGTAATATCAAAACTGTTCAAGTATAAGTAGTAATTCCGTTAATTTTACTTGCCCAAAAAATAGTAATGACGTCGACAAAAATCATATCTTTTATACGGGGTGGTAACAAATTACAAAATCTCAAAAAAAAATTAGTTTTCGGGAAAACGCTATTATTTATAAAAGTTTTTACTTGTCCAAAAAATAGTAACGACGATGACAAAAATCATATTTTTTATACGGGGTGATCACAAATTACAAAATCTCAACAAATCTTTACTTTTCGGGAGAAGCTATTATTTATAAAAGTTTTTGCTTGCCTAAAGCAATGTCTTAAATTATGTTTATTATACGGGGTGGTCAAAAATTACAAAATCTTAAAATTCGGTAAGAGTAAAGTGTTATTGTTTATAAAAGCTTTTACTGGCTCAAAAAATAGTAATGACGTCGACAAAAATCATATTTTTATAAGGGGTGGTCACAAATTACAAAACCTCAAAAAATTTTCAGTTTTCGGGAAAACGCTATTATTTACAAAAGTTTTTGCTTGCCTAAAGTAATGTCGACAAAAATTATGTTTATTATACGGGGTGGTTAAAAATTACAAAATCTTAAAATCCGATAAGAGTAGTTTGTACTTTTTGATCACCACGTATTAAAAATTTCTGATGATTTTGCCACAATTATGTTTTTATATGGGGTGATCAAAAATCACATTTCCCTTCGATAAAAATCCGCAAATATCATATTTTTTATACGGGGTGATCACAAATTACAAAATATCAAAAAATGTTTAGTTTTCGGGAAAACGCTATTATTTATAAAATTTTGTGCTTGCTTAAAGTAATGTCGACAAAAATTATGTTTATTATACGGGGTGGTCAAAAATTACAAAATCAATTCAAGAGTGAAGTTTGTACTTTTTGATCACCACGTATAAAAAACTAATGATGATTTAGCCACATTTGTTTTTATACGGGATGAACAAAAATCACAGTTTCCTCTTTTCAAATTTTAAGATTTTGTAATTCTTAACCACCCTGTCTATACAACACAATTTTTGACAAAGTCATCACTATTTTTAGGCAAACAAAGCTTTTTTAAAGAATAGCATTAATTCGAATACAAAAAAAATGAGACTGTAATTTTTGACCACCCCATGCAAGATAACCTGTTTAAAACGACAAGACCTTCAGGGTCAAACGAACAAAAAAATCGTAACACAACTGAGTTTTATTTTTATTCAATTCACTTGAGAAAATTTTACCAGTTGTGTCTGGTATTTTCAATACGCCTGTGATACTTGCGTAATATGTAAGATCTGTGATTGTTTTTTTAAGTTTAACTGCAAATCCAATATAAGTTGGTTAATTAAAAATTAACTCAATAACTCCGTGCGTAGTACGGTCTGCGCATTCTTGTAGCAAATTGTGACAGTTTCCATACTCAATATTATATTAAATTATTAATTAATGTGTTATTCTAAATTTATAAAATGCTAGGGACCCAATCGTACGCCAAATATTACTAATAAACACTTAATAACCATAAGCATTCTAAAGCCAATCTGGAAATTGCCACAAGCATGCACGCGCATCATAGTATTTAACGTATTCGAAACAACTCAAAAGGATCGGTATTGGACAAGGATTGCGAAATCTGTGAATTTTTTTTCCAATATTTCTGTCAATATGGAACGTGAGGTATGAAATCGTAGTAGTGAAAATGTGTTCAAGCCGTAATATTTGGTTGAACTAGATTGGAGTTATCGAAGAATTGGACAGTGATTTAATGTGGCGCATAGAAATGTTTCAAGAGAAGAGTGATGCAAAAATATAGAGAGACTGGAAGTCATGTTCTGCAAAGTTTCGGGGCAAGTTTTCTTCCTTGCCCCGAAACTTTGCAGATACAGCTCCGAGAAGTTAGTGTTTTACAAATTAGTGGGGAAACCATTAGACAGCGACTGTAGAGCATGTCATTTGAGACCAAGAGTTGCGGCTCGAGGTCCGGTTTTAAATAGAAATTTAAATTTGGCTAAATGGCTTAAAAAATGGCTAAATTTTGCCACAGAGCATGTTAACTAATGGGAACCTAAATGGAAACGTGTGGTTTTATAATAATTATAGACGTCTCCGTTAAACAAATAGAGAAATATAGAAATTCAAAAAGAATTGTAATGTAACAATAATATTAAGTATTTATAATAATTAAAATGTGATATAGATATTTTAAAAACAAGGTGAAAGAGCATAAATCAAATCTTCTTAAGTGAATAAAATCTAGAGAACAAATAAACAGGAAACAAGTATGCATTTTCTGGTTGCCAGGAACTAAAATACAAGGGCGTATCCAGAGAAAGGCAGGGGGGCTACGCCCCCCCCCCCCTAGACCCTAAAATCATAGAAATCATACGCCTAAAGTAAATAAAATGATTATTTTTTTATTATTTTTATTATTTTACCCCATCAAAAGACAGGCACTCTTGATTTTGATGACAATCCCATGTACTACGGCCACTGTCGAACGATCTATTACTCTTCGAAGAGTAAAGACCTGGTTGAGAAGTACTATGGGAGAGGAAAAGTTGACGGGATTATGTTTGATGAGTGTGCATCGAGATTTAATTAAAGAAAATCGGGAGCAATTAGAAAAAAAAAATTTAAACGAATCTTTTGCTGCAAATTCAAGAAGACTTATTGAAATAAAAATTTTGCTACTTATATGTATAGAATGTGTATATTAATAACTACTAAAAAGAAAAGAAAAACAAGTGTGCTTCTTTTATTCGTCTGCCCAGAGGCGGCGAGTATACGGGTCCAAGGGGTCGGCTGCACCCAATGAAGAAGTTTATGGGGTGCATTGCACCCCATAAGCTCTTTATTTGTTTTTTTTTAAATTTTATTATTCCGTTGATTTTTGAGGAAAAAAGAATATATTTTTCATTTCGCAAATAATTTTTATTAAAATAATAAAAATAGAATAATAATAAATTTAATTATTTATGTCCTCTCTCCGAGTATCGTGGTCATTATTCCGAAAAATTAGCCTTGTGAAAGTTTATATTTTTGTATAAATGGATTTTTCATCAAAATTTTAAAGTCTCAGGAGAATGCGTGACCTTGAAAATTTTCAAAATTGGCGCTATTGGAGATGACGCTATTCTGCCCCGGGCACCCCCCCCCGTCCCCGGTAGGCGCGTCCACAGGTCTTGCACCCCACGACATATTGAAAATCCGCCGCCCCTGCGTCTGCCCCCACTAGTTCAGATCCTGGGTACACCCTTGCTAAAACAAGTGATAAAAACAATTTATTGACAAGCAATGAGTTGGTTTTAAAAAAGCAGCATATAAATTGACATTCGCCATTTTTTTCATAGTAAAAGGGCAGATTAAATAAGAAAAAAGGATATATCTACTCGCAAGAACATATGAGGACTCGCCGTAACAACTTTTAAGAGTGAGCAATCATCAAGAATTCAGAGGGATAATGTGCAAACAGTTCATAGTTTTCACCCTCAGCGAGGAATCATGACTCAAATATTGATCTCCATCTCAAATATTGATCTCCATCTCAAATATTGATCTCCATCACAAATCACAATACACAATAACATCGCAATGATAAAAAGGTATACCTTACAACATATATCTGATCAGAAATAAAAAGCTAGCTAATTAGAAAGTACTGTAATCATAGTAAAACTATATATCAAGGAATAATACGCATATAAAGTTTACTTACCAATATTGAGCACCAATTACAGATAAAAATTTTGTGAAAACATAAATAAACACGCGCATAATATATATGCAATTCCATTTAATCTTAAGTTAGGAAATCTAAATAATTCAATAGTATCGACTGTAACAAGTAATTTAGGTTTAAAGCATTTTCCCACAATTATTTCTTTCATTAAACATATAGGAATCTACGATACACACAAACATAAGGTTTGAGGCTTAGATACGATCCGGAATTGTTAATAAGAAAATAGGTTGATGGAGTTATGTGTAAATTTATTAGATAATATCTTTAAATATAAGTAATATACAACTGTATAATTGGTTGAATATATAATAGTACCTATATAATTCTCTAATTGAAGGTAATTGATTTATTGAACAGTTATATATAAAATTTATATATAACTAAATTTGGGTAAGTTGTATGTATTTTTTTGTTGTGGATGCACATTGTTTGCTGTTTTGCCCTAAAGAACCGACTTCTGTGAGAAAGAGCATGCTATGGTGATGGTGAAGGCAGCTAAAGCTATATAAAAGGCAATGAGCAAACAAAGATACCCACTTTGTTTGCTCAAGCTAATATCGTAATAATTTCATAAATATCAAATTAATTAATATATATATATATATATATATATATATATATATATATATATATATATATATATATATATATATATTGTGCAGTCTAATTTATTGGCATTTGCGGGCAGAAAACTGAATATTGCAAAACGAGATACTGCTTCGATCGTCCAAAAAGGCAATAGGAAGTGTAATTGTTATAATAGACTGGAGCCCATAGTAGTTGTAGTATTAATGTAATGATCCATGCTTAATGTACATATATGAAGGTCTGCACTAGTGAGTGATGTGGCTGCTAGACGCCAGGGTGACGTCACGAGACGCCGGCGACGCTCGGTCCGGACGCCCCACCTCCAGACTTCCAGAGCTCGACATGCCGCTCTCACTATGCCAAGGACCTTTCCTCGCGCCTGGACCATCCTTACAATGCCCCCGAAAACGGGAACTGCGGCGGAACGGGTCGTCTTTTTTTTTCACGGACCTCTCTCCATACACATTAGAATTAAATTAGGAGATCGATGCGACTCCCCTAATTCGATTAAATCTACGGGGATAAGATAAACGCAAAAACCCAAAATTTGTGATTTCTCTACGAAGTCTCAAAGGCAATATTGAACAGAATAAAATGTCCAAAGGAAGTCTCTATCTATTCGTCAACAATTTCACACTTCGTAGCATGAATTAAATTACTGATTGCCCATTTTCACTCAGGCACATCTGGTTGCATATATACTAGAAGTTCAGCAACAATTCAGCTTTATAATATAACAATATATATTGTTATTTCAATGATAATATTCTGATATAGTATGTGATCAAACTAATTGAATTGATTAATATATTTTGACGACAGTAGGTTACAAGTTACAACTTCATTACATAATTTTCGGTAACTTTTACTGCATGTGATATTAAAATGATAACTGTTAATTATTCCTCTCTTCTATTTCTGTGTGTAAAATAGGGCAAATAAATAGTAACAGTTCTCAAGGTATGGCATCTAAGTAATGACAAGATGCTCAACAAATTTGTTACTGCCCATTTACAACCTCGAGGTAATTTGCAGTGATATAAGATTTTAATTCAGCTATTTTAAGTATACCCCGTTCTTTATGTAGATTCCTGACCCAAATTCGCATACGCCCGATGTTTTATTAGACTTAAAAACAAACACCAAACAAGCCGGGAAAACAATTTATTGCAAATTATGGCTTGGGCAAATTAAGCAAATGTTTTTTTTGTCGAGCATTTTTATGGAACTTATTACAGACATTTTATGACTAAGAAAGAAATAAAGACTCCTGAAGAGTTGATTGTGGTTGAAAAAAAGTAGTTATTGTATTCAAATGAATAGTCCTACCTCCTACATGTCACTGTAATCACCAACGACTTCATGAAATTGCTTAAAATGGATTAGGATCGATGATAACAGTGGTAACACTTAGTATAATTCTTAGAAAAGCTTTTAGGCGTTTTGCAATGGACTTTCATTAAATATTGATAAGTATGTGGTATACGTATAGGCCGTATAGACTATTTTAAGTGCAATGCAACTCCCACCGCCTTTAAATTTTATTGGGTAATCGGACTCCAAGCCATCTAATTAATTAAACTGCATTAAGGAAAGGCATCGCAACATTTTGTTACGTTTTCAGAATCCAATATAGGTGTATATACAGGGTGTTTAAAAAAGACGCGGCAATATTTAAGTGGGTGATAGCCCAGGCTATTTTTTTTTTTAAATGTAACCTCTAAGCATAGGTCCATAAATGCTTCGTTGCCGATCTATATAATGTTGAAGTTTAATTAAAAAATAAGACAGTAAAAATAGATTTGACTTTCAACAGTTTTTCTAACTTTTGGTAAGAAAATATGCGGTAATACGTATTGTAAAATACTTGTCTATGCCCTTGAATCAAAATATTTTTTATGATAAATGGATATGCATTAAAATGCTTTCTATTTTTTTACTCAAAAGCGGTGCATAGAACGATAAAATTCTGAAGAAAGTCTTATTCCTCATAATTGCACAAGGAATTCAAAAGTAATTTTTATTTTTAAAGAAACCAGCGGCGTCAATTTGTGTTCTTTAAAAATAGCCAGTGACGTGCCAATATGCGCGCCACTGGTAAGACTAGAAAATCGTTTTATATTGCACAGTATTCGTCTCCCATAGCGATTGATATGCCTAAAATTTCATTATAATATCTCAAGCTGTTTTGGAGAACTCTAATTTTTACTGTTTAACCGAAAATGTAGAGCATAAATAAGTAATTAAATACAATAAATATATCAAATTATAAATTGATCAATATCTTTCGTATGTAGTATAGTATAAGTGCAAGCACGCACGTATCGCTGTCGAACGTATATACCTTACATAACGCCAAGTTACTCGCCCGATTGGTCAGAACCTAATTTCATTATATCTGAGTTATTTATCAGCACAAACATCTGTATCTTCTAGTATAATCACAATAAACAATAATTATAGCCCCAACAATAATTATAGCATATAGAGCATGAATAAACTATGTCTAGATTAAAAGATTAATGCTAAAGCATCATGGTAGAAATGGGTTTTGGGATTATATAATCTAGAAGCAAAATGCAATGTCGATATGACGCCTAAATTAAACACAGTATAAACATAGTATAATGTTTAGAATTCAAAATTAAATCAAGTGAAGTTCAAATTATAATAGTTTTACGTAAAATTAAAAAAATAAAATAATAGGCATTAATCTGATTGGTCAGATTGTAAAATAACAGTAAGAAAGAAAATGGTAACCAGGAAGTGCAGTTGGTTTTCTATACGACATATCCATGGTTACATATAACAATGCAAGAGAGTTTATGTTGATGATGATGTTATGATGTTGATAATGTAGTTATGATGTTGACGATGTTGATGTTGTTGTTATGATGTTGATGATGTTGTTATGATGTTGATGATGTTGTTATGAGGTTTATTACGTTGTTATGATGTTGATGATGTTGTTATGATGTTGTTATAATGTTGATGAAAAAACATCCAAAAATACGCATATTTAACAGGTAGATTCAATAGACAGGATAGACAGGAAGTTTTCAATCGCGAATAACCTGAAAAATATCGATCTATCGAAAAGACTTTATAGAACATTTTTTACATAAAATGTTCTGTTATTTTGAGTGAAAATATTTCCACCCCAGAGAAAGGGTTGCATCCACCCTCAGGGTAAAAGCACACATCGGCGCTAAGTCACCCGTTGGTGATTGAGCCATCTCCTAACTGCTCACCAAATTTGCTCAAGTCAATCGGTCAAGGTTCAAAAAGTTCGGAGCGGGAAACCTTCGACGATTGGGCAATGCAGAACTTGCAGTTATTTTCAAATGACTTGACAATCTTGACATCATCAACGCATTTTATCCAATATTTGAGAGTCATCAGCAATAATATTTTTTTGAAATGCCCAAAAATGTACTAGGTAATTGATTATTTTAATCGCGCTAACACCTCACCGCATAATCGGAAACGGGGCGTTCCGCTCTCGTGACGTCACCAGGCGAACGAGTCTTACTGCTAGGTGTATTATACGTTGAATTTTTCGTCGGTTTAGTATACTCTCGTATTTTTGTGTCAGAGCTGGAACAATGGAGTCGGGGTTTCTACAAGCACAGAGTGATAATTTGCCACAATTTGACTCTTTCATGTTGCTGAACTTTTTCGGACAAAATCCAGACTTTGTTGCTATCGAATAAAATAAATATTTAAGGGGGCTCCCATACAACAAACGTGATTTCTTTCCACTTCCACACGGTTCTTTATCATATGAAGCAACGTATTACACCTCATCAGCATAGATTTGCGAAAGGAAGGTCAACAGTATTTAGCTGATTCTCTAGATCTAGATCCTTGCTTTCAAACAGATGACATATATACTGACTTTTCGAAAGCTTTTGACGGGCTGGATCCACAGCATTTTACTCTCAAAGATGCAGCAGAATGGATTCTCTCAAGAGCTAGTAAATTTCTTCTGGTCATACTTATATGATAGAGTGCAAGTGGTGCACTCTATCCACAACGCTTGGTTTGCAGTCTGCCGAGATAAAACCTACATTTGGAGTGCCGAAGGGGTCAAAACTGGGGCCCTTACCTTTCAACATATTCATCAATGATATTGTTAATAGTTTAAATTTTGATTATTCATTAAATACTATTTGTTTTAGCTAGACCAACACGTTTAGAAATCTTGGTGTAATTTTTGACTTTTTAATATCACACTGGAATATGCTGCTAACATATTATGATGTCCTTCTTATAATACCTACGTTTGTAAATACCATAGATAAGTGCAAAGACAAAGGCAAAGATATTTTAAAATTTGCATAGGTACTTCAAAGAGGAAGGAATGTATCCTGATCTGCTGACGAGATTTTGTCTAGATAGTCTCGAAAAAAGACGTGCAAAACCTCAGCTAATATTCTTGCAAAAAAATGTATGTAACCACATCGACTGTTCTGACATACAACATACAATACGCGTTACAATTTCGCATTCCTACCTTTCGATAAATGCACGTAACCATGAATCATTTGTTATGAGTACACCGCGTACAAATATTGGCAAATATTCTCCTTTGCATCAAATGTGTAACAAATATAATGATTGTCAAAATTCATTTGATATATTTATTTTCCTGTAATGTAGCAGCTCTAAAAAAAATCTAGAATTGTCTACAAATATCTACTTTCAACGCAGAAAATTACTACGTTAGAATCATTTTGTATGTAATTTATGTATTCTTCAATCTGTATTTTATTGTGTTTTGTTGATTCTCTGTCCTGTTTATATAATTATTATTATAAATAATGAAATTGCAGTAAGTGCCTACTCTGTCAACTTGTGACTCTTTGAAAAGTAGAGGGTTTATTCGTTAATCCGAAAGGCATGAATTAAAAACAATAATTAAAATTAAGAAGAAATCCGTTCTCTGTTTGCTGACAACCATTTGCAAGATTTAAAGTATTGACTTTAAAATTTGAGTTTGAACTTTAGAAATACCTGCGTAAAGTTTTTCTGGATATCGGTAGCTCTACGTAATCATAGGTGATTCATCAATTGCATTTACAGTTGTATTGTATTATTATATATGTATTGTATTCTATTATGTATATATTGTATTATTACGTCGTCGTTCTTCTCATATCTCTTCATTGCTTTACACCATTTCCGTCGAATTACAAGAATTTTATTAAAGAGGAACAGGATGTATCGAGAAAATGATGCAGTACCTATGTATGTACTGCAAAATGATTTTTAGTTTCTATAGTGGTAGATATAGTATAAATAAATCTGTCTTAGCGTTAGCGTCTCTTTGTACAAGCGTAATTCATATTTGCGGCACTGGAGACGTTATTATCGCCCCAATAAATATATCGCCTACTACGAAAATGAGAAGCCGCGGAATTTACGAGATTACATGCTTTGGTTTAGTGTCGAGTCTAGCCCATGTCTATTACACTATAATAAAGTTAAAATCAATTTTTCCTATGATAACGATAGCCAGTGGGGCATTGTAATTTTTCTGCGCGTTCGAGGACATGCAAGCATTAGATGTGATCAAGTTCGCCATAGCAACGACTTTTTTAAAGGATTTATCGGGGAAGTTCCGCAACAGGAAAATAGAGACGTCTAATTTATTTCCTTAGACATCTCTTATCGGACCTGCGATTGCCGAAAAATGTTACTTATGGAAGTGGATTGTGCAATAATATTCGGGATCACATTCTCACAGTTTCATTATTTTATTTTTAATGTAGTATGTAGACTCGGTCAATATTCCATTTTTTAATGTGGTATCTGTCAATTTTTGAAGTGAAAATTTCTTTAGGCGCTCTGCATTTTTATTTTTGTGGGTGTTGAATGAGACTGGGCCGTCACGCATCACGCGTCACGCTCGGCTATGTAACGCTCCTTCGGGTAAGGTCTTCGGGTTAAGTCGGCTCGAGTGAAAACTTCTTTAAAGGGGTAGTATACTTGAAACCAAAAAAATAGTAAAAAAAAAACATCAGAACAAATTTTGAAACCGAAATTGACTGCGATTAGTAGTTTCTGAAATATTAGAGACCAAACTAGGAGGACCGTTGAGCGTGACGTCATTCTTGTGATAGCTCACCGACTACTGATCACGCGATGTCGGTATGACGTCACGCGCTGAATCTAAATCCAATGTAAATTAAAAACTAAATATCTCGAAAACTGTTATGAGTAGCAACCTGCGCCTTTCACCGTTGCTCTTAGATATTTATCTGCACTTTTCGCGCTCTCCACTTTTATTTTTGTAGGTTTAAAGAGACTGGGCCGTGACGCTTCAGGGACAAGGCATCACGCTTCGAGCATGACGGTTATCGCCTAGCAACGCTCAGTCGATTATCGCCTAGCAACGAGCTAGGTCACCTGTATCCCTTAATCGAAGCTCCTGCTAATAGATCCTGCTAAGAGAAAAAGCGCGCTTTTAAAGCATTTCAAAGACCCTTATTGTGGTAGAAACAGTGTATACAATCTCCTTCGCCAGTACGGCATCGATACACGCCCAAAACCCCGGAAAATCCGTAAAAATAGCAAATTCAAAAAATTTGGACGTACATGTCAGTTTCTGGTACGGGACCTACAAAAATGGATACATGCCCTGAAAACAGCACCAAAATTGAAGATGTGTGGAAACTTTGAAAGAAGAGACGTATCACTGAGTAAGGTACGTCCTTCACACACCCTTCAACAACCAAGAAACCAAACATCACAGCTACAAAATCCGCTGCGAAAATAAAACGTAAAACAAGTTTCTAATTGTGGAGTATATTAGATTATAAGGAGCTCGTAGGTATTGTACAATGAAACTACAAAAATTGATTGATTGATTTTAATGGGTACCTTTTCAGATACTAATATTTCTTTTACTACTAAGACTGTTTACTTTTTACTATTTCTTTTTACTATTTCTTTTTACTACTAAGAAGTGAAGTTTTGTAAAATAGTTTTACATCAAGCATTGGATTAACTACGATCTCCATCGTTATCTTAGGAACGTAATATTTCTATAAACATTTCAAGAGGCAAACAGAACGTAAGTTTAATAGAGTAAAGATTTGTTGGCTGATTTCCTTACTGTCAGTTAACACTCGGAGTAGTTTCCACAAACGCCAAAACACTTTCACTTCGCTCGACGCGCGTTTCACCAAACGGTATAGGTCCCTTGTCGCTATTCATACTACTTTTACATTTTACAATTTCTATGCTCTCAAATGCATCCACCTGTCTATTATTGGTCACATTTCTAACTAATGTTAAATTACTAATATCTATTCTATGATTGTTGTCAAAAGCATGTTGTGCAACACTAGACTTATCTGTTCTTCCATATTTGATGAGCCATATGCTCTTTAAATCTGGTGTTAATTGATCGTCTCGTTTGTCCAACATATTTTCGATCACAATCATTCCAACTAATTTCGTAAATCCCAGACCTTTCATTTGGAACAATTTTATCCTTTGGATTGTCTAAAAGTTGTTGTACTGAATCGGACAGCGGATTGGGGGAAGTGCATCGCTCGCGGTGGTAACTGATTTCAAGCATTCAAAATGACTCGCGCTTGCAAAATCAGTTACTCGGCTTCCAGATGTGAATTCTAAGAAATTTGGGAAAATGATTCGTCTTATTCATAATCGTCTGATACTTCTGCATCCTCTTCTTCTTGTTCTTCTTCGTTCTTCTTCTTCTTCCTGCCGGGTGCAAGTAAATTGTCCTAACACTGATGCATCGGATGTTTCCTCGCTGATATCATACGAACCCTCTTCTGCTGGCGTTTCAACATTGGAGCAAAACTGGTCTTACATATAGACCGATAAAAAATATTTTTACTTGTATTACAGACTTGTATTATATTTCTTGAATCGTTATATCTCGGAGACTCTTAGGAGAAAAAGTGCAAACATGATCTAATTTTTGTCTGATCTATTTTCATGGAAAACCTTAACATATATAAAAAAACATATTTGCCAATATTGACCTTGAATATATTTTTTTGCAGATCTGGAATCGATGGTGACTTTGCACATTTAATTTATAATGGTGTTCGGAACATTCGTACCAATTTTTATGTCTATGCGAATTTTTGTAACCTTACCCCTATTTTTTAGGTTAAATAGGCCGAATTAGAGGTTCAAGAAACTTATTTTTTGTCTGGTAATCAAATTACAATTTAAAATGATTTCTTTTAGTTCTAAAAACATATATATGTATCACAAATTTCGAAATATAGAATCAGATAAACGTAATACTTCCAATAATACATCGCAAAATGCGTTTTTCAGCCATTTGAGAACATTATATTATTTAAGAGAGCGACATTGCGATTTTTCACGATTTGCTTGGACCACCACCGACGTCCCTACTTACCGAATCACAAAAGCAAAATTCCCGTCATATGTGCAAAGCAATGAATTATGTCCCATATCTTCCAACTTTTTGAGAAAAAGTTATTATGTGTGAACCTAAATTTTTACTTTATGTGACAACGAGAGCATTTTATTAAAATCCAAATTTGTCATAATCTGTAATGTCCTACTTGGACTGCACTCTCACAATTTCGCAGTTTGGGCAACTCCTAAATAGGTGACGCCACATGCCACATGAAGCAGTTTTATTTGCCTATATTATATAGATATACATATTTTTAGTATGGATTTGTAACGATAAACTGGGAAACGTTATAGTTTATGAACCCAGTCATAAGCGATAACCTATTTTTAAACTACGATATCAAAAAAAACTTGCTAAGACACTATAAGCAATGAATATCTGCGTCATCTGTAGGAGAGAGGCGATACTTACCCAAATTATGTACATACCTAGGTCATTGACTAAGTAATGGCGTTGAGCTTCACAGAAATAGAGAGAGCGCATTGTCGTTATTTTGGCCCTCTTAGAAAGATGGAATTTCCCCAGAAAAATACACCATTCACACCAAATAGAAAAATGCATTCTCTACGGTGGGGTAAGACGAGGCATCACGCGAGAGGCGGAGCTAGAACGACGAATAGGAATTGACAGGGTCTAACTCTGTTTTGCGTCTCTCGCCGTATCATCCAGATTTAAACCCAATTGTAAATTTGCATTACAGTTAAAAACAGTGCATCCCATTACGTTTAAACTAGATGATGTTAAACGTGTAGCGGAAGAAGGGTTAATAAAATTATTGTGGATGAGTCGCAGAAACGGTGTCAACATGTGATCAAAATAGAAGACGATTATTTGCAAACAGAGTTAAATATAGACATAGAAAGCGAAGTGAATCCACTGATTATAAACTTGAATAAGTCTAGTGATGGCAGCAATTGATATGCACTAGGACAATGACGACAGTTTACTAGTTGACTATTTACCTTATAGTCCAGGCTGTGAACCGGGATTTATGCTATAATAAAAAAAACATGTAGCTTCAAATCGAAATTTTTTTAAGGATTTCGCTTTAGGGTGTCCTCAGGCTCATTCATACACCTTAAAACCTCTTGGGAACCCAAATCCCACCCTTTGGGGGGGGGGGGCAAATGGCTGAAAATTCCCAAATTATTAAAATATAAAAGTATTTTGGCATTTCGAGTGCACCTAGGAGGTTTTTTGGGTCGCTGAACCCGAATAAGACATCAGATTTACTTGGACTCCATCACAGGGGCGGTAAAATCCATAAAGTTGGCCAATTTTGCACCCCCGGAATATTTTTTCGCAATTTACTTGTTTTTGGCATCTCGAATGCACCAAGGAGGTTTTTTGGGTTGCTGAATACGCTGAGTTGGACCCTGCTCGGTTGAAAGCCCACCTTCGTGCTGCTGGAAATACACTTCGTTTTCAGCAGGACAGGGATAAGCCATTGCACGGAGTCTACTATAGAAATATAGAAGACTTAGGCTTATCCCAAAAGCAGGCCTTTAGCTTTTTGAGGTCAGCTGGGCTGAAGTCAGAGACCGAAGGTTTTATATTAGCTTGCCAAGATGATGTATTAAACACCCTGGTCTACCGAAGCCGCGTGATGGGTATAGAAGTGCCTGACGTCAGCTGCAGAGCATGTCGTCGGGCCCCAGAGACCATTATGCATTTGCTGTCAGCTTGTCCAGCATATGCGGTCTCTGCCTATATCCATCGACATAACGCGGCATTACGAGTGCTGTATTATGTTGTGAGGAAACCATAAAATGTATGCCGCACCGCAAAATGTGACGCCCATCCAGATGCAAACCCAGACGAGCGTTACTTAACCTGAGTCGGACGTTTCGTTTGGGTTGAGAGTGGTAGCATTACGCGAAAAATGCATAGCGGTCTGAGATGATATCCAGACACGCTGCGCTGGGGATATTTACGCAACCAAACGTGTTTCTGCGAGGGGGGGAACCTATTCTCTCCTCACGAAAGCATACTGACAGTCAGTGATTTTTCAACACACGAGAGTCACGACACGAGACATCAGATCCTGATCCGATATTCTACACTTGACCATCATACCTACTTCGTGTTAAATTTTTATTTGCTCTTTAGCTACTATTTCCAAATATTTCAATTTCATATTAGTTCCTTAATTTTATAAATTCGATGTTTTCATTTTTACTAAAATACTTTAAATAATAATCATTTAAATCGCGTATTTTATAAGTATTAATTATTATTTTCGCATACGTTAAAAATTAGTTAAGCATACATTTTCATTTTCTCGTTTATTAACCGAATAGCACGGAAGCGGCTGTTAGAGAATTTCGTTTTAATTTTAAATCAAATTTAGTGTTTTATTTTGTTCCTGTAAGATACCTGAACCTGAGCTGCTGCACCATACTGAAGGCAACGAGTTAGGTAAGATTCTGTCTCCTAAACGTTAATTACGGCATTCTAGTCGACACCATTGGCCCTCGGACTCACCCCTACAGAAATTCAAGTTTTATCGGGGAGCTAGCGGGACTAGTGGCCCATATAATTCCACTAGTGGCGCCCTTTAGGCAGAATATTTTCCAAATATTTTTTATATTAATTTTTATCACCGTAAATTACAGCCTTTGACCATATTTTTCATTCACGAAAGTTTGCGCCGTCTGGACGGGGCATTTTTCTAATTTTTTATTTTTCTATAAAATAAAGACGGCGTAAAACAATTACCACCTACGGCACTCGTACGGTATAGATCAGACACCGGTGTTGCCCTATGCTCCGGGGGATATTGAGTCCGTTGTGGGGAATGAGAGGTCCCGGTTATACTGGAACTATTCATTCCCCACCGTCAGGCGGATACAAGCCAACAAGCCTGACATAGTCCTCCTCGACCACCAACTCAAGACGATGTTCGTTATAGTTTTCGGCTCCGGCCGAAAAGAACATTGTCTTAAAAGAGGAGGAGAAACGGACAAAATATCGAGATTTACTTTCTGAACTCCGCAGGCTGTACCCGGGTTATTCTGTTAAAATTGTGGTTCTTATTATTGGCTCTCTCGGAGGTATGCGACAATCATTGCTCTCAGAATTAAGAACCATCCCAGCATGCCGTCAATCGGCAGAAGTCATCGCTGGGAAGATGCAGAAGGCCGTCATACTTGGCTCGTTGCGTCTACTCAGGACACACGAATTGCGATCTCAATGACCGCTTACCCCGCGGACGTGGGGAGCGGTCGTTGAGTAACGAGGCTGGAGGGACTCTCTGGACTAGTCGGAGGCCAGGGGGGACTTACCAGCACAAAAAAAAATAAATAATAATAATAATTATTATTATAACGAATAATATAACGAATAATAACGAATTGTAAAGGATCGACATGTGCCAATGTTGACACCGAGACGTCTGCCAATAATGACGAAGATGATGATACGCAATTATACGATCATATAGACTTTACCAACGGCGAAGAGGAAGATGAAGATCAACGTGGTAATAATATTAGAGGCAACCCAATTTTTGAAAATGATGATTCTGATAACGAATTCTGAATATTGTAAATAATTTGATAAAAAAAATAAAACGTTAAGAATAAACTAAAATATAAATAATTAAATATTTGTGTTCTTTTTCAAACCACGATTATTATTCCTATCCTATTATTATTATTATTTTTTTTTTTTTTTTTCTTTTTTTTTTTTTTTTTTTGCCGGTCGGTCCCCCCTGGCCTCCGACTAGTCCAGAGAGTCCCTCCAGCCTCGTTACTCAACGACCACTCCCCACGTCCGCGGGGTAAGTGGTCATTGAGGTCGCAACTCATGTGTCCTGAGTAGACGCAACGAGCCAAGTATGACGGCCTTCTGCATCTTCCCAGCGATGCCTTCTGCCGATTGACGGCATGCCGGGATGGTTCTTAATTCTGAGAGCAATGATTGTCGCATACCTCCGAGAGAGCCAATAATAAGAACCACCATTTTAACAGAATAACCCGGGTACAGCCTGCGGAGTTCGGAGAGTAAATCTCGATATTTTGTCCGTTTCTCCTCCTCTTTCAAGACGATGTTCTTTTCAGCCGGAGCCGAAAACTCTATAACAAACATCGTCTTGAGTTGGTGATCGAGGAGGACTATGTCAGGCTTATTGGCTTGTATCCGCCTGACGGTGGGGAATGAATAGTTCCAGTATATCCGGGACCTCTCATTCCCCACAACGGACTCAATATCCCCCGGAGCATAGGGCAACACCGGTGTCTGATCTATACCGTACGAGTGCCGTAGGTGATAATACAGCACTCGTAATGCCGCGTTATGTCGATGGATATAGGCAGAGACTATGCTGAACAAGCTGACAGCAAATGCATAATGGTCTCTGGGGCCTGACGACAAGCTCTGCAGCTAACGTCAGGCACTTCTATACCCATCACGCGGCTTCGGTAGACCAGGGTGTTCAGTACACCATCTTGGCAAGCTAATATAAAACCTTCAGTCTCTGACTTCAGCCCAGCTGACCTCAAAAAGCTAAAGGTCAGCTTTCGAGATAAGCCTAAGTCTTCTATATTTCTATAGTAGACTCCGTGCAATGGCTTATCCCTGTGCTGCTGAAAACGAAGTGTATTTCCAGCAACCCGAAGGTGGGCTTTCAACCGAGCAGGGTCCAACTCGGTGACAGAGTTTGGATTATTCCGCTCGGTGTCGAAGTCGAGACCTAGGCTATTAGCTGCTCTTTGTGCTGCCCTATATATAAAAGCTCCTACGCCAGCTCCTTCATGGTCTTTGACCATGAGGAGTAGGGGATCCGAACTCCTGATAATCTTACAGGCCGTGTTCAGAGTTACTCTGTTGTGGAGACACTCCAATCCCAAGAGTCCACGGCCTCCCTGTTGTCGTGGGAGATATAACCGCGGAACGGACGATCTCGGATGCAAACTCCGACAGAGATGCATCATTTTGCGGGTACCTACGTCGAGTTGCTGCAGCTCCTCC
Organism: Tetropium fuscum; assembly: GCA_964058915.1. NCBI lineage: Eukaryota > Metazoa > Arthropoda > Insecta > Coleoptera > Cerambycidae > Tetropium > Tetropium fuscum. The sequence goes on along the minus strand of CAXKVY010000072.1, from coordinate 1,367,115 downwards.
TGTGTCCATTTTATTACTCCAAAGGAGTAGAGTAGAATCGGAACGGCAAGCATATTTGTCGCCGACACCTTGTTGGACCCCGACAGCTCTGAGGACCAGATCTGTCGGAGCAAGTGTCGGTACTTGCCGCGGAGAGCGTCTTTTGTAATATTTACCTCCTGGATGTGACTTTGTGGCACACCCAGGTAGGTATACGTCTCTCCGGCATCAAGGTGGTGTAAGATGCCTCCGTCTACTAGCTGCGCATCATCTCCGTAGTCCCCACATCGTCCTCTCTTGAGATGAATCAGTGCACATTTATCCAACCCAAACTCCATACCAATATCCGCTGTGTACTCTTGCGCCACTCGGAGGGACTGTTGTAAATCCCTTTCCCCGGAGGCATATATCTTAAGGTCATCCATATAAAACAAATGAGTGACCTTATGCCTCCTGTTTCCGGGTGGGCCGCAGTTGTAGCCACGGGTTCTTCTAAGTGCAACAGATAACGGCAGGAGTGAGATGCAGAAAAGGAGGGGACTCAGGGAATCCCCCTGGAATACACCCCGCCTAAAGATAACCGGCTCCGTTTGAACCCTGCTATCACCAGATGTAATGGTGAAGCGGGTTCTCCAGAGCGGCATCAGTTGTTCTATACATCTCACTATTGGATCTGGCACCGCAAGGCATTGGAGCAAGTGAATTATTAGCTCATGTGATGTTGTATCAAATGCCTTGCGATAGTCGATCCAGGCCATAGAAAGGTTTCGCTTGTACTGCCTGGAGTCCTGCGTGATACATCTGTCGATCAGCAGGTTCTCCTTGCAGCCAGCTACGCCTCTCTTAGAACCTCTCTGCTCGTATATCTGTTGGTAGACCCCGTCAACTGCCATGAGTACACGCATGTTCAAGATGCGTGTAAACATCTTGTAACATGCGTTCAGACAGGTTATTGGTCTGTAGTTTTTTGGGTCAGACAAATCTCCGTTCTTTGGGATGAGCACTGTTCGCCCCTCGACGAACCAGGCCGGAATCTGCTGCTCTCCATTCAGCCAGTCGTTAAAAATCCTGGCTAAATGGTGGTGGATCTGAATAAATTTCTTCCACCAATAAGTCGGGATCCTATCAGGACCCGGAGCAGCAAAGTTCTTTGAGCCCTCAAGAGCCCTCCGAACTTCTTCCGGGGTTATCGGTTGGTGCAGTTCTTGGAGCTCTGGCTGTTGATGTCTTCCACAGAAGACCTCAAACTGCGCCAGGGCTGGAGTGTCTCTAATTAGTGGATGAGAAACCTCATATATTCCCTTCCAGAAGTTTTCAACCCGTTCTACCGTCGGCGGATTTTCGACTACACGCGGAGGCGGTTTGAATAAGCTAGAAGGTTTCTCGCGGAATTGTTGGTTTTCCGCGAGACTTCTAGCTCGCCTCACTAGTGACTTTTTCGTAGCCACTAGCGCCCGTATTTTGTCAAGCCAGTGCTGTTTGGTAGTTAACAGCACCGCTCTATTTAGTGTGTGGTGGAGTCGTCTTAAATATATTATTATTATTATTATTATTATTATTATTATTAAAAAATGGGAGAACCCCGAAATAAATTTAAATTGGAAAAATATTAAACATTTAAAAGAGTGCCAAACTAACTGTATAATTTTACCACCCCTACGATGATAATCAATTGGAATCGTATTCAGCGGCCCAAAAAACCCCCTTGGTGCATTCAATATGCGCCAAAAACATATAAATTGCGAAATAACACTTTGGGGGTGCAGAAACGGCCAACTTTATGGATTTTACCACCCCTATGATGGAGTCTAAGTAAATCTGATGTCGTATTCCGGTTCAGCGACCCAAAAAAACCCCTAAGTGCACTCGAAATGCCCAAATACTTTTATATTTTAATAATTTGGGGAGGATTTTCAGCCATTTGCCCCCCCCCAAAGGGTGGGATTTGGGTTCCCAAGAGGTTTAAAGGTGTATGAATGATCCTGAGGACCCCCTGAATCGAAATCCACAAAAAAATTTCCATTCGAAGCTACATGTTTTTTTTTATTTTCCGGTTCACAGCCTGGACTATTATACATCACAACAATATGGTATAATTACTATTTCTATTGCTTCGCACTAGGCCAATTTGTGTGCTGTTGTAATATATATATGTATGTCAAATATATGCATTAGAAAGATACTGTTTGATTATTTTTATATGCCAGTTCTTAAAATATATTTAGTTATATTACAAAGAGAGGTATAATATACATAATAGTAGATGCTATTTTAAAACACCAAGAGGTAAAATAATATTAACAAGTAAAACACACGTTTTGTTTATTATATTAGACATCTTCACGAATCATCTTTCACCCCTCTAGCGGTCAGTTGCTACTACTCATCAGACATTACTAAGTAATATCTTGTGACAAGCAGCGGCCTGCAATGCCTAGAGGGATCTACTGCTTGGTCTGCTTGACTGTTTTGATAGTTTTGGTCATTCATCAATTCCTTTACCTACGGTGTACTGATGAGAGCCAACAGCTCGAAACTAGTATACACCTGGTGGAGGTATTGGTGAACGACCATGGCTATCTTATCGGATTTGCAGGTGTAATTCAATTTCAATACAGGAAGGAGTATCAGCTCTCTGAGTAGTTGTTACCTGTAAATCCATTCAGTATGTAGTTTAGTCTATTTTTGGCTAGGGTCTCTGCTCTAGGTGCCACAGGCCGCTGCGTGTCACAAGACATTACTTAGTAATGTCTGATGAGTAGTAGCAGCTGACCGCTAGAAGGGTCTGGTTATCCTTCGCTTGCACTATTTATTTTATAAACAGCAACAAGACGCCACTATAAATTGGGATTGCTGTAATTTTACTACCACCAATGCTAATATCCTCAATTTGTATTTGTTGATTGTAGTAGGCAGATTCTCAGTCGTCCATGCAAGCAGCTTCCTAATAACATCTACATGAAGGAAAAAAACACATTTCTTTGATAACTCTGTTTTATTTTTGCGAGTGAAACGAAAACACAGATAATATTTAAACAAAGTACCAGCAACAAAACTCATGTGCGTTAATAATATTTAAAAGGGTCCACGCGGTGTATAACAATCACCAAACTAGTGTGAATGAATCCCAAAAATCCATCGCACACAAATTAATTCATATCACTTTATGGTACTTGGTACCGTCGCAAATAGTCTCAGACTTTCTAAATTCAATAGATTAGTAACAAACATAATTTTTCACATCGTGTTAAGTGCAATAAACAATTTAGAATGATTTATTTTTTCAATAACTATCTCAACAATAATGCTCCACCAATAGAAATATAAAAAATAAGTTCTCAAATATTGATCTAGCACCGTGATTAATATAAAATCCATTATATTATTCATTTTTAATCCCTCCCTAATGTTTAACAATTTTTTACAGCTACGTTTATTTTCATACCGACTGCGCCATTTTCACCAGGAAACCTTTGAAGGTCGCAGTACTATCCTGATAATTATCAGTAACCATTAAATCTAAGAACCGCTGCTTCTATTGTTTGGGGCAATACCAAACGTAGAATATGTCGTACTACCTCCACGGGGCTACAAACGTACGCATTTAAAGGAAATCTACGTTAAATAATTGTGCGGGTGTAAAGTAGAAGAAAGGGCAGTCGAGGAAATCTCCAAGTCCTGTGAACGATGACCGTCGAAATAACATTGGGATAAACTGAGGTTGTGCATGTTCTCGATTTTTTTTTTTGCGTAAATAATTGACAACGAAAATACGATAGTCTATTGTCTACAGAGTTGGGGTATTTCCTCCACTTCACAACGTTTAAGTATCACATAATATAATTTATGGACACTCTATCAGAGTTAAGGAGTTATTTTTTATGGTATTTAGCTTCTATTTTTTTTTCCTCTAGGTATTCCCACTTAAGCATCTGTTGATGAAATTATAGACGCTCTTCACGTAGCTCTCCCTATTCTCCGCCAAGTGCTTCACATGAAGGCTAGTTTCATAGCACAAGGTGGATACTTCGGCCCCCATTTTTTTCCTGTAGTCCGCGAAATACTCAATGTCCTGGAAATAATGGTACTCATAACAAGGTAAAGTCTAGTGAATCCCTTTGCAAAAACATTGTTTCCCGAATACATGAACGAGAAGTACAAGCTCAGTACCAGTGGCGTGCGGTGACAATTCAAATAAGGGAAACAATTCTTAGAAAGCTCAACCTTACCTAATATGTATCTGTAGTTAACTGACCGCATATAAGATGCCGCGTAGTTACCACATGTAATTCTCAAATTTCTCAATATTCAATTAAACTATCATATTCCACAATACTATATAAAAATTATATATATTATTGATGAATGTCATAAAAGAATTATTGTGCATACAATTATATATTATAGCCCAAGATGTTAGCCATTTTTACATTTACTTTCGTCTACTTTAAATTGTGGAAATTTCCTAAACATTTATTTTTATAGTTAAAAGCGGCAACGCCGCTCTACCGTAGACGGAATACTGGATGATCGAGCAGTGTATCTCTTTTTAACTTATTGGAATGACGCGCCGTCTGTGTTTAGTTTGAGAGTCCCTATAGACTGTCAAACGTTCGGATCTCTTACAGTGGCGGGTTTGCGGGTATTGCACTCATTTCTATAATCTGCAACGGTCATTCGCATTGGTTGAGATATCCGCGTATATATATATATATATATATATATATATATATATATATATATATATATATATATATATATATATATATATATATATATATATATATATATATACTGCGCAACTTATTTAACGCACAACCAAAAAGTTAACTCAAATTTGACGTTATGTATTTTCGACAATTTTTGTTCGTTTTGGTCGATTTTTTTTTTCAAATTGTAGGTTTTTCTCTTAGGAATATCACTGTCTTAGTTGTTTTGGTAAAACGAATGATTTTGATATTATACCAGGTGATATAAAAATGTTTTTTTCCGAAATTTCAAAACGTCCTGTGGGCTATACAAGGTATTGCAAGTTATTGCAATTATAGCCAATTTAAAGCCTCATGTTTTTTCTACATTTTCTTTTTTTATTCATTTGTTTATCTCTGTTACTTCATGAAATACACCGTTTTGAAACACCATATGCTTTTATTCACATGAAATGCATTTATCGGACAACTCAAACAGCTAGCTGCTATGGAAATCGAAGATTACACGTCATAAACTGACAACTATGTCATTAGTTTTTTGTTGACAGTCCAGCAATAATTAGTGAATAATGGAACGCCAAACCAGAAATTTAACTCGTGATGAATGTGTTGAGGCAGCTACATTACATGGTGAAGGGTGGAGTTACAACCGCATAGCTGGAAGGTTAGGAGTGTCTCACACAACTATAGCGAGAGCAATTCAAAGGTACGCGGAAACAGGAGAACATTCCAGACGGCCGGTCAAGGTAGATCTCATGTTACCTCTGCTATCCAGGATCGCTTTTTAAGAGTAAATGCTGTAAGAAAACGATTTATAACTGCAACACATTTAAGAGCACAACTTCAAGACGCAGGTGGTCCACTCATATGCATTCAAACTGTACGCCGACGACTGAGGGAGGCAAATTTAAGACCCAGGATTGCTGCTCGAGGACCCGCATTAACAGTAGATCATCGAAGAGCCAGATTGAATTTTGCCAATGAGCATGTTAATTGGATGGAAGCAGATTGGGAACGTATTCTTTGGACTGATGAGTCAAGGTTCAGTTTGTATAATTGTGACAGACGTAATCGCGTCTACCGAAGACCCGATGAGCGATACAGTCAATGCAATTTTTTGCACACAACTTTATATGGAGGTGGATCCGTCATGGTGTGGGGTGGAATATCTTTGACTGGGCGAACGGACTTGGTAACTGTGAATGGAAATCTCAATTCTGACAGATACGTCACAGACATTCTTGAAGCACATGTTTTGCCTTATGCCCCCTATATAGGACCCAATTTTTTACTTATGCAAGACAATGCGCGTCCCCACACGAGTCTTATCGTGAGAAATTATCTTGAAGAAGTAGGAATTGATCACATAGACTGGCCAGCCCGTAGCCCCGACCTTAACCCCATTGAACATGTTTGGGATTTTATCGTTCGGTGGTTACGAAGTGAGGGACGACAACCCCAAAATTTACAAGAATTGGAAGGACGCCTAGTCGAATTATGGAATGGCCTAGATCAGAACCTAATCAGAACTTTGGTTTTAAGTATGAACCAAAGATGTCGGGAGGTCATTCGCGGAAGGGGTGGAAACACCAGATACTAATTCTCTATTTACTTTTGTTTTGTTTCCTGTTATTCGTTGTTTTATTGATTAAAGCAATCCATTTTTCTAGGTATGTTTTTTGAGTTTTTGTCCTTTTAAGACCTTTTTCTCTTCTAAAACACCTTGCATCTCTCAATAAATTATAAGATATCAAAACAGAACGTAAAATGAGGCATTGAACCAGTATAATGAGTAATAAATAATGAGCACTTGACAAAAAAGAAAGTTAATAAATTTAATAAAAATCACATCAATTCAAAAATTGAATATTTTATGAAGTAACAGAGATAAACATATGAATAAAAAAAGAAAATGTAGAAAAAACATGAGGCTTTAAATTGGCTATAATTGCAATAACTTGCAATACCTTGTATAGCCCACAGGACGTTTTGAAATTTCGGAAAAAAACATAACATTTTTATAGCACCTGGTATAATATCAAAATCATTCGTTTTACCAAAACAACTAAGACAGTGATATTCCTAAGAGAAAAACCTACAATTTGAAAAAAAAATCGACCAAAACGAAAATTGTCGATAACGTCAAATTTGAGTTAACTTTTTGGTTGTGCGTTAAATAAGTTGCGCAGTGTATATATATATATATATATATATATATATATATATATATATATATATATATATATATATATATATATATATATATATATATATATATATATATATATATATATATATATATAGTGCTGTTTAAACGTTATTGTGATACAATATAATACGGTTATTTTTATTATCTGAGCGGTGTAGGTAGGTGCGGTACCTCTGAGGAAACAAAAAAGTCCTGTAACTAAAAATAAACTAATTATTTATTTTCAGTACAGATACTTAGGTATTTATGTATTTTCAGAGGTTTTTTAAATTGTTTTTCTCCTGGAGCTTATATAAAATGTCAAAACGGCGAAGCAAGACGTTTACCTACCTATATATTATTTATATACCTACCTATGTAGGTATACACCGCTACGAGAGTCGAAATAAAAGTCGGTTTGCAAAAATTTTTGTTCGTTTCGTATGGAACCTGAAAAACGTAGATATCCACCAGACCTCGCTTTATTTACGAGATAGGATAGGTATGTTAAAAATGTAAGGAAAATATTATTTGACGGCCAAAATTTATAGTGGGGGTTGGAGCAGAGCCGACTTTAACAAAAAAAAAAGTTGATTTATGGGCTGCTCGAAGTAGGTACTGACGTGTACTGAGGTAGGTACTAATATGTACCTCCTCCACTTAAGACATTTGTCAAATAATTTTATCCAAAAATATCCCAGTGCTTGAGGCCGCTAGGTTATAAATGCAACGATATAAGTTAGGCGTTTTATTGGGATTTACGAAAACTGGAAACGCTCTCTGGTTTATTACATAAGTTGGTACCTACCTATTCTTCATTGTCTTTATTTTTATGTAGGTACTTACCATCCTAGATCACAAATTAATAATTTACATCAGTGGGCAAAATTAAAAATTCTATAGACCAAGACTGTTTATAAAATTAAAAACGTGTACCTACCTAGCCACGAATGAAATGAAAATTTACAATGACGGTAAAATACCTCAAGGTCAGTTTCTAATTTTGATTGGCTGTAAAAAGTGTGTGTATTGGATATCGCTTTGCGATGAGAAGCTGGTAGGTAGGTATGTATTGCATTTGTAATTATTAGGAACCTATTAACAAACAAATTCTGATCTTTGTCAAAACATTAAGTCAAAGTAAATCGGCGTTGTGTGTTGATGATTTAGTAGGTTAGGTAGGTACCTACTTACACAATAAATATGACTGTTTTTCAATTGCAAAATAAATATACTTTTATTTTATTTTTCCGTTTTAAAGTTTATTTTTCACGGCTACTTAGCTGTTTTATACATATTATTTTTTTTCTTGTCGGAAATATGGCTACTAGCGAGCCACCCACTAAAAAATGGTAACGCGCTGAAAGCAATACTTCATGAGTGGTGTGGAAACTTGCATTAATTATCAGCTGTGGTGTTGAAAATATGCATATAAAAACCTTCTACTTTCACCCCCTAAGAAAAAAAAATCCTCATTGTGACCTACACAATGAGAAACATTGTGTAGGTCAGGGTTGCCGGTCGTTGAACTACACATACATATTAGAAGCCGGAAGTGCAAGTCAACATTTATCGTTTTTGACGTAGCGTATCACAGTTACAGACAGTTAATTATACGCAATTAGTCACCTTGGTCGTTTAATCTAGAGCAATAGCAATTAAATGAGCAGGTAACAGACATATATGAGAATAAAAAAATGCAGCATCGTCAAAGGATGCGGCTACGCTTTGACGAGATTAAAGTCGGCACGCGCGGCTCATCATAGACATCGGGTTTCCCTTTGACGATGCGGCATTTTTAATTCTCATATATGTCTGTTACAAACTATCATCAGTCGAAAATCAGTCGAATGTAAACCATTACACTGAGTGATTTTTTAAACAAATGCCGTATTTGGCTGTTAAAAGAAACTAAGTTTCATAAATGAGTCTTCTTAATATATCTATTTTAAACAACCATTCCATGATGATTTGGTATATTTAACTAAAATCATTGCATATAATATTATTTATATCCATGATATGTTCGTTCGTGGTCGCGTTTACTCGGACATGATGTCCTTCTCAAACGTTGGCGGGATATATAATTTATATTTTGCTTTCCTAAATTCTCGGTAAGCACGAAATTTTGTAGGGAATTATTATTATGAATTATTATACTGACATTTTTGTAGGGGTTTAATTTACACCCTGCATATTCCTTTTTTGAGCACGATAAAAACATGATATTCAGGCCATTTATTACCAATGAAATTTCCAAAACTGTCCTGAAAACCGTACTTTGAGATTCCATATTATTCAGAAGATATATGCATCGAAAATTACATACAAATTTTGAATTTATCAAACCTATTGGCCAGCAATGGATTTTGAAAGAAACACCTTGTATAGAAGTAAGAAAATGCTCGATTTATACGTACAGTATGCGGTATGAGGTCGTCATTCTTCGAATAAATAAAGTGTTGCGGCCACATGTTCTTCTCGTTCTTCAAATTCTCTAAGGGATTCGATTGGAACGTTGATTTCGGCCAGATGGAATTGCTGATAACCTACAAAAAAACGAGTAACGCTAATGTCGTTATTAACTACACCTTACCTCGTATAACCATATCATGGACAAGAACATGGTCATGAAGAGTGACATCGAGAAGTTGTAGAACACGTTGCCCCCCAGAATGGCTGATATAGCCCTGAACAGACTCAGGATTCTTCTTTTACCAGGTGCGGAGTCAAATATTACTCCTTTTATCTAAAAAAAAAATAGAAAATAACCTTTATTTAAGCACTGATTTTACCAAAGTATCTAGTAATAACTGTATGTTTCGAATATGAATATGGCAATTATTAAATTCCCTTTCTTTCATTATCTCTTAATTTCTATGTCCATAGCATTAAAAAGAGAATAGTCTCTCGCCTCTGAACCTCAGCTTCTGTTCCTACCTCCGCTCATGAATGATACAAAGACAATGGTATGTCAGGTTATCGAACCAAAATTGGTCAGTCGTGTGAATGCAACTCACATGACGTATTTCCCGCCAACATGATTCTAGGCGCGTTTTTACACAGTTGAATGTAAATACCCACTAGTGCAGTCTGCCTATTTTTGGCCATATGTTAATTTTTCAACTGGCTGCAACTTTATTTGCAGCCGAAAAATTCCTCAGCTCAGATGCTCTGATACGTCGTCTTGCGGTTTCCACCGAAGCAGGAAGATTTGTTAAGAAACAGGCAGTCACTGCTGTATCAAAAGGATTCTGTCGGAGGTGGTCAAGGACGAGTTCGTCTTCCTCCATAGTACTGAATTTCTGACGGCCCCCTCTATGGACGTACTCAACAGTTCCTTTTGCATTCCATTTTTGCTTAATTTTGTAATTGCAACCTTTACTCACATTCAAAGTATCTGCAACTGCTTGCATTGACCATCCGTTCTGCAGTAACATCACAGTTCTCATTTTTTGCGGTTCAGTTAAGCGCGGCATAATAATAATAATTATAATTATAAGGAAAACTTCAAAATATAGAATAGTTATTAGTAAACTGACAAATAAAATTGACAATCAAGTTTTGATTACCTGAAAGCCTGTTTCACATTAATTTAAAAAATCGTTTACTTTCAATTGAACGGCACTGTTCCATAGTAAATCGAGCCCAAAGTTGCAACGTTAAAAAAACGGTTTTTTGTAAATAACTTGGAGTAAATGTTTTGGAGAAAACGCGTAAATGTTAAAAGATAGGGAGCTATGAATTACTTTGGCGATTGTTAGAATTCTTATATTATGATCATGTACAATTTTTCACAAAGTTGTTATTACCCCAGGTTCCCCTACTTTAATTTTTCTGGTAGATATAACATCCGTTAATTAGAATATCTCAGAAGTCATGACACACGAAAAGTAAAAATTAAATTGACTATTGAAAAATTATAGTGCAAAGTTTGGCAACTGTTTGAGTAATATTGAAATAAACGTTTGCATTGATACTTTGTCTGCCAACTTGGTTTTGGAAAAAAAGTTGCAATTTTTATCAGCTTTAATTTTGTATATAGTCACGTTTAACTCCACCAACCCACCCAAGCTGTAGCTTTCAAAATATTAATAAAAAACCAAAAAAAAGTGACGTTTTCGGTCACTGCTGGTAGTCACTTCTGATTTATGAGGACTTTTTTTCAGAACAGTTTATTCAGAACAAGTATTATGAAGATGAAGTTTCAAAACTTCATCTATTTGAGGTGAAGAAAAACTTATCGAAGGTTATTAACATTCATTAATGATGAGTTACATAGATCATTGCAATCATAAGCAAGCTTATGACTGCAATATATGCACAATCATTTTGATGAAACGTGATTAGGTATAGGTATGAATTATAGTTGACTGAAATTACATCATGAGTCACTCACTATCTTTACAATAAGTCAATAATTGCCGCGGTTTCGATTCGGCTCGAGCGAAACAAATTTTTAAAAAAGAAAAATTTTATTTCCGGAGACAAACTAACAGTTACAAGTTTGAGCAAAAAGTGTTTTACAAAGGCATGAAAGCTTATTTATAACGTCGGTGTTATCTATCCCTGACTTTGCAGTCTGCTATATGCATTATATTATTATAAGAGTAGCTTACAATGTGGGATCGTAACTCCTCCCATGTTAACTGAAAAATTATTCTCTGAGTGATTTTTCAGTTAACATGGGAGGAGTTACGATCCCACATTGTAAGCTACAATTACCGAATTCAATTCTTAAATTACCGAAGATCCCACCGACTGCGCCAGTTTCGATTCGGGTCGAGCAAACAAATTTTTAAAAAAGAAAAATTTTATTTCCGGAGACAAACTAACAGTTACAAGTTTGAGCAAAAAGAGTGTAAGTATAAGAGTTATAAGAGTAGCTTACAATGTGGGATGGTAACTCGCGTATATATGTATAGTTTGTAACATCGAAATATGAGACGTAAAAGCCCGAGCAAAGGACCCTCATTATATCGATCCCTTCACACCTGCTACCGCATTGACCACAACAGCGTTGTCAAATATAACCGATTTCCAGGAATTTAAGGAAAAACAAATGATTTTATATACATCGCCCATCACATTATGACATTATCATGTAGTATAACAAAATATTGATCACACTATATACCTTTCGTCATATCATCAAACAATTGGATGGTGAATGTGATGCAGAATAAGAATGTTTCCCATTCAAATATTACGGATCCATTTTACACGTTCCTCGGCCGTGTCACATCGGCATCATTGGCATTCATTTGGATGCCTAAATTGCCATAAAATACCATCGAACGTTTTGTGGTAAAGTGGGGTCAACAATAATTATTTTTTCAACTTTGGGAATTTTTTGGGTTAACTTCGCCGTTCAGGCGCGATTTGAAAGAAATCGATACTCGATAAACGATGTTTAAATTTTATTTCCAATACTATAAAATTTTTGAAAAAGTTCTATGTCGATATTTCTTTTTGTTTTCAAAATGTTATTATTAATCAATACTATTCTTGGCAATATTACTTTACAATCAACATAGGTATGAGAAAAAAATATCTTCTTAAAATAATTAATCTCATCTTCTGTAGAACAACTTAAACTTTTGAAGGTCGTGTTCTCCAAATGTCATATTTAGCAGATAGAACCTTGTAATAAGTGAGGTAGCGAAATGTCAAAATTAATTAACACAAGTGTCAAAAAACGTACTCTTTTTATAACATAGACAAGTAGTCATAAGACTAAATATTGATCTTTAGAAAACAACTTGTCATTTTTTAAACAAAATAATATCACTCGTCAGAAAACAGTTTTCTTTTGGTTTTGTGAAAAAATGGCTGTCTTGTATATATAATTCTATGTTTTCTTTTTATTTGTTAAGTGCTGGGAATATAATTTTCACAGAGTGAGAGATACTCTATTTTCCAATCTTTCCTTTATATTGTCTAATCCCGCTCTCTTTTCTAATGTGGGAAATGTTTTTTTAACTGGGAAGTGATTTGTTTTTTTAACTGCCTGGTAGATTTCGTGGGCATTTCAATAATTTTTTATTACCTTATTTGATTTGATATTATAAAACATGTAACGCAGAATTTAGTGCAAAAAGTTTCATAAAATTTCAACAAATACACTCTATTTCTCATTCTGCAGTTCCCTCTATTGTACCGGGTAAGTCTCTTAAGATTGACACCCCCCTTATCTCATTTATCCTTTGCCGATTTAACTCATTCAAAAAAGGACTAGACACGGTTTTTGATGAATTTTTATAATCTGAGAACAGATATTAAAAATCTCGTAAAATATACAGGGTGGATAATAAAACATGATTTTTTTTAAATGGAACACTGTGGCAGAACGAAACGTCGGTAGTGCTCTAGCTGATACGTATTATACCTAGTAGCTAGACCAACCGTGTGCGTACGGTTTAACTTATTTGCGTTTATTGTTTCCTGCCGGCCAAAAAACCACGGCCTACGGAAAAAGTGTCGAGAGAAAGAAACACATCAGATAAGATGGTTAATAGCATTGTATCCAAACTATTATTCCTACGCAAGCTAAAGTAAGAAGCTGAAAGAACCCTGTGGTAAAAGGCAAACGAACAGAATTCTCTCTGATAGTTATTCTGCCAGGTCTTTTAGGTAAGAGCGACCCTTTGTTCGTATTTTTTTTAGCTTTTTAGTATTTTTGTTGTGGTTATCGTACCACTTTGCGTGGGGAATCTCTATTTAAACACCCATTAAAGCATATATAAATATTACCAGGAGAGATTAATTTTCCTAGCCAGATCCCGCACCATTAAAACCCTGAGATTAAGACTGTTTCATCGCAACACCCCGTATATTTTTAGACCAAAATAATGTCCTTAATTTTCTGAATCCAAAAATGTGTAATTGTTATATAATTACTGCACCTGTTCGTGAGATATTACTAAAAACTTATCACATTACGGGTGTCAATTATAAAATAAGAACATCAAGATACCTCTGGAAACAATGCATATTTGCATTGTTTATTTGTTGACAGATGTCATCCAGTTTTTTGTGAGATAGTAGTTCACTCTCTTAGATATTAGCGTAAAAAATACGTAATGTTCGTAAAGAAGCAAGTTATTTTGAAAATGGTATATTCATTGGAAGAGCGAAAACAGTTACTTGAAATTTATATTCAGTGCAACAAGAATAAGTCTCTTGCTCGGAGGGAGTATGTTAGGTTATTTCGAGAAAGGCTACCTCCTTCCAAAAATAGTTTTATAAACATTTATGCAAAGTTTAGGAATACCGAATCTCTGAGAGACAAGAAAAGGGAAAGGTGAAGAACAAAAACAGGAGAAGACACAGAACTCAACGCGTTATTATATTTTGCTGAAAATCCATCCAAATCATCCTATGCCGCAGCAATAGAATTGGATATATCACAAAGACGTGTGATAAAAATATTACATCGCCATAATTTTAAACCATATAGTATTTTGCCCGTTCAATATTTAGACGACAACAACCTTCAATACAGGTTAACCTTCTGCAGAGACATACTTGATAGAATAGAGGAAGATGATGAGTTTCTAAGTAATGTCTTTTGGACTGACGAAAGCAGTTTTTCTACTGCGGGAATTTTTAACAGAAAAAATGCACATTACTGGGCAGCGGAAAATCCACATATTGTACAAAAAATAAAAAAACAAGAATACCAAACTGTAAACGTGTGGTGTGGCATCCACAAGGATGCTATTGTAGGTCCTGTATTTATAAATGGGCCCTTAAATGCACAACGTCATGTGGATATTCTTCAACATCCAGTTGAAAATTATTTAGATAATATTAATTTAGTGGACAACATATCTGTTATTTGGCAGCAGGATGGAGCACCACCACACTCTGCAAGGAACGTCACCGAATACCTAAACAGAAAATATCCTATTTGGATAGGAAGGCACGGTGTTATACATTGGCCCGCTAAAAGTCCGGACTTAACACCTATGGATTTTTTTCTCTGGGGTACGATAAAACAAGATATATACGAAACTGGGGTTTTTAATAATATGAATGAGTTAAAAGAATGCATACGTGTAAAAATTGAGGAATTAAACCAAAATGGTGATATATTTCAAAGGGTGAGAAGCAATTTTATAAAGCGATGCCAAATGTGTATTCAGAATGGTGGTGGTTACGCGGAAAATATTTAATTACGTTACGTGTAAATAAATAAAATTGTGTTACTCTATTGTGTTACTGTATTAATATTGACTTTTATTTGTTTTTATTAGGTTTATGTTGTTTATTGTTATTACTCGTTACTGTTATTGTCACCTATATATTATTTATTTATTATCTCAATAAATGGCATTGTTTCCAGAGGTATCTTGATATGTTTTTTGTTTTATAATTGACACCCGTAATGTGATAAGTTTTTAGTAATATCTCACGAACAAGTGGAGTGATTATATAACAATTAGATATTTTTTTATTCCGAAAATTAAGGACATTATTTTGGTATAAAAATATACGGGGTGTTCCATTTAAAAAAATCGGCATGAGATGGAATGAGTTAAATCGGCAAAGGATAAGTGAGATAAGGGGGGTGTCAATCTTAAGAGACTTACCCTGTACATTACTTTCGCGTTCTCTTTTTCTTTGATAAAACTGACCTTCAGCTCAGAAAGGTGTGACTTTGGATATTACCTCTTTTTTGTTATTATTTTATCACATATCTCCTTCTTATATTACAAGTTCATTTCGAATCCCTCTATTTTTTCAAAGTTGGTAACTCATTTTTCATTTTCTATCTGAATTTTGTCAATTTTCATTTATATGCAAAAATGATATCGAGTTTCCATAAAAGTAGCCTCTTTTAATTGGCCTCTTGTTTACATCAGTTTCTTATATTTCAAGTTCCTTTCGAATCTCGAAGAAAATTACGGTACTTTTTTTTAAATACAAAATCACTCTTCCTTGTACAAACTTACCGGTATGGGTTTTGGACATTTATCCAATGCCAATGAGAAGTTTTGGTATAAAAATGCTCCGCCATTCGAGAAGCAGTGGACGATGATCGGGTGGCTGTCGAAATTCAAGTCGATCAGCAGTTTGACCAGTTTCTCGCCGATGGTTATCATCTGGTACCTCTTGAGAAACAGACATTTCACCGGTGCTGTGTACCTCAGCGTTATCAACCTAAAACAGTCGGGGGAAAACGAAGGTGAAGCGTTTTTAGGTTGACAGTTTGAAACAGGTTGACAGTTGAAACCAGTTTAGCACAGCACCGTTTAAACATCTACTCTTTAAACGGTTCTGTGATCAAGGTATGCTCTAGCATATCTTCATCTTGTGACATCTATGGATAATATTAACCTCACTTTTCAATTTTCAGTTTTTGCTTTAGAGAGATTATCTTCGATATTTTGTGAAAAAAGGGTCTTCTAAATTGTTCACGATGAATGAGAAAAAAACGATTTCTAACTGCAGGACCATCGAAATATAAAAATAGGGGGGGGGCTTAAGTATTTTGGCTACACAAAAAATTATTTGTTCAATAAATTTCATGTATTTACTTTGGTTTTTTTTATTTACTTTGGTTTATTTATTTCCCAATAATTCCCCGAACAACGAACAACCTTTTATCCGTTTTGACGTGTGCATTGACGTGTGTTTTGACTTACCGACTTTGCGGCGCGCTAGAGATCGTAAATTTGCTTGAAGGGAAAAATAAAAACAAATTTCACTACCTTAAATTTTGACTATTTCGATCGATATCTCAATAACGATGAACGATAGATACAAAATGTAAGAGACCTTAATTGTAGAGTAAAAAAGGCAACAAAAAGTATTCATTCAAAATTCAGTATCAGTATTAAATGTGTCAATATTTTAATATTTGGCGAGGAAGATTGGAAACCTCTGCCATAGACTGTAAGCTACATGTCGGGTTTATTTAATTTTGATATAATGGAGTAAAATTATTTTTATTCGCCTTTTCTTGCCAGGTGCCGGGCTTTGATCGCCGGCGCCGCCTCTGTACTGAAACTATATAAAATAATTAAAACAGCAATCAACTAAGCGTGACCTAAGCATAAACAAGGTGTTTCATTATGAGTTTATTAGGAGCGGGGAGCAATTTGTACACTACAATTTCGCATTTGGCCCAGTAAATGAATCACGGATGATCTAATTATTTCCGATATTACGGGTTATGTCCTCGCAAATCCCGCGAAAATCAATAATTTTATTAGCGTGCACATTAAGTAATCAACACCCGAACACCCGCCTAAGAATGTAGGTACGTTAAAAAATCGCGATTTCCAATAAATGTTTACTTTTGATGATCCTACGAAAACCGGCCGGTATTTTCCTGGTACTTACCCCTTCTCCTCGTATATCTGTGAATATTTCGCCAGGTACTTGTCCTGGCAGCCGGCCCATCCGAACAGCAAAATCACTGGGATCTTCTCCTCCTTCACCACAAACACGAAATCGTGCTCACCATTTTGATTGTAATTGAAATTTGGGTTCGGGAATTTTATGTAATATTCCAGATTGTCCAGGTCCGCCATGTTCACGGTGTGCGCGCGATCGGAGATATATCGATTGGGAAACTCGGGAAGCGCCTTGCCGCCTGTCTGCCTTGAAGCGGATCCGACGCGGTGGCGTAGGGGAGACGGGCGCCGCGATTGCTTCCCCGCATTCGGGGAGCTTCCAATATTCGGTCCTTTTTTTCTTGATTAGCATCAATTTGTCACTTTACATCTACCTATTGAAGGGCTGAAAGAATAATTTTGCAAATTTTTTCCCTTTCACTTTTTTTTAACAGCAAACGTCGTTATTGAAGAAGTGATTTTGTACCAAATATTTTCCGCCACTTTGTTTTTGAACAAAATATTGTCAAATATCGAAATTAGCGACCTCGAGAACTCCATGATATCAATTTCATGCAAAACAATGTATTTTCAAACATCTTTGGCGAACATTTTGTTTTTCAAAAGAAAATATCAAATTCAAAATTTCACTTGCCAGGTTTCATGTAGAAAAACAAAAAAGAAAAACGAATTCCAAATCGCCAACCTCGAAAACCGCACTATACCGGGCTGCAAATAGAAAAACCAACTTTTTTAAATTGTTCGTCGCCATTTTGAATCCGCCATTTTGTTTTTTAACAAAATATTGTCAAATTCGAAAATAGCGACATCGAAAACCCCACGACTATACCAAGTTTGATGTAGTGAAACAATGAATTTTTTAATTTTTGGTCGTCATTTTGAATCCGCCATTTTGTTTTTTATCAAAATATTGTCAAATTCGCGATTAGCAACCTGGAAAACCCCACGATATCAATTTTCATACATGATAAATAATTTTCAAACATCTTTCGCGGCCATTTTAAAGCCATTTATTTTTTCAAAAAAAATTGTCGAATTCGAGGTCGAAAATCCCAATACACAAAGTTTTATGTAGAAAAAGGAATTTTTTTAAAAAATTTGGGCGCCATTTTGTATCCGCCATTTTGTATTTAACAAAATATTGTCACATTCGAAATTAGCGACCTCAAAAACCCCACGGCTATACCAAGTTTCATGTAGAGAAATAATTTATTTTTTAATATTTTTTCGCCATTTTGAATCCGCCATTTTGTGTTTTAACAAAATATTGTCAATTCGAGATTAGCAACCTAGTGTTACATATCGCAATAGATTGTACAGCGAAATGCAAGCTAATTTTCGATATATTTACGTGTGACGACCAACAAAAAGCGGAACCGCGGCTGCCTGAAAAATGTCTCAAAAATCAGGGAGTCCGCGCTTTTTTGAGTGACAGCATCATCGCTTTTTGAATCGGGCTTTGATATTTAATATTGTTCTCCTCTGGAACTTAACGTTAGAAACTTGTTAATTAATTAATTTTGTCGCATTTGTGTTCTTCCGTTTCGTTTATTTCGCCTTCGTTTCAATTCGCGTTTTGCCTTGCATTTCGTGCTTGCAGTGATACCTACTTATGATAATTCCTTAGATTTTTTTCGCGTTGTCAACTTAAGACGGATTGTCGTTTTGTTTTCTCCGTAATTTGAATACAAAATCTTCGTTTTTATTTGTCCTTAATCCACTTAGCCGGAGGATTATTATTTAATATTTTAGTGAACGTAAGCAGCCTGCCTTAGTGTTTTGCAGTAAAAGCCGGCGTAGGTAAGAATAGTGTTATTCCACAAACCGAACTTATTTGTATCGCAACGGCCTTCGAATTCACGACCATATCTCTCCGCTACAGCTAGTCAGGACCAGCGACCTGTTCAATCTCGTTGGTGGTGCCCAACATTTATTTTTGCTATTTTTTTTTTATTGATATAATTAAATTTCACTTTGTATTACCTTTACGTTCGTTCAAATTCCCGCGACCTTGGAGAACGGGGCATTATTATTATTTTTCTCAAAAAGAAAGGTCGATCGGGAAACACTAGAAAACCCCACGGTATCAATTTTCATACATGAAAAATAATTTTCAAACATCTTTCGCGGCCACTTTAAAGCCGCCATTTATTTTTTCAAAAAAAATTATCGAATTCGAAATCGAAAATCCCAGTAGACCAAGTTTTATGTAGAAAAAGGAATTTTAAAAAAAAATTGGTCGCCATTTTGCATCCGCCATTTTGTTTTTTTGACAAAATATTGTCAAAATTGAAATTAGCGACTTCGAAAACCCCACGGCTATACCAAGTATCATGTAGAGAAACAATTTATTTTTTAATTTTTGGTCGTCATTTTGAATCCGCCATTTTGGTTTTTAACAAAATATTGTCAAATTCGAGATTAGCAACCTGGAAAACCCCACGATAATTACCCCACGATTAATTTTCATACAGAAAAAAAATTCAAACATCTTTGGCGGCTATTTTGAAGCCGCCATTTTATTTTTTCAAAAAAAAATTATCGAATTCGAGAACCCTGCTATACCAAGTTTCATGTAAAAAAAACACTTTTTTTAAAATTTTTGGTCGCCATTTTGAATCTGCCATTTTGTTTTTAAAGAAAATTGTCAAATTATAAATCAGCGACATGGAAAACCCGAAAGGTACTGTCTCTGAGAAAAGAGAAATAATTCTACACACTTTTCACCAGCCTTTTAACATTTTGAACCAATATGTCTGTTAGAATATAGTAAAATTTCTATATTCTTAGGTTTACTTATATAGGTCTTATAGAGGTTTTAGTAAACCTAAGCCTTTTGTATAACTTTGTTTGCCTGTCAATTAGATCTTGAGATGAGTAGATGTAGATGATGAGGGAGTAGAATTAGGTGATGAGTTTTCAAATATTCTACCTCAACTTTTTGCTGACGTAACGGTGCTAAGTGGTACCTCATATATTTTTATCCACATTTTTTAACATTTTGAACCAATATGTCTGTTAGAAAATAGTAAAATTTCTATATTCTTAGGTTTACTTATATAGGTCTTATAGAGGTTTTAGTATACCTAAGCCTTTTGTATAACTTTGTTTGCCTGTCAATTAGATCTTGAGATGAGTAGATGTAGATGATGAGGGAGTAGAATTAGGTGATGAGTTTTCAAATATTCTACCTCAACTTTTTGCTGACGTAACGGTGCTAAGTGGTACCTCATATATTTTTTTTCGCATTTGGTTTATAAATTCTAAATCATTTCTCTCCCCAACCGGGCAAATGCCCACTTGCCAATGCCCAATTTTAGCTTCCGTTCCGATTATTTTCTCATCATTGGTGGCCTTGGAGGAAATTTCATTTTATTTATACACCAACAATGCTCAAATGCATTATAGAAAAAAAACTTCTTAATTTCAGGTCAAAGGACCTTGAACTTAACCAACAAATTGTGTGCGGAGTTTTTTTGGCGCTCAGTGTATACATATTACGAAATATTTTTATTCTTCGAACAGCACTACAGAATAAATGTATATTATTTGTATATAAATTATATAAATGTATATAGTTTTAGTACTGCTTGACCTCCAATGGTGGACAATTATAGTGCCTTATATTCCTGGGCATGACCATGCCCTGCTGGATGGCAGCAACAATCTTCATATAATCACAAACCGCCTTAACCAGGTGTTCCGGTACAGTAGGGCCTATGCCAGGGATTGCGTCCACATAGACATCTTCGTACTTAAAAAAAACGTTCGTATTATATTTGAGGCAATAAGAAGATACCAAAAAGAGAAATATCACAAATACAAAAATAACCAAAAATTTTAAGTCAGAGTAGTCAGAGTAGAAATAGTCAGCATATTATTCTAGGTACAAACTCAGGAACGGAACTCACCTTTTCCTCTTCCTCTTCCCCCTCCATCTTCACCTCCTCATCTTCCACGTCAATTTTAGAATCAGCATGATCAAAATGCTCCAAGGCGTCCTCCTGGGACTTAGTCAACGCCATTTCCTTTATCAATTTGCACTTATACTTCTCCACCTCGGTATCGTCCTCTCCCGGGGTCTCCTGTAATGCCCTAACCCTCGCCAGGTCCTCCTTCAGGACCCTTTCGTCTTCATAGAAGTCCGGCTCGATCTTCCTCGGTTCTTCCTGGATGGTATCGACAGACTCAATAGGCGCGGCTTCTGCTAGGTTCACTCCAGATCCAGTTTTAGCCTCGGTAGCATCCTCGCCGTCTGCGTTATCTTCAGAACCCTTCTTGGAGAGTTTCTCCTCCGCTGACTTATCCTCCGATCCCTCCTCTGAACCGCCGCTCCGTTCCTCGGAACCCGCTGCTTCAGGTTCTTTTTCCTCTTCACCAGTAACCTCTTCTTCCACGGACTCTTGCGATTCGTCCCTAGACCAAGCGTTTGTAGACTTATTTGTGCAAGCAAGTACCTATCTGCAATGTCGCTTACCCTTCCATTGACAGTTCCTTCCCAGCAGCGTCTGCGTCGTAGTCTACGGAGTAGTCATCATCCCCAGCAATACTAGGACAGGAGATGACTTCTTTGCTGTCCCCTCTTCTCACTATCTTTTCCTCGCTCGCTTCGCTGACTATTGTTTTAGCGCTGCGAACAGGCAAAAAGCATCAACCTCGTCCTGGATTTTATTAGCAAAGTAATAATATTTCCCAGTACACCGTATTTTTTTGAAAGTTACTGCAAAAGAGTCTACCTGTACATTGTAAAATTTTCAGAGTAGGGGATGGACGCTTTTCAGCACGCGCAGCACCTAAACCTGTCGTTCTAGTGTGGTTAGGTTACCTCAGTGAGCAGCATTAAGGTGAGAAGAATCAACAACACCTCTATTGGGTTATTGGAAGAATGCGGGTGTGATGAGGAGTTTGTGACGTTCGCTGGCGACCCGATAGAGACGGCTTAATAGTAGTATTGTTGTAGAACAGAGAACAACGATCCCGTGGTCGCCTAGTGACGTTGCACTAGCGTGCAAGTCAGGTCCACATGAGGCAACCTATACTACGTTTATAGGCGTTGGGTAAAACTCACGTGAAATATGAAATGTGACGTGTAACCTCACTCACGCTTGTTTCGTTATAACTGGTAATTTCGGGTTGCCTACATTTGTATTTGCCCTAATTTTATAGTACAACGGGTCCAAAGAAGCAGGGCCATTTTTACCACTTCTGTAATAACGTTCAAAAGGGACGATGTACTGGGGACTATAATATACTGTTCAAGGAATTTTGACTTCATTTCGACACCCAACGGAGTGTCGAAAAGAGAATATTTGCGACAGCTTGAATGGGATTTCTAGTAGTAAAGACGTCAAAAATGACAAAATGGTGCGCAACTACTGCTGGGACCCGATTCTTGAAATCACGAGAATTGTTTCCTATGAGAAAAAAATTCATAACAAATTCTCATAGGAACTGCATGTAGCATTCTTGAACGCTCCCCGAATCTTATCTCGTTTGAGAACGTATAACAGAAGTAGACGTATGTCGTATTACTTATCATTAATTTTCTGTCTCGGCCAATAGGAAACCTGGAATAGGCAACTCACTCATGGTATTTGACAGTTGTCATGTTATGAAGTGTCCAGCTTTCGTTCATTATACTTAAGTATTTGTGACCGTTTTCTGTTATTTTTTTGTGTTGTGATTGTAGGTCAATAAAATTATTATTTGTAAAGAATACAAATTAAGTGTGACCAGTGCAATAAAGAATTATATTAAAATATGGAGAACAAACGGCAATTTGTAACCGAACCTCAAAAAAGGGCATTAATTGCTGCATTAGAAGGTGAACCATAATTAAATAAACGAATATACCTATATATAAATTTTAAAAAAACGCTTCGCTTAACCCACTGCAGTATCTGCTGCTACCGATATTGCTTGTATAGCTCCCATTTGCAACAAAATTGAGAGCTACTAGAACCTTTAAATAATGATGTTGGTATGAATAAATAATTTGCAACGAAGCATCTACAAAAAATCTTACTTTTGTTATTTTATCTATTGAAGATTCTCTAGTAGGCGGTGTAAGATATTCATCGCAAAGCTCTACTAAATATCTGGCTAATTGTTTAGATAGTCTGAAATGTGTAATGAAAAGGCGATCCGAAAGTGAAGCAAATGGATCAAATTTAACCATTCGTTGTCTTGGTTGTAGGGCTGCTTCTTCAGCTCCTTCCAGTTGTAAAAATAACAATAACTGCAAATATTTAGCTTCTTCGTCTTCCATGTTTGTTTTTTATCACAATGATATTAATATAAACAATTTATTACACATTACCTACACAAACACACACAGAACGTCGCACAGCAGTCAAAGAATAAAAATATAAAAAGTGAGGTTAGAAACACTAATTTTCCCTTAAGAATTTACTAATTCCCCACGAAAGTAGGACGGGAGTAATTTCTAAGAGATTCTTCTAAGAGAAAAAATTCTCAGGAGAACTTTCAAGGATGGCAAAAGAGGGTTCTCATGAGATATGAAGTCATTTTCGTCGGGGAAAAAATTCTCATTGTTTCAAGAATCGGGTCCCTGATCGGGACTAGAATAAAATGTTTTTGATTGAAAAATCCGCAAGACATTTAGCGCACTCGGACGTTAGCAAACTTAGAAACTTCAGGAGAAAAATTACAACCGAACATTTTAGTGATATTTTTGACCTTTGACCTCGAATAAATTGTCTAGCAGGTGTGGGAAGGATCGGTGGGGATATTTCATGTATTATTTGTAACAGTATATTCAAGACCTATACCAATTTTGAGCTCTATGCAAATTATTGCAAACTCAAATGTTTACGTTGACTGGAGTCGTCGTATTTTTAATTGTTCCTTCAGATCACATGGTTGTCGCGGCCATATTGAGGCAAGTGTCAAACTGACGATTCGTATTACTCTACCTTTCTTCTTCGGATACGACCTCGATCTTAGCGGCCCTGGGGCCTTTCGCCTTAGCAGCCCTTTCCGCCAAGAGTCCCAACAGGTCGTCGGTGAAGTAGTAGTTCTTCAGCACCTGCGGCTTAGAAGCGTCGATCTCGGCAAGGAACTTGTACAGATCCGTAAAAGTCTCCAGAGGTATCATCGCCGACCCGCCCTCCGGTTCCTCGGTGACAATTTCGCAGATCAAGATCATAGCGTGGGTCAAATCCTGTAACAAACTACTTGTATAGGGTAAATCTTAAAATTGACGTATTGTAAGATGATTTTAAGATACTTACGTCAGTCAAATGGGCGGCACACAACCCTATGAATCTCAACCAGGGTATAGCGTGGGGGTTGTTGAAGCCCCCAAGGCATAGGATCTGTATGAGGGTGGTGTGTTCTAGACAGGCACCGATCCATCTGTCCCAGAGTATCTTGAATGACACCGTCGTGTTCGTTTGGAGTTGGTACAGTAGCGCTTTCAGCCACCCGGGAGTTACCCCATAATGATCACGTGGTATGGGGTATTCCAGCCGCGGCTTTACCGGCGGCGGTATATTCAGGGAGAGGCAGCGGAAGTAGGCCGTGGACCATCTAGAAGGCGTGAAGAATAATTATACCATATAACTAAAGCAGCCGCACACGTCATGGGTGTCTGACCAAAAAAATTATTCCATGCATCGCATATCGGGAGGAATTTTATCGTATAATTTGCGACATATGCAAAACAATTATAACTGCGTTTAGTTGTAAGGAAATGTGGTTAAATTATATTAGAAAATGCATTTATTAGGACGAAAATTCGTTCACATTATTGGCGCAATCGGACGCACTTGTGGTAATATCGGTCTGAATTTGTCTGTTGTGGTATATATTCCAGGGATTGATCCCTGATTTATTGCCAAAATCATGAGTGCATATGCACACGCAGGAGAAACATTTATTTTAACACTTCAAAAATCATATCTTAGTAAAGAATGGCACTTAATTTCACTCGAAATAATTCAATCACAATTCAGAGGACATGGCACTTTTGAACGTACTGGACGGGGCTATATTTTCGGCATATGACGGCCACACTCTAGAATATGCTCCGAAACAGTTCGTCTAAAATTTACAATAATACGTAAATACTCATGCAACTCCATCTAAACCATAGACTAATATTATGTTACATATTATGCCTACAATCTACAATATAATATAGTGACATGGACAAAGAAACAACGGACGATGTAGAAGGTCATGTACTACTACACCTACTTTCGTAGTGCCAGTCACCTTGCTATTTGCTATGCATTAATAGCCGCAAGCCGTAACTAAAGTAGGTAGCAGAAAAAAGTTGTAAATTTATTAAAATTACTAGGTATATTGTATGTTTATTACAAAAAAAAGTAGATATTTATGTGCCTATTTTATTATTTGATTTAAACGAAATGTACCTATTTGTTTTGATTTTGGTTTTGTAATACTACCTATATTTAATATTTAGACAAAAAGCAACAAACGCATTACAACCTGTATTTTTCAAATTCTAAAGCATTAAATACATAAAATAGGTACTCACTTTAATATATCTGTGGGTTGAGTCCGAATAGCCGCTTTCGCAAATTGCCTCAGGAGATACGGAAAAGCAGGGGGGATACAGATTTGCTCAGAGCAATACATTTGTTCCCCTAATTCAGGCATTTTCGATTTTTTTTAGTCGTCTCTCAAATATTTACAGACATCATAATGACGTTTTCTGGCAACTAAATTTAAGTACAAGGTAGGTATAATTTGTTTGTATGTCCGCTGTAATTGTTTCCATGGGAACGATATTGATCGTGGTCTAAAAAAAATTAGGTATATTCTAGGTAGGTATTTAATATTCAAATTTACACACATTTTATAATTTAATTAAGAAGAGTATCGCTACAAATTGGCAGTTGAAAATTAATTATTTCACCACGCCATGGAATTTCAGATGCTTGTGGGTACATTTTAAAGATAATTTCATAACATGACGACACGCGCAATCTTAGTTGTTAGATCACAAATCTCTCATGACACACCAGAAATTTCCAATTATCGAAATGCATTGAAAATATTCATAAATATTCATAAAACAAGGAAGTCAAGGTTTACATCGTATAAATGTAAAAGGTAAGCTCCCTATTAGTCAGATTAGTCTATTATTTTTCTATAATGTCATTCAATTACAATAATTAGCATTGCTTATAACAATGTTATTCTTAATATTTTTCTATAATTCCACTGACTTTAATGCTTAATTAAAACAATAATAATTTTTACAGTGACTCTTTTGTAATAGTGACTGTAATAATTTTTTGACGTAGATGCCACCTGTTGAGCAATAGCCGCATGACTCCACCTATATCGCCTAGCTACCTTGGCTTCAGCCGCAAGGCCATCTACACGCTGCATTCTACAACTTACGTATCCGGTCCCCTACTACGATCAGACCAAGACAGACGCCGGTATGAATGCGGTCCCTTTCGCAGAAATCACGCATGCGCCTAACATCTGTTTCACTCCAACTAGGTGGTGCAAACCGAGATAAAGCTAGTACACGTATAAATTTTATGCCAAATTATTTCAGTGTGATTCAGTCAATTTTAGTGTCACATTTTTCGTTGCGTCAGTCTCCATTTTGGTCGCATTCGTCCCAGTGTTTTGTATATCTTACCAGTAGGAAGACCTAAATTACATACCTACAACATGGTTACTCATATTAAGGACAAGGTACGTGTTTTTTTTATTAAACAGAAGTATTGGAGATTTAATAGTTTTCCGGCTTTTCGGAATTTTAACGGGAGGCGTGGTAACGAACACGTTTTTTGATACAGTTAGATGTTATGTTGTAAGTAAATGAAAATAGGTCATATAAGCTTGTAGTTGATAATAATTAAGAACCGCAACGAAGGACGCATGTATTAGAAAGTAAATACCTACATTTAATTTAGTTATTTGGCATGCATCTTACCAATTAACGTTTTACAGATGCAACTATAGTACAGCTTTTGTTATTTCCCTATTGGAATTGTAATCGATTTATCCGATTGCTGTAGCAATTTAGATAAGTAATTACCTATTGTTCGCTGATAATACAATTCACATAACGCTGTTATTAGTGTTTTTACCCGGAGACCCTCCAAAATAACGTGGGAAAATAGGTACAATTCCCATAACCAATAACGGATTTAAAATGTTTTGTGATATCAGCTCTTTAGGTATCTATTGCATTGCAAAAACTATTGAGCTCATATGGTAATATGGAGTCACTTTTTTCTTCCTAGTTTGAATACCAGATTTTCTAATGTTTTTATAAATTTTAATTGATTACCCGGACGTATTTGATTTAGCGCAAATTTTATGTAGCACAAAACAATGCGTTTACGTTTATGTTTAGTTTTAGCTGTGGGTGAGGCGCAGGCGTCGTAATACATTAACGCGGTAGATTCAAATAAAATCTAATTCCAATATTATATTTTTAAGAATTTCCCATGATTTTGAAAATATTTATGTCATATTCGATGTCAAAATGTATTTTTCGAGTAATATTTCTTATCGGCTACAAAAAATAAAATACTGGGAGTATTTTGACATATTTATGAGACGGCATTTATATGTACGATTTATAGGTATTGTATACTTTTATATATTTATCAAATTCTATGAACTCTTAATCCCATTTTTTTCGGACTGATAATATACCTATATATACAGGGTATTTCTAAATTAATGCGAATGTTTTAAGGGGTGATAAGGGGTTTATCGTATAAATTGTTTTCCAAAACCCCTTCCCCTCCAAGATACAGCCCTCTAAAACTGGGGGGAAAATGTTTTTATTTATTTTCTCCATTATTTAGAAGAACACAATTTGTCGAACAAGTTGCACTAATAAAATGGCAGTTTGTGACAATTTTTGTAACCCTGAGATATTGTTACAAGGGGGTTCAAAAACCAACCACTGTAATATTTTTCTTCAGAACTTTTTAGCGCGTCGATATTTCTTTATTTAAATTTGATGTACAAATACAGCTTCAATCTGTAAAATTTTTTGTGTCTTGAGTTTTCTTTGAGAAATTCATTGTTTGCCCACAAAAAATAAAATTATGCTCACATTACCTTTCAAATAAATTCACTGAGGGTTCGTTATTCCGTGAAACAGTCAAGTAGGCTGTTTGACGGTTTTTTTAACCTGTAAAACCTGTTTTTTGCTGTTTTTTTACACCATCAGAAAGTAAAGATTTCAAGGAACAAAGAGCCCAACGACTTTTTTAAAAAAGCAGTTATTTTGACGCGAGAATTTTCGATTGAATATTAGGGTTTTTTTTCGATATTAAGTCAAAACAAGGTGAAAAAATAAATATTTTAAATAAAAAAATTACAGTGTGTTCGGGACATAAACAGGTAAGTTTTCACCAAATTTCTTGGAAATTTTTTTTGTAAAAGAAATAAAAAACCAAAAACTTGGTTATATGAATTTTTCACATAAATTTTGAGGTTATGTGAAATAAGTGTAAATACAAAAGTTGTAGATCTTTTCATTACCTACAACTTTGCCATTTAACTTTTTTCCATAGGACTTGTAGTTTTGCCGGAAATCGAGATAAACCGTTTTTTACCCTTAAAAACTCACTTCCCGACCTCAGATCGCCCGTAAATTATTTTCCCTTTCATTTTTGTTATATTCTCTTCCTTTTCTAATGGGTTTCATCCGACTGTTGTTTTTTTTCACTTTTTACCATTTTCAAAGGCTTCAGCCCTGTTCTATTTACGCTCAGTTGTATCAAGAACGAACATTATCATGGCATATTCACGCGTATTCATCAACGTCTACGAGAAAATGGTAATATTTATCGAACTGTCGATTGCGGGCGTGCTGGAGAAGTAAGAACCGTACCGCTAGAGGAGGCTGTTCTTAATTTAATAGAAACAAGTACAAGAAAAATTTCCGATATATCAATGTAAGTTTTTCACGGTATTTAGATTTTAAAAGAACAGCAGTTGCATCCGTACCATATCCAACGAGTACAAGCGCTCTTACCTCGAGGCTTTCTAGATAATTCAAATGATCACCCAAGTTCCATAGTTTTCATCTCGTATTTTGTTTACTGATGAGGCTAATTTTCGTAGGGAATCTATTAGAAATTTCCATAATAATCACATAAAGGCTGAAGATAATCCACATGAAATTTTTGAAGCTACGTTTCAGCAACAGTTTATTTTTTAATGTGTGGCTTGGTATCATTGATGATTATTTAATATTTTCTTCAAATGAGATTAAATGGAGACGCATACTGCCATATCCCTGAGGAAGAATTGCCCCTACTTCTTGAAGTCCCCGCTTAGACGCAGTTTATCCAAATCGTTGGATAGGCCGAGCAGGCCCCCAGAATTGGCCCGCCCGATCTCCAGAATTAAATCCGTTGGATTTTTGCATTTGGGGATTTCTTAAAAGGTTGGTTTATTCAACTCCCGCTGAAAATATTGAGAATTTAAGAGATCGCATTGTAGCATCATCCGCAACTATTAGAAATACACCCGGACTATTTCAAAGAATACGGAATTCAATGAGATCAAGAGTGGTGCTATTTTCAGCATTTATTATGATTTTTGTGATTGAAATTTTGATACCATTTTTATTAGTTTGTTGCTGTTGTTTGTTGAAATAGTGCACTTATTATTATTTAATATGTTACTCTGGTATTTTGTAGCTTATAGTTTCATTCAATTAAATAAAATTGTCATTATTTTATTTTAAAGTCCATTATAGCAACTCTGTATAGAGTAGAGAAAACAAGAACAATGACAATACTTCTTTGATAAGAGCTTACTTGACTATTTCACCGAATAATATTGTTTGAAAGGCAATGTGAATATAATTTTATTTTTTTGTGAGCACAATCCAATTCTAGAAAACTCAAGAGACAAAAAAATTGCAGATTGAAGGCATTTTTGCATATCAAATTTTTAAATAAAGAAATGTCGATGAGATAAAGTTTTTTACCCCCCTGTAGCAATATCTCAGGGTTACAAAAATTGTCACAAACTGTCATTTTATTAGTGCAAGTTATCCGCCAAATGTCATTCTTCTAAATTCTTCCATAGTGAAGAAAATAAATAAAAACTCTTTTTCCCCCAACTTTACAGGGCTGTAACTTGGAGGGGAATGGGTTTTGGAAAAAAATATATGAAAGATTAATTTTTGCTGAAAAATCATCAAATCATCATTAAAATCTTTCGCTTCAATTTAGAAACACCCTGTATAGTAGGTAGGTATTTACTCCGGCGCATAGATTAGAAAAATGGAATATTTTTTAGCACTGGCCTTGGCCTCAACCCTTCCTGCATGCACGGTGCATTATTGATGCGAAAATTTGAAAAGCAATTTCATTAAGCTGCATTGCATGATGACGCGTCTCTTGCTTCGCAGGTCCTTCTACTTTGATGATCGGTCACGCGATAATTAATTAATGACGATTATGAAGTAGGTACCGTCATCTTTTATTGACGATTAGTCTATTTAATTACTTTCGGCGCTCGTGACATAGACATCGATGTTATCTCTTCCCGAGCCACTTTATCAAACAGCAAGTCATTATATTTAATCTAAACAGGCAAAATGCGTAGGTACTTAGGTATATATACCTATATTTTGATAACAAAATGACCGACAACTTTGATACGATAATGCCTTCGAACAACGATAGCGTTTCGAGCGATAAGGAGACCAATTCAACGTGTAGGCTGACAAGAAGGCTTAAGGACGATAAACGGTACGACGCAAACGAATTAGAAAATGCATAGGTACATGCCAAAAATGCAATTTGACGAATTGTTTCAATTTTTTTTGTGTGGGAATACAGATGGTACGTGGGCAAAAAGTAATATACAAAAAGCCAACAGGTACGCTGAATATCTTGAGGAGACTTTGCAGCCGAATGAGGAAGAAAACACTCTCGACTGGGAGAATCTTACCCAGGAAGAAGGTGCAATCAGACCTGCTACCCCGAAAGAAATAGCAAAAGAAATTAAAGAAAACATTAACCCGGAAAACCCCCAGGATTTTACCTAATTACGGGGGAAATTCTAAAACATCTCCCACGTAAAGCTATTGTAAAACTTACCTATCTTATTAATGCATCTTTCAGATTAAAATATGCACCGAAGACATGGAAAGTAGGAGAAATGATGATCCTGAAACGCGGAAAACCACCAAATGAAGCTGCGTCCTAGAGGCCAATCTCCTTGCTTCCTGTAATATCAAAACTGTTCGAAAAAATATTTCTTAAAAGATTAAAACCAGTAATTTAAAACAAAAACATAATCCCCGACCATCAGATTGGATTCATTCAACTATAGATCAGGTCCATAGGATCACAGATGTAATTGAAAAGTCGCTGGAGGAAAAAAAGTTTGTTCTACCCTCTTTCTTGATGTAGCAAAGGCTTTGGTAAAGTATAGCACGAGGGACTTCACTATAAATTAAGCAAGCTCCTGCTTAATCGGTTCTCACAATTAATGAAGTCTTATATGTCAGGTAGAACTTTTAGAATTAAGCAGGAAGACGCTTATTCTGAACTGAAGAAATCAAGGCAGGAGTACCACAAGGGGGTGTATTAGGGCCAGTCCTTTATCTACTACATATACACCAGTGATATTCCTGAATTACAGTATGACACGATAGCCACCTTTGCTGAAGATGCTGCTATAATGGCTGTAGGCAAAGATCACCAAGAAGCGGCAATAAATCTGCAAATATCAGTTAACAAAATCAACACCTAGACTAATCAATGGAGAATCAAACTAAATGAGAGTAAATCTGCCGATGTTAATTTCACAAACAAAAGAGACCGACATATCCCTGTTAGCATAAACAATATCCAAGTACCATATGGTGATACAGCAAAATATTTGGGTATAACACTGGACGCTAAGCTACGCTGGAGAGCTCATGTCAAAAAAAAAGGAAGAATTAGATATCAGATTTAAAAAAATGTATTGGCTGCTTGGACGAAATTCTACGCTTTCAATATATAACAAAGTACTTTTGTACAAATAAATTCTCAAGCCCGTATGGACATATGGCATCCAGCTGTGGGGTTGCGCCAGTAAGAGCAATCTAGATATAATCCAGCGATTCAAAAACAGAGTAGTAAGGGGCATTGTTAATGGTCCCTGGTACTGCAGAAATAGTGACCTCTATAGGGACATGGGAATGGACACCCTTAACCAGACCATCAGCGAATTCGCCAAAAGTCTCGAACAGCGACTTCATCGTCACGTCAAAGTCGAAGCCATCCAGCTCTTCGACAATACAAACCAGATTAGAAGGCTCAAGAGGATCAAACCTTTCGAGCTAGTATAATTTTATGTTCGTGCAAAAGCAGAGAACAGTGCCTGTGTACACATTAATATTAGTGTCATTAACTATTAGAAAATATAAGGAACAGCATTTCTTTTTACTGTGGTTTTATACTAATTGCGCTGTCAAGGTTTACAATCAGACTAATGTGAAAGGCAGGGCTATAAATAACTAATAATATACAATGCAATAATTTACCAAGCCGTATTTACTGATTTTTGTAGGTCATATTCACGTTTTATACCTCAACATGTATTTCACGCGATTTAAAAAACATCGCTGTTATAACACTGCAGAATTGATTTTTCTCTTTAACCGAATAAAACCGACGCGAGACTACGTACCACGACCAGAAGAGGTTTTATTTATTTTATTTGTCCTCGACAATTAAAATAGAATTTTTTTTGACATTTCTCCCAAAAGCGCGTTAAGAACTGAAGAACAACTTATTCAAGATAAAAAGAGACCTACAATGGTCATGGACAAGTTATAGTTTATAGTATTCAACTCGCGATTAATGTTCCTTAATTAACTCGCCCTGCGTTAATAATTGTACAAAAATTCTAGCAATTGGTTCACTATGTCCGAAATTAGTATGGAAAAATGGAATGTGGAAATTATTAAAATTTAAATATAAAACGTTAAGATACACCAGTTAACTAAATTATTCAAATTTTTTTGTGGTATCCGATGAATCTTCAACAGTTCAACAGATTTTCAAATCATCAGCAAACTTAAAAAATAACTGTTCGTTATTATATTCGATGAGTCATTTACAAATAACTTAGAACGAATTGGCCACAAAGTTTAGGCCACTAAATTTTACATTTATTTCATAGATAGTAACGAGGATAGTATAGTAACGAGGATAGTATAGTAACTAAATAATATCGACGGACAAATTTACAAGGTTTTAAATACATATTCGGGTGTGAATCATATACCTATCCATTTCCATAAAATCTATGATTAATAATTTCCTGTGGGTTTCAAAATTGTAGTTTTATTGTATAGAACATTATCAGAACCACACATTGCAATAACATTGTGTAAATTAACAGATACAAAAGTGATAACTACACAAAACGGAGACTGGATGTGTACATAATAATGCCTCATAACTATGACGCCATATTTCATATTATTCACACACGATCACTTTTAAGAAGTAAATAAAATTACGACAATTTTGTACTTTGAGAATGTGAAAATATTAGAATTTAGACCTACAATAAATATTTTGTTTTTCCGTATGGAAACAGTTATTAAACATAATAAAAGAATTGAGAACAAACAGAAGTTGAGTATAATGTATGTTATATAAATACAAAAGTAAAGCTAAAGTCCATACCATCAATGTTGGCGTGCACGTGATCAACGGAAATTTCTGAATCAAATCAGTTCGTTCATACAATATATTATCCAATGACGTTTCGTTAAATAGGGGTTTATCTATAATATATGCAAATAAAACGCACCAAAACGTAATTCGCATGTGTTTGCTTCGTGCACGCCAACATTGATGTTATGGACTTTACAAGAAATCTATCCGGTTCAGCATCCTAGGTTTTGAAGAGCTATTAATTGATCGAGCAACAGGTTATGGGCCCAGTCTCGCTAAGATTAGTGTTTAATAAGGGAAGCGATGCATAAATATTTTATCAGGCTATGTAGATTTAGAGTATTTGGTTGTACTATTTCTCGGTCTTCAAAGAAACAATCAACAGTTGCATTGTCCTCAACTGAAGCATGTTGGCTTCGATTTTTAAGAAATGACGAGAGTTATTTGAGAACAAAATTAGAGTTAAAATATTTGAGGACAATCAAAGTGCAATTAAAGTTTGTAAAAACTCTCATCACAATAATAAACTGAAACATTTGGATATTCAAATACATTTTGTGAGGAGTAAGATTAAAGAAATTTGTATAGATTGATTACTTAAATAGTAGAGAACAAATTAGTGATATTTTACTAAACCTTTGGGTAGGATTTTATTTGAGGATGTTAGAAGCCAATTAGGGCCGAATAATGGTAATTAAATTATAGTAATAATTTTAAAATATTACAATTTAGAATGTGCAGTGAATATTTTGTTTCTCGCTACGGAAATAAATTATAATAAAGAAAAACTTGTATTTGCAAGGAGAATTTCAGTCTACAAACCCAATTTGTCGACTGTTCAGACACCTTGCTATATTTAGGCGATGCTCAGCTGTTTTATGCTCGGATTGGCTGATCTTTGCCGATCAGAGCGGTGCTGAGCTCCTACAATTTATTTTTCAAAAAATAAAAAACGTCTAAATATAAAGTGTAATGTTCATATCAATATTAACGATTCATATTTTGTTTTCTCTAGGCTGACCTTGATTCCAAACTTAACGATGCTGGTAGTGAGCTCGTCATCATCGATTTCTTCGCCACCTGGTGTGGACCCTGCAAGATGATATCCCCCAAGTTGGAAGAGTTGTCCAAAATATACAGCAATATCCACATTTTCAAGGTATCCGTTAATCTCAAATTTAAATGAAACCAATTTGTTTGTACAGGGTTTTCCCGCATATTTTGACACTTATCATGCAGGGTTTATTTTAAAGAGAGAAATAAATGGCAAATGCATGTTTTAGGACTTTTGGTCAAAATTACATATCAGAAAAATAGATGACTATCGGAAACGCCAAGGTTTTAACCCTTTCGATCCTAAAGACGCAATATTACGCCGCACAGTGGGCCAGGATTTCTAAAACCTGGCCAATATTCGAAAAACAGAGAGATGATTTTGTAGTTTTCCTTGAATTTTTTAAAATTGTTTTTGATATTTATTTTATAAAAGGTTTTGCATTTTATAACCTCAAAAGTATGTTATATGAAAAAGTGTCAGGCTCCTGTACGTAAATGTTGGGTTTCGACATCTATCTATGTCGCGCAAGGAGAATTCCAGTGTGCAAAATTAATTTGCGTACTGTTCAGACACCTTGCTATATAATATCTGTCAATGCCGTGTTTCAAGTTGATTTATCGCGTACATGCGATTGACCAGAAAATGCGGTGATTTACATTTTTTACTGTGCCGTATGCGAAGTGAGTGGCTAACTTTGATTTCTTGTAGGTTGATGTGGACGAGTGTGAAGACATCGCCATGGAATACAACATCTCCTCCATGCCTACATTCGTGTTTATCAAGCAGAAGGCGGTGATCACTACATTCAGCGGTGCCAACTATGACAAGCTAAAACAAACGATTGAATCGCACAAGTAGGCACCGGTGTGCAGTGCGCACTTTTATATTCGATTAATGTACTTTATTATTAAACAAATTTACTGTAACTCTGTTAATTATTTTGCATAGGTTTTTTATTTTTTACTTGTTCTTGTTGATGTGTGACTTTTGGAAATTTTTAACATGTACTTAGCGGCTGAGGTTTTTCACACGATTGTATACTGAGAGATATATTTAATGTATTATTCCACATCAGAAATTAATAAAATGTTAATATAAACTGCTTTTCTTAGATTTGTACAAGTTGGCGAAGATCCTGCAATTGTTTGACAATTGATAGCAATCACTTCTAATCTGTCAAAGTCCAACAGATTCTTGTTTGTCACTACAAAACTGCAAACTTTCCTGCTTAGAGGAGGAGCCACATTCCTTAGTGAGTGTTAACGTACACCAACTATCAAAGTTCCTGCTGATGATAGAATATGGCTTGGGATCAATTTTGATGGAATGTAACTATTTCTTGGTTATGTATCCAAAATATCGCCTGGTTTTAGCAGCCAAGAGTGACATTGCTACTAGTACTCTTAGTTACAAATGGATTTAGGGAGTCAAATTAATTACATTTTTATCACTTAGTATAAACATTTTACTTTCTAGGCTTATTATACAAAAACCAATATAGCCCGTACATGAAGTTTATTGGGGAGGACACATATTCAGGGTTACTTGCATAGTGTATCACATCCTCCGTCTTCATTTCAACAACCTCTACATTTTCACCTTCCTCTCCACCGCCGGCACTGACTCTCATATCATCTGTTACCTCGCAGTAATAAAAGGTAGATCTGGCGCCAGTGGTTTCAGTTAAATTTTTAATTGTGCCTATTTTCTCCAACTGACATACCGATACTTCATACCCACACTCTTCTAAGATTTCCTCTCTGGCTATTTCCTCTGTCGGGATGTCTTTATCTTCTAATCCCGCACACCATTCTAGAGTCACTCCCAGCTTTGGTGGGTATTTTATTACATCGATATTACCCTTCCTATCTTCTTCTGGTATCTTGTGTAAGTATACTGATGCTCTGAATTGTTTCACTAAGATTAAAACGTCCCTTGTGGAGTTGTAAACAATTATTACTACTCCATTACGTTCTGCAAAAATATGCCATTTTTTCTGCTTATCATTTTGTTTGTAGTGTAGGGTGCGAGGCGTAGTATATATAGAAGGAATAAAGTCTGTTAGAAATACCTCAGAGACGTCTTCCATTGCACCAACTGTTTGGTTCAATTTTCAATTACTTAAATATAAAGTGAGGTTAAGAAGACACTGCTTGATGTATGCGTGACTCATGACGTGACCTTATCTCTTATCACCAACAAATAAAATTCCTGTTTGTTTATTGCAGATGCTCACATTCTTACTCAGGACAAATAACTGTTAAAATTATCAGTGCTCACCTACCTTATCACAAATGGTGGGCATAGACAAAGATGGTGGGTTAGGTTCACAGAACAATTATTATTTGGGTTGATACCTAATCCTTGCATTTATGTGGTATCATATTTGGGTAATATTATTTATCTGAGGTATGTAACTGAAGAGATGATTTTTTATTCAACTTTTTAATAAAACCATTCATTATTCTGATATTATATACTTTTGTATATAACGAGAATATGAACGTGAACGGCATTTTTCGACAGATTTCGACTCTTGATGGCGGATGGGCGTGATTGTGATTTTTGACCCCCCACTACATTATTATAAAGTGAAAATTAGTGCCAAGAGATGGCGCTGAGTAGCGGCCGCAACGGGTCTCTAGCCGCAACACAACTGCCTACTGACGTTGATGGAAGATTGAAGGAACCTTACTTCATTCAACGCTACTACATAAACCAATTGTTGGCTGTAATACATTTGTACGGAAAAGTATAATGAAAACAACGTGCCAGGATTTCATCCGGGAATAAGTACAGGAGGTATTTGGAAGAATGTCAGTAGTATCTTCCATTGAATAATATTAAACAGAAATTTCACTTGTAAAAAAACACTTGCTTTAAAAATATAGAAAAAAAAAATAAAGAACGTCTTAACGCGTATTCGAACCAACGACCTCGGGTTTGCGAATCAGACCAATTCAATTTTCAATTCAAAGGATTTATTTGGTAATTAAAGAATATTTGGAATGTCGTCCAAGGTCAATAGGGTCCCAGGGATCAGCCAAACATCCACACGCAAGTAGCGACGTGGGAATTGAAGGGCTGGGTACCGGGTGGCTCCGGGACGATAACGAAAATGAAAAAGTATTTAGCAGCTCTTTGGGCCAAGGGGCATATTATCTGCCAGTGGTCTTATTCATAGTCCAATGAATGGACTTTGAAAAAGTGAAAAGTGAGTAGATTTCATTGAGCGGTCCATATACGACGTATTTGCATAACAATATTACCTTTTCCTAATGTTTTTGAACTAATTTTGAGAGATGAATAAAACTCGACAGAATAATGCTTTAAAAATAAAAACGGTAACATTTTTATAGATATGAACAACAAAAATTGAATATTTAGTATATACATACGTATTTAATTTTTCATGTAATGTAAAAAATCCCGGATAAACTTTACTGACACGTTCCGTTTTCATGATACTTTTCCGTACAAATGTATTACAATCAACAATTGGTTTTCGTACGCAGCACTGGTTATAACATTCTACTCATAATGTTCTGTGGTGAGCGATGAGACGAATAGTCAGTGGTAAAAAAGAAGAAGAAGAGATTATTATGACATGAATTAAGATGTCTATTTTTACGAGTTATATGTATTAGAAATTGTAAACTGGCATCACACATCACACCAATAACAACTTTAAAATATCCTGAGTGTTTCAAAACTTTCAGATTTAATTCCAGGTAAAACTACCTAACCAATGGACTGTTATCTACAAATATTACTTCATATCTATATGTCTGGTTGCATAGTAATTTCGCAGAATAGGGTTTAAATTTCGTTAATTATGCGATACAATATACCTATTATGTACCATGATTCCTATGCTCCTAGAACACATCGTTGCTCAATTATTTACATTGTGTCATCACTATGCACCAGTAGGAGTAGGATAAAGGCGAGGAAGTAAAACAATCGATAAAGCTATGTCTTGCAATGTCTAAATCGTACAAATAAAATATAACTGAAACAGAAAAAACATGTACTGTTCCAATTTCTGTAAGTAATTGTACAAACTGCACAATTAATTTTAATATCAATAAATAGATTTAAAAATACATTTTACTTTAAAATAATTGTTATGATCTTATATATTTTAATCTTTTGTATGTATGAACCGGGCTGGGCTGGCTTAATGTCCGCGATTTTCTATGGTCTCTGCGTGATTGTGTAAACCGGACTTTATGTCCTTGATGTAAGTATGTAAAGTAAAGCCGCGTATACATTAAACGAAACGTGCGCCTCACATCGATTCGTAGACAAGAGTAAAAAAAGCATAGTTTAAAATGAATCTAGGATAATTCAGCTCCTCATAACGTATATCACAAACCCATAGAACAGGATCTAACCACGGAACATAGTGCATAATTCTACCTAAAAAATCAGATAAACTAACTAACTAAGCACTAACTACGCAAGTGCATGATGTGCTCACTTCAGTAATGTAAATAGTTTTCTGTGGGCCTGTGTTTTTCTACCCATCACAGAACACGTTTTCTGTGGTACCCATTGCCAATATTCCCACGAATTTCACGTGCACTTACCTGCTGTAGTCATCGAAAACGTTGGTACCTTCGACCATAAATAGAGTAGACCCGGTGTAGTCCGTGTTTGTTTACATCCAACACGTCTTGAATATCCAAGTTTCGACTCGGTTGCTGAGTGGTGAATTCACTGTAGCCGAGTGGAAATCATAGATTACCGCGCTGTCAACAGCGCCCCCTTTGCCATGTAAACAAATGCTGTATGTGGGATACGCTTTACCGGGTCTATCTATTTATGGTCGAAGGTTAGTACTATATTTTCTAAGGCTCTTACCTGTGTATTTGTACAGTAACCATTTCTCGTTATTTTAACTACAATGCATAGTAACTACCACAGTAAATCATGTTATGCAGTAAATGTTAAAGAGGTTGTGTGGTTATGATTACGAAATTTTTTCGCATTTAACTGGCTAATATTCCAGCATACTTTAAAAAAATATAGGTAATAAGAAAGACGGCACTATTGCAAATATTTTATTTTGTACAAATTACATTATCACAAAATATACCAAGTATTTCAAAAAATAGAATAGAAAATGGATACTAAATTATTCAATTTAGATAATACTAAAAATTCTTATTCTACATTTCCTACATATTGTAACCTACAAAAGACTGCCCATCTGCTGTTAAAAACTACATAACCTAAGTAGTTGTCAAAGTATAAATAAAAATATCGAAACGGCGCCAGTTTAAAACAAATCTATCACAAGGTCGTCAAAAATCACTTAAAAATAATTACAAAATGTCTAAAACAAATACCAGACTGACTAATTAAATATCGGTAAATTTTTCTGCATAACCTATATGATCACATAAATAACTACTGTAGATAAATGGCTTGACAAAAGTCGTCTTTTAACTGTACCGTAGTAGAAAAATGCTTCTCACTAATAAAAATGTTACTACTACTTGAAAATAAGTAAAATTTTTCCTACCACTGTCGCTATTTCCATTTTAAGGTGTAAAGCCCATAATATTTCCACAAAATAATCACAGTGTATAAACATGCTTGTAACATTTTAAGTATACAAAAATACTGATCAAGAAACATAAATTACCTGACAAAAGACGCCACCGCACTAAACATTGTTCATCAGCTTGTCACTCTGACCGTTCGTCCTGACGATATCCTTCTTCGCCGCTCTGGAAATAAGCGCCTTCTTCTGCGGCTTCTTCTTCTTCTTAGCGCACCCTACGAAAACAGTACTCTCCACAAAGTACCCAGTGATTTCGGACAGCTTCTTACCGTGCGTTTCCGGCACGAACATAAATACGTACATCGAAGCCAGAATGGAAACTACAGCGAAAAACCATTGCATACCCGCTACGCCGCTGAACCACGACTCCAGCGTCCAGTAACTTTGTATGGCGGCGAACATGAGCACGTTGGCTATGCTGTACGCGATACTGTGGGCCACACCACGGATCTCGATCGGAAAGAGTTCGGCCGTCATCGTCCACGGGATGGGCAGCAGACCGATCATGGACGTTATAACGAACAATATAAGCAGTACTACGGGCACCCAGTTTTGCGTTGACGTACCTGGAACATTTAAGTGGTCACTAGCGACGCTATAGTGTGAGTAGATGAAAAAAAATGTTGATGTCTAGAAAATATTCATAAAACTTAAATAATCTTTGCCGAAAAACATTCAGAATCTAAGATTTATCGCACCACACTATATTTAGACCAAGGCTGAAGCCTTTGAAAATGGTAAAAAGTGAAAAAAATAATAGTAAGATGAAACCCATTGGAAAAGGAAGAGAATATAACAAAAATGAAAGGAAAAATCGGCGATCTAAGGTCGGGAGGTGGAAGGGGGTTTTGAGGGGTAAAAACGGTTGATCTCGATTTCCGGCAAAACTACAAGTTCTATGGAAAAAAGTTATATGACAAAATTGTAGGTAATAAAAAGATCTACAACTTTTGTATTTATACTTTTTTCACATAACCTCAAAATGTATGTGAAAAATTCAAATAACCAAGTTTTTGGTTTTTTATTTTTCTTTTACAAAAAATTTTTTTTTTTAAGAAATTTGGTGAAAACACCTTTTCAATTGAAAATTCTCGCGTCAAATATCTGCTTTTTTAAAAAAGTCCGTGGGCTTTTTGTTCGTTGAAATCTCTACTTTCCGGTGGTGTGAAAAAATATATACATTACTATGGTAAATTTTCTCATAAAATGTAAAGAAACGAAAAATCTGGAATGGGAAAATTTTTTGTCAGTCAGTGAACTTCATATACATTTTATATTTTGTCATTTTTTTTAACTCCATAGCTTACCTTCTTTTATCCAGTATGTGAAGGTTCCGGAAAAGCCCATGCAGATGGCCATGCCGACGCCGCTTATCATCAGTAGTGGTCGACGATGGAAGGTCCTCAACATATAAGTATTGACGCAGGACATGATCATTCGTACAGTACCCAGGAGAATGGAGGCCAAATAAGGGTTGAGGGTACTACCAACTTCCTAAAGTAACAAGAGAAACTTAGAAACTGAAAACTTTACACGCATAGAAAAACCCAATAAAAAATTAGATTTCCTTGCCTGGAAGAACGTGACCGAGTAGAACAATGTAATGTAAATCCCGGAGAACTGCTGGAAGAAAAACAGCCCGAGCAGAATCATAATAGGCTTGTACCCGGTTGGCTTGAGGAACTCCCGAATCATCCTACCCGACCCGCTGCCTCTCAACATCTGCTCCTCCAGCTTCTGCTGGTGCTCCTTCTGCAGGGCATTCAACTGCAGCTCCGCCAGAGATTCGTTCTAAAAAAAATTACAATAACAAAAAATCCACCACGGCAGAAAACAGAACTTACCCGGTTCTCGGGCTGCGGCTGATACTTGTTGATCCAGTTCAAGGACTTGGCGGCCTGCTGGATCTTTCCCTTGGACACTAGCCAAGCGGGGCTCTCGGGGATGAAACATATTAAGATGCAGGGAAAGATGGCGTATATGTTGCTCAACCACGCCACCGTCCGCCAGTGCAAGAACCAGCCCTTCAGGAAACAAATCACCATACCTGAAAATTAGACACATTGCCATTATGAAAATAATAAAGCACTTTTATGCTCGTTATGCTCTAATACCATATATTTGGATAATTTACAAGTCACACAAAACAAAATCAATCAAGTCAGTATTACTGATTCAAGATCAAGATTTTCACTAGTAAATTCATCTCCAAGCACGAATGATATCAGTTGAAATACGATAAATAAACATAATATTTTATAGTAATACTGCCTTAAATTCAAATTTTAAGCTCCGCGTGACGTCATGCGCGAACTGAACGCATTTGGAACGGCAATTTATCATATCTTCGTTAGTTGTCTAGAGTTACATGATGAGGTGAAGTGCGGCGCTTGCGCAATACCTGTGGATCCAAATACGATTTGCGCTTGCGCGTAGTCTACTGATTTATGAAAATATTTAGTTGATCAGATGTCTGGCATACAGATGGTAGCTCAACGGGTAAAGCGACTGGTCCGTCTCCAATAGATACATCTCCATCAACAGCGGACTACATCAGAAATATTTCACAGAAATTCTACGAAGTCAAACTAAATGATAGTCCTCTTACAAACAACATTACACGCATTAGGGAGCAAAAGACACCTTTAGAATTAAACATAAATTAATATATCAAAATTTACCTGTTTCCATTTAGGCCTGTTTCCACATATTTTAATCATAGTTTTTATCTTTTTTGCTCTTTTAAACTCTTTTAACTTGATCAATTGATCCTTTCTGTTTTATTTCTAATCTTTTTGTTTAATTTTTATATGCATTGCTAGAATGTATCAAATTCAATAACATTTCTCAACCCAAATTAGTGACAATACTAGTCACTTTATATTTCTTTTTTCCCTCTTTTTGTCACCTTTTCAGACCTGCATTTAAGGGGGTTTTTTCTTTAGCATTTTTACCCTCAAAACACCTAAAACGCCTCAAAGAGAGACTATAAAAAATACTTGTGATTATTCAACTGCACTTTAAATTACCTCGATGTCCGTTGGACAATGTCATCTACCAATGACAGATAATACGCCCCTCGGCGTAAGGAGCTGTCAGGACACTTTTTAATTTCCCTTCAAACGTCCCGGACCTACACCGGCGCCCAGCCTTTCAATTGCCGCGACGCTTACTACGCGTACGCATCCACCGCATGGGGATACGCAGCGAAGACGCACCTCAAGAGGATCCAAGCAGGGGAAAACATAGCGCTTCGGACTGCAGTAGGTGCCCCTTGGTATGTGACCAACGAGGTCATCCGAAGGGATCTGAAATACAAGACGGCCACCGAGATGATCGAGGACCACGCCAAGAAGCTCTACGTCATCGCAGAGGACCACGGGAATCCGCTAATCCGGCTGGCCACGGACTACGATCCAGAGGAAGCAGGACCTCACAAGCGGCCAAAGACCCAAATCCTGGACAACGGGTGAGTATAATATAATCACGATCTTATGTTTCAGGACGACTGATGCGAGAAGAAGCAGACGACACCGAAGAAAAGAACAGGACCAAAGAAAACGGATCGAGAAGACACTAAAACAGCCCAATCCAGTGGATAGCGAGGCCGACTGCCTTGCCAAACCGCACACCCTTACCTTACCTGACTGAGCCAGCGAGCTGATCGCTGATCAGCTCTCTAGCTCCGTCATCCTGAGCTACAATGCTCATCCTCCATATCAACCTGAATGCCGCGCAGCCGGCCTCTAGCAAGCCCGGCGAGAGGCAGGAAGGATTCCTCAAACACCCGACATGACACCCCCGGGGGTAATACACACCGGCGAAGAAAGTCAAGAGCGCCAGAAGCAAGGCTCTGCCGGTGGAGCCCATCAGCTAGGACCGGGGGAGGTTGCGTAACTTCACGTGACACTGATCACATTTGTGGGGAGGGTCACGTGAAACGCGTGGCTTACCCCTTACGAGGCGGTCTCGGCCTACATAGATATTAGGGGTAAAAAGCGATGGTACCGCTCGGCCCCCCTCTTATCGAGGTCATCTATAGCCAAGGATATTGGCGCACGTCTATTATTAATTAAAACATAAAAATTTGAATTGAATTGAATTGAATTGACTGGTCCGTATACAAAGGTACAGAACGTTATGAGTTCGGAT
The DNA here is from genome assembly GCA_964058915.1 of Tetropium fuscum. NCBI lineage: Eukaryota > Metazoa > Arthropoda > Insecta > Coleoptera > Cerambycidae > Tetropium > Tetropium fuscum. The sequence continues at coordinate 1,322,421 of CAXKVY010000072.1, read as the reverse complement.
CCCGCACTTTTTGCTATTTTTATTTCAATTTTTTGACTCAACCACTTATTCTTAAATATATACGTGTACATGGAATCAGGTCTGCCAAGAAGGACCAGTTTCGTCACAATTACTTTGGCCACGGGGTCGACGAGTGATTAGATAATAAAAAAACGTGTACATGGCATAAGGTTTGTCCAGGGGACCAATTGGCTTCCCTATAATAATTTTATATTGTTAATGTTAATTGACGAACAATTAATCTTTTCGTTTGATAGACATTTCATTTGAAGTAGTACATTTGACAGAATATTCTCCAATTTCTAAAACAAGTTTAACTAAAACAATTTCTAAAACAACGTTAATTAATTTTTAGATCACCTTCTTTAATGTTCACGCCGATTTATATTTGAGGTCATCTGTTGTTTTGGCGATTAGCACGTGGCGCATGAAGGCTGCTCTTATTTTTTTTTAATCGGGGTTGTTTTTAACGTTTATTGACAATAAATTATTATAAAGGTTCGTATTTTATAACAATAAACATAATACATATATCAGCGGTAATATTCCAGTCCAATTTTTACAATATAACCTAAAAACCACAAAGCACTTGTGGGTATTCTGTGCTAAAAACTGAAAACCAAAACACTTTGTACCAACACAAGGCCGTTCCAATTGCTTGGCGATTTGTACCATCCGTAGGTCGATATTTCGCGCCTGCGCACGAAACCGTTCACGTACGGCACGATGTACCATGCAAAAATTGATGGTTGGAACAAACCTTGTGTATCGCTAGACTCTTGTAAAACTAGCAGGAACCAAGAAGACTAGAACAAGGAGACCGAGCTCGCGTGTTTCGGGCGGCACAAAATACGTAGAAAGATAAACTGAATGGCAGCGGACTCTTACCTGAGATAGCACATTGGCTGGGAAAGCACAAAGGCCAACCCCTGAGAAAGCACGAAGGCTGACGGAGACTCACGAAGCTAGGTAGGGCGACTCTAATCCCCTAGCGGATTTCGACGTCATTTGTGTCGTTCTCTCGGTAGGTACCTATTTTACGAAAGCTCGGTCTCCTTGTTCTAGTCTTCTTGGCATGAACTTCCGCAAGTTACCGTAAGATGGCAGGACCGTGTTTAAAAAGCTAAAGCACAGAATTAACCAAATAACATCCGCGTGTGCGTAACCGGCGTTACGACCCAATCAAATTGCCAGTTACTTGTTTCGAACTAATCCTGAATCCATCTGCAAACAGCTATTTTCATTAGGGGAAATGCCTAGCTCAATCTATAAAAGAAGATTTCCTATAGATTTCTTATAGATCTGTCTCAAAGACAGATCTATAAGAAAACTTAGAAGAAGCAGAGCATAAAAATGTTCAGATAATAGTGGTTGTGGCCAGAGTTTCGTTACCAACATTAAAAAAATCATTAAAACCGGAATCAGACCCCTGATCCGGTTTTAATGTCCCTGATTATTGAGGGTCACATACATAACTACTGCCCTCTAGACATCCTGTGAGGTGCATCGAAAAATTCAGAATATACAGGGTTGACAATAATTTCATTACCAAATTTTTTTTAAAAATGGTGAAATGGTGTAAACCGGAAACAGTAGCGGCCCGGATTTTCAATGGTGCACGTATATTACTGCTGCCCTATAGAAATTATCCTGAAGAAGAGCATCGCAAAACTCGGAAAATACTGGGTTCAACAATAGTTCCGTTATCAAAACTAAAAAAAAATCGTGGAACCAGAAACAGGGGTGTCCGGATTTTTTATGTACACGTACGCTACTACTACGGCCCTATGGAACTAATTATTTTGTGAGGAAGATCGAAAATTCAGGATATACAGGGTGTGACAATAATTTCGTTACCAAAATTTAAAAAAAATATAACGAGTGGATTTTCACTGATGCACGTGACATGCCTACTGCCCTATAGAACTTAACCTGTGATGAGCATCGAAAAATTTAGAAAATACAGGTGACAATAAATGTTTTAAAATTTTTAAAAAATCGTGGAAATCAGAAACAAGGGTTCTCGATTTTTCATAATACACATACATCACTGCAGCCTTCTACAACTTATCAGAAATGTGATAATAGTTTTGATCTCAAGATTTTTAAAAAAATATGAAGAGAAAATATAGGGTGACAATAGTTTTGTTTTCAAATTTTTTTAAAAAACGTGGAAATCGGAAACAAGGGTCTTCTGGATTTTTGAACGATCCAAAATCCCAGACAAAAATTCAGGATAGACAGGGTGTGATAATAATTTCGTTATCACTCCTTCTATACTTAGATACGTAGTCATGGGCTCATGGCACACTGTTACTGTTATTATTAAAGTTATTGACAGAAATCGTCACCCGCAATCGTCAGGGTTTCTTCTCGCCGATAATAGACAGACGTAGCGCTGGTTGCATATTTATTGACGCCGACACTAAACTAGTGAAGATGGAGAACGTAGATAAAATGTGTACGTACCAAGAGAAGCGAATGCGGGCGCGCTGGAAATCAGAGACCCTCTCATGTCTGCCCTCGCTATCTCAGTGATGTAAACGATGGCCGGACTGGTGCCCCATGCTGAAAATTAAAATCATGAACCACCGCTTAAACCCTATTAAGCCTGTTGTCTGCTTACCTGAGGCGAAGCCGGTCAAAAGCCGACCGCCGATGATCATAGGAACATTATACGCACAGGCTATCAGTGTCCAGCCTATGAAGCTCGGTATAGCAGCCAACTTGATCGTGTTCAGTCTGCCGATGCTGTCCATGAAGAAACCCCCCGATATAGCACCTAGGGGCACTACGACCACGATTACGCTGGCTGAAAAAAACAATCGTTAACGCCGGCTGACCATTAAAAATCACCCCTTACCTATCCATGAGCATTCACTCTTAGTAGCCGTGATCTCGCCGACACTACCGTTTCCGGTACCGTTTTGGTTCAGATTTGGAATTAATATAGCGGAGAAGGCTAGAGAGATACCGACGACTATGTGGTAGCCAGCTACAATTATTGCTGCTAATATCTATATAAAAAAAATTAAATAATATCTAATCTAAATTAAAAAAACAGAAAAATAGAACATAATTTAGAAATTATCTCTTTAAGGTAGCCACACACATACAGTTTTTCCTCAAGGTTTGGACTGCGCAGTCCAAACCAATTTCCTCAAGGTATGTGGTGAAGACCTTGAGGCTGCTGATAGACTGTACAGTCCACAAAATCCTATTCGAAAAACCATTGTGAATAACTGTCTGAACAGGCCAATCTCGATGTGTGTTTAAATATGACCCGTCAATTTGTAGAAGACTTCGTTAAAATATACGAAAGGGAGCCTTGCCTTTGGCAAACAAAGTGGTAAAGGAATACCACGACAGAACTAAGAAAGATGCCGGATACGCAAAATTGACAGAAAAACTGAAAGAGATTGACCCAAATACTACAAAAGATGCTGCCATTTAAAAAATAATTTTAATTAATTTTTTCGGTAAATTAAAATTTCGGCGGTAATTTAATCAATTACCGCCAAAGCATCATCGTCCGTAGAAAGCCATTGCTTTACGAGTCACGAACGGACGTAAAAACCTTTAGGAATCCCAGCCCGTGTGTGGGCACCGTTCGGATTAAGGAAATCCTCAAGACCTAGTCTGCGCAGTTTTGCCTTGAGAAAAAACTGTATGTGTGTGGTCGCCTTTACAGTTGTTTTGTTACTTACTTGAGGTAGGAGGGTTTTGAAGGTTCTCCCGTCATAGCGACTTAGGGACTTGCAACTGACGATGATCTCGCTGAATTTTTCGTCTTGCTTTTGCTCTTCTAGTATGGCCCTTGCATTCTCCTCAACACTAAAAGAAACACAAGACATCAAAATCCAAACGGATAGGCTACTGGCAATCCTGTAGATATGTAAGTACCTAATTTATGTGAAAATATGCAATATTTTTCGCTGGGTTAATGCACACTGCATGGATTTGAAATACATTAGTTGTAAACGAATTTTGTTTAACGAAATAAGAAACCAATAAATTTGAAAAAAAATCCTTGACATTATAACAAGAAATTTTCTAATGCCTAAAGGAAAATCCATCATGAACCACCTACAATTAATGGTTTACGATAGTGTTTGCTCCTCAGATGTGACAAATGAGCCATATTCACTGCTCGTTTTTGCTGGACAATATATAGGGTGTACCAATAGCAGTGATAGAACTTTAATTTTGAATAAAAAACGAACTTTTCAAGTTAGAAAAATAAATTGTGTGTTTACTGAAAAGATATGTTATGCCATTTATGTTTTGTACAAAACATCATTTAAATGTCCCCCTCTTGATGGCCTGGAGACGCGTATACGATGAGTCCGATTTCTAATGACTCGTGCCAACATATCCGGTTGTATTGCTTGAATTTGGCGGGTTATATTTTCCTTCAGATGCTCGTATGTTGTGGGGTTAGTGGAAAATACGAGTGACTTTAAGTAACCCCAAAGAAGGAATTCCAAGGGCGTCAAGTCCAACGAACGTGGCGGCCAATTGCGTGGGGTATGGCGAGAGATAATGAGATGATCAAACCCCATCCTCAATAAATTGATTATAATCTACGTCTCACTAATTGATTCTGAAGTCTAAATCATTCGATTCAAACAGTAACTGTTTGGGGGTATAATTGTGTCTCTAGCACTTGTCGAGGATTGTTTTCTTCCCAATAGCACATATTTTGTTTGTTGACGTACCTATTGAGGCAGAAATGGGCTTCGTAGCTGAAGATGATTTTCTTCGAAAAATCTTCACCCCAATAAGCAAACCCATGACGCAACCGATGGTCGGCGGGCTTTAATTCATGCGTCAGCAAGAGTTTGTAAGGATGTCGACGTAACTTCTTATGCAAAATACGACACAGCCGATGTTGAAGAACATTCATCCGCACTGGCTCGTACAGCAACGATATTTTCTGCGGAACGTGCAGTTCTTCTACGTATCGGTGGCCTTTGGGGATGTAAAGTGTAACTTGCTTCGAAACCTTCAACAATACGACGAATCGTTAATTCATTTGGGCGATTATGCCTACCAAACACTGCACGTAAAGCACGATCCGTAGACCGGATCGACTCGATCGACTGTTGTGGCGTTAGTCTTTCCATGATGAAATGGCAAGCCTTACTGAATAAGAAAAACATTGACACTTGACATTGATATGTCAAACATAGCGGCAATCTCCGTCATAAGTTCTATCACTGCTATTGGTACACGCTTTAGTATATTCATCTAAGTGTATTTTCACGACTGACTATAGCAAAATATAACTGATTGACAGAGCAAAATCTATTATATATTTCTCTATTTCCTAAGTATCATTTTAGACCAGTGACGTTGAATTCAAAAACTAGTTTAATTATTATAATTTTTAAATAGCAATCTGACATATGCATTTGTCTCGGCAACGCGAACCACAAACGAACATGTCATGGATCTAAATAATATGATATGCAATTATTTCAGTTAAATATAGAAAGTCAGCCTGGAATGGTTGATAAAAATAGACAGAAAAAGACCATTGAGGAAACTTTAAAAACCTAGTTTCTTTAACAGTCAAATACGGCATTTGTTTATAAAAAGCTCTTACTGTAATGGTTTAAATTCGGCGGTGACTCTATTATTTTAAACAAAATTTTATTTGAAATTAGCAGGCTCGTTCAATTGCGACTAAGTCTGTGTTTTTGAATTAAACACATACTATGTATTTAAATGTGAACGGCCGGCCAAATTTTATGGGAAATTTTGATTCATTTTAAGTCTCAAGATAGTGTAGTGTAGTGCGGGTGTGTTTGTTCAAAGGTTTATTTACGTTGGATTAACTTTGATGAACATAAGGTAATAAATAACAAAACCTTTTTTTATAACCTTTGTTGATTGTATATGTTTATTTCTTGTGTATATGTATGCACAATATTTCTGTTTCGTGTTTATATTTTTATTAGGACTCTGATTTTTATAAAAAAAAATCCTATAAACTTCTGCTTCACAAAACATGTTTTCCACTTAATAAATGTTAGCAAATCTTTACAAAATAATCTTTTTTTCTTCATAGTGATAGTGCACTGAGAGATCTATAAAAAAAATTCTCGATCGAGTATTTGTTGCTGCATTATTAACAAATTTCGTGTCACCATATTTTTTAAACAATATTACTGGTGACACGTAAATTTTTTTGGTAATGATTTCATGCATTTTATGATAATGATGCATTTCGTGATAACCAAGGTCTAAATTGGCTCTTCTAAAAATTCCAATTTAATCGGACTTAAATTAAGGGAGATATAGGGTGATAAGTAAAAATTAAAAAAATTCCTTAAATTTTTTTTTTTCAGAAATTGGCGATTTTGACCAGTTTTGCATTTCCAGATTTTCTGGCGAACTCCAAAATCGGATCCGGCAGGTCGATTTACATAAGAATACATTTCTTTAGGTCGTTGTTCGCGAGTGTTATAAGGGTGCATTTTAGACATCTTAGACATTGCTTAGGCTCCCTGGTTCCGAAATAGTGTGGAGTGATTCATCACCAACATATGGACGGCTCAGGGAGATGAGGGGCGAAGGGAAAGAAATTCCATAGGCGTATCATTTTAGAGGGGTAGAATAAAAAAAATTAAATAAAATATCCAAGTTATTAACATTGTTTTTAAGTGTACTTGTAATGGTTCTTTTTTATCATCTTAAGAATATTATTCCCTCGTATGCATTTTTGATCATTTTCAGTTCTCCTCCTGTCAAATTCCGTCGCTTACGATCGGAATTATTGGTTCTAGAACCACTACTACTCGCATTCGTCACTTCCATCACATAAAAACACTAAACACTCGCGTATAACACAATATTATAATTAATTTATATCGCGAATCAACCGTACATAAGACACAGTGAAACGCCACTGTCGCGCCAAAACATACATGCATGAAACATACATGCATATCCCGCGTCTTTACCTGTGACCAATGAAATCTAATTTAATTTAGAACCGCCTAAAACTCACCAATGAGAGCGGTAGACCCGGTTACTAATGATTTCTGCCCACCATTTCTATAGAGTGTACACGAATTTGCACACTAAAAAATTCTGTGATCCATTGAAAATAGGCAGGCCGTTCAATTGTGATGGTGCTGTGATATTATGTATGAATCACTCCACAATATTTCGGCACCAGGGTATAGTGTACGTATTGCTGGATATCGGAGTCGGAGCGAGCGAGGTTAATAGGCTAATCGACAAATCATATAAACTAAGTATCTAATAATGCTCTACGCCAAAAAGGGTAAAAAATTAGTTACACTATAAGTAGGTAGATTTCTAAGAATTGCTTCCCTTATTTAAAATCTCACCGTACGCCACTGGTAAGCCCTACTTATAAGATTAGCCTCCGCGAAACAAAATATCACAAGTCACCACTGGTTTCCGAACAACACTTTTTTGGAATACATTTCTTCATATACATATACTTTTGTTTACTATCCATTCTCAATAATCAACCGTGAAATCGCCATATCATTGATGTTCCTTTGTCGCGGTTAATTATTTTTTTTACTGTTTATTATGTACAGAACTGCCGTATGATTTCAGTGTACATAATTAATTTATTCTGGTTTCCGCCTCATTAACTTTACACCGGGAATGGATACCCATAACACTTTGCTGCAGTTTTGTCGGAAAAAATATAAAACTTCAATCACTTAACATGCCGATAGAATCAGGTGATTTATAGTTTTTTACATGCTAAAAGTAGGCAGTTGTTTACGTGTGATATCGGTATTTAATTACTCATAAAAAAATAATAGCAACCGATGCACATGTGCCGATATTCAATTATAGTGCAAAATACATTAGACATTTTAGTAGGTACCGATAAAAAAATACCATACTGTGCTCATTACTGCTTATTATACAACAAGTAAATTAAACAATTGTTACTCGTGAGAAGAGCAAAATTAAACAAGTTTAAGTCACGAGCCGCATACAAAATTTTATTCAATTTTGACATATGAAAAATCTGTAAATAGCAAAGAAGTAAGTACATGTTATAACTATATTAAACTTTTACAATATGTCAACAAGCCATTGACAAGCATTGACATTTTGAGCCTCGGACATCGGTAAACATTTGGAAAATGATGCTTAAGAGTAAGAATATAAAATAACGATTTAGATTGTATCGTAAAACGTTTTCCGGGGCAATTACAGAGCAATCAAACGGAATTTCTTCCGCATGCCAAGGCCAGAGCAATAGAAAACTAATATAATATAAGCACACATGATTATAATAAATAAATAGCTATTTATCGATAGCAATCCGCAAGCAAAAGAGAACCTAGGCGGCAGATAAAACAGTCGACGCCTGCAAGTCGACAACCCGCTGCGTTGCCAGATCTCTAATAAATCCCCAAACCCAAACATACAACTCTATTAACTCTCACCACATTATGACATTGAGGGCGCTGTTAAAACTTCGCTCACTAAGGTTTTTACTGCAATCTTGCGTGCAGATACATCTACTTATATATTTTACCGTGTCACGGTGTTTTTGGAAACATTTAACAATAATTACGATCAAATCACTGCGGACCGAAAGTTATCATGAAAATTACGAAAAATATATGACCCGCATTATCTGCTAACCCGGCTAAAAATTAGACAAATATTAACAAGATGTAAACAAAATGTTGAGAATTAAGTCATATCGCAGATAGAGTCGACGGGACGCGATTGCGGGGCTGCAAATTATCAAATTCCATGTGACAGACATTATACATATACAGAGTATACACCTCCTTGAAATTAACGCACCACCAAAAAATAACTAACAATTTTATCAATTTAATCCACATATCTCTTTTCCGTAGCATGTTATGTACTTCCGTTTTTCCAATATGTAATGAATAAAAACATGTTATGCTTGAATAAAGAGGTTATCAATGTTATCATACAACAAAAAATCAACGAAATCGGACAAGAAGTATAGACAAAAATTAACTTGAAACCTGTTAATTTCTTGGGGAATTATATATTTTCATGTATAATTTACTAATGAAATAGAAACAAATAATACATGAAACTCTCATATACATATTATGCATTTCTGCTGCGCAGTTAATAAAAAAATTATTAATTAAAGCAGGCGAAATCAGAGGACGTATTAATTAGGAATTCAAATAATACGTGCACACTAAAAAAACATGGCAAATTAAAAGCATCAACTGGTAAATTTGTTTAAATTAGTTCGCACCCGTTAATCGGCATGTTGTCCGTGTTGATTATGATTATATATATATCGTTTTGTCGATGAAAAAACACAGTTGCCACATGTAATTATCAAATTTATTAATATTCAATTAAAATATAAAATTCCACAATACTACCTATATAAAAGTTGTATATATTATTTATGAATGTCATAAAAGACTTATTGTGCATACAATAATATATTATAGCCCAAGATGTTAGCCATTTTTACATTTATTTTCGTCTACTTTAATTATGGCAATTCCGTAAAATCTATTTTTATAGCTAAAAACGGCAAAGACGCTCTATTGCAGACCCAAGGCCGGATATACCAGCAGTATATCTCTTTTTAATTTATTGGAATGACGCGCCGTCTGCGTTTAGTTATAACAATCGCAAACGTTCGCCTCCCTTGCATGGGCGGGTTTGCGGGAATTTCGCGCGTATTCTGTAATCTGTAACGGTCATTCGCGATAGAGTAGTGAGTTGGTTGAGATATTCGCGTATACATATATAGTTCTGTTTTAATGTGATGGTGATAAAATATAATATCGGCGAACGATGGAAAATATTCCAAAACGTAGACACTACCGATCGATAGGTGAGAACAAAATTAGGTGAACAAAATTAACAAGATAGGTGAGAAGTAAAGATACATGGAAGTGTAAAAAAGCGATGGAAATACTCGGGGGTTTTTTTAAAATCACGTCAGTAATAATTAATTATTCATTAGTGTTTATATTGGATGTATACTACTTCACTATTTAAATCGGATTTTTTTCCCGATTTCATTGATCCTAATTTTTTTGCGAGGAACCATAATTCTTTTTTAAAACAAAAGTAGCCTAAGTTACTCCTTCAGCTATCTGCCAGTGGAACTCTCGTCAAAATCGGTCAAGCCGTTTCGGAGATTAGCCGGAACAAACACAGACAAAAAATGTAAAAATGATTTTTAGTAACTACCGTATACGTATACTTTCATATGCATTTAGTAAAAATATGATATTTTGACATTACAAACAGACACTTAAATTTTATTTATTTGCATAGATTAATTTTTTTACACGGAAAATAAATAAGTACTTAAAACATTATAATACTGACTTAGAAATTACAACAACAAAATAAAACCAGTTAATATCCCAAGACACAAATTTAAAATGTATGTTGCAAATATTTATCTACACTGAAAACATGAAAAAAAGTTTAAGTTTAACAGATGTACAATTTTTTTAATCATTGATCTGTCATATTATTCTGTAATTTATGGTATAGTATTATATCCATAAATTTAGAACTTCTCATATAGTGACAAATTATGTATTATGTATAGGAAGTAATAAAATGTTATACAAATTCAAGAGAGAATTATCATCTACGAATATGAGTAATGAACCTTTCGTGACAACATTTAGCAGATTATTTACAAATAGTATAAAAAAAGGCCCCAGAGCAGAACTCTGAGGGACGGCGCTAGATAAAACATATGTAATTTTTCTGATATTAACCCATTTATTTCTACGGCTTCTAATATGTATGTGTAGTTCAACGACCGGCAACCCTGACTTACACAATGTTTTTCATTGGCGTAGGCATTTTTTTTCTTAGGGGGTGAAAGTAGAAGGTTTTTATATGCATATTTTCAACACCACAGATGATAATGCAAGTTTCCACACCACGCATGAAGTATTGCTTTCAGCGCGTTATCATTTTTTAGTGGGTGGCTCGCTAGTAGCCATATTTCCCACAAGAAACAAAAATAATATGTACAAAACAGCTAAGTAGCCGTGAAAAATAAACTTTAAAACGGAAAAATAAAATAAATATACTTGCAATTGAAATACAGTCTATTGTGTAAGTAGGTACCTACCTAACCTACCAAATCGTCAACACTCAACGCCGATTTACTTTGTCTCAATGCTTTGACAAAGATCAGAGCTTGTTTGTTAATAGGTACCTACATAACACATTTTTAAAAATAATTACAAATGCAATACATACCTACCTACCAGCTTCTCATCGCAGAGCCATTTCCAATACACACACTTTTTACAGCCAAGCAAAATTAGAAACCGACCTTGAGGTATTTTACCGTCATTGTAAATTTTTATTTCATTCGTGGCTAGGTAGGTATACGGTTTTAATTTTATACACAGTCTTGGTCTATAGAATTTTTAATTTTGCCCACTGATGTAAATTATTAATTTGTGATCTATGATGGTAAGTACCTAGTCAATGAACAATAGGTACCTACTTATGTAATAAACTAGAGAGCGTTTCCAGTTTTCGTAAATCCCAATAAAACGCCTAACTTATATCGTTGTATGTATAACCTAGCGGCCTCAAGATATTTTTTGGATAAAATTATTTGAGAAATGTCTTAAGTGGAGGAGGTACCTATTAGTACCTACCTCAGTACACGTCAGTACCTACTTCGAGCAGCCCCTAAATCAACTTTTTTTTTGTTGAAGTCGGCTCTGCTCTAACCCCCACTATAAATTTTTGCCGTCAAATAATATTTTCCTTAAATTTTTTAACATACTGAAATGGACCCTATCCCCTATTTAGTTAATAAACTTGCGATGTCGTGACCTCTGTTTTGTTTAAAGACGAGATACCGATTTTTAAATAACAAGTGGTTAGGGTATAAGCAGGCACTAGTAAAGACGTGGTGCGGGGTGGTTGAGATAAGACGGGATATAGGGAGACGAGGGATTGCATATGGGGAAGCAGGTAGTTGGGCTCTGGTGTGTGTTGGAGTTTGACGTGAAATTTCCCAGGTTAGTTAATATACTTAATTTGTAATGTTTATTATTAAATTTATTATCTCGAGAATTTATGCCATCTTTTTATTAAAATTATCCATGTTATATTATGTTTTGAACTACAAATAATCATGATACGTTATGCATAAACTATGAACATTTTACTTGTTTATTTAGTGTGCTCAGCTCATTCTGTTTTAGGATTATTTCATTTTGCTTTATTCAGTTCGATCTAAGTAATGTTGTTGACCTTTTTGTTCCATTCAAGACTACGAGTAGGTTTCTCATACTTGTGGGTTTTGCTTACAACAGTGACTTAATTGCCGCTTATTGTATGAGATGATGAATGTTTGCGCCTTGTTGAATTTATTAACACTTTTCCCCCGTGCCTGGGCGAACACGCTAGTTGCCTCCCGTATGGGACCTTCGTTTTCGCACCAAAACCTTACAACTACTAGCTGGGTTGCCTCCCGTATGGGACCTCAGTACCTTCTGACGAAAGTCGGCTAACTAACAACAAACTCTTCAGTTTTGTATCTTGAGAATGACTGTAGGTTAAAACACAAGTATGACAACCCTTGTAAGTTTTCATTTTACTTTCACCTAAGTGTCCAACAGCATTACTGCGATTCTTTTGAATAGAGATCGAGGGTTTCTCTGCCGTGCTCTTTCCCCTCGTGAATTCAAGGCTGAGTACGGCATTTATTTATTTTATATTGTTCATAAATTAATACCTGTTTAAATAAATCAGTAGGTGTATTAAAAATGCTTAGTCTTTTCTTTTTCATCTCAAAACTCCCGCTTTTCGTTAGTAACCAGTGCATCTCGGACAGGGTTAATTTAAATTAAATACAACGTAGGGTAGGTATTTCCCCCTTTTGACGATCACGTACCCCGGCCATGTGTTTCTCTGTTTATTATGTTTAACAGACCCGGGTTGGTTACATTACAATACCTATCCTATCTCGTAAATAAAGCGAGGTCTGGTGGAAATATGGGTTTTTCAGGTTTCATACAAAACGAACAAAAATTTTTGCTAACGGCCATTTTTTTATTTCGACTCTCGTAGCGGTGTATACCTACAATCATTCCAATAAGTTAAAAAGAGATACACTGCTCGATCATCCAGTATTCCGTCTACGGTAGAGCGGCATTGCCGCTTTTAACTATAAAAATAACTGTTTCCATAATTTGAAGTAGACGAAAATAAATATAAAAATGACTAACATCTTGGGCTATAATATATTATTGTATGCACAATAATTCATTTATGACATTCATAAATAATATATATAATTTTTATATAGTATTGTGGAATATGTTAGTTTAATTGAATATTGAGAAATTTGAGAATTACATGTGGCAACTGCGCGGTATCTTATATGCTGTCAGTTAACTACACATAGATATTAGATAAGCTGTAGAAGATAAACGCAGCTGTTTAGAAATGCTACATGATTTTTCTATACTTAAAAAAATATCGATCAAGTTTAATATCTGTTTGCTGGCATCAGCACTCTCCTTTGCAACTATGATAGACAATCTTAGCCGCAATGCCCTACCAGATGAACATTTTGGAGTACATTTTTACCATAAAAGTATCCGTGTCATGTATCCAGTATCCGCAAGCAGTAGTTGTATGCCATACCCAGCTCTGTAACCGTATATACTTTCATATACATTTATAAAAAATAGGTAAAAAACTTTTAACTTAGACGGTTTTATTTTAAATCAGTTGTACTAAAAACTACAAAATAATAGGACACTTTTCCTTGGTCTTCCCGAGATTCTGACGTTTGATTTGGGTGCGCCCAAATCAAACGTGAAATATGGTTTTATGCGTGTATTTGCGTAAATTATTATGGTGCGGAAAAACAAGACTGAGGGTTTTTCCACCAAAAACAACTACTGCCTGCACTTATCTATCCCGCGCCCATACGCTATACAGATATTAAACAGTAATATAGGAATTTTTTCGTCTAACCACATACAAAAACATTACTATGCAAATGTGATAATTAATTCGCTTAGTCGCAGTAATAGCAATACAATTATCTTAATAAATTAGTCATTGTTATAATCACTAAAACACGCAAAGGTAGGGTTCAGTTCCTAGACCAACTCGAAGTCCATATTTCACTCCAGATAATAATAGAAACTCGCGCGCATAGAGAAATTGCCAACTATTTTTATATCGTCATAATGTTATGCTATATTAGAAATATTTATCTATAAAAAGGCATTTATCTATAAATGACATGTATGTGCAGTGTGACAAAATAACAATGCGAAATGTCCTAGGCAAGCATTTTTGGATGGAATATCACAGCAGTGGCGGCCACTTACGGAATTTTTAAAATAATCATGAATAAATTACATTGTCGAAATAGAAAATTCTAAAAATATGACAAATATAACACACTAGCAAAATGATAATAGCGAAAACATCGAAGTCATTTTCTGAGGGACAGTTTGTTAAAGAGTGCCTAGTAGACAGTGTTGCGAGCAGGTCTCTTTTTTTCGTACTAGGCGGCGCTGCTAATTCGTAACAGACTTCAAGTTTTCGTAATAAATTTGATTGACTAAAAAAATCTTCATGCATTTGATATAAATCGAGAATAATATATGTGTACTCTCTAGCAAATAGCAGACAGTAAAAACTGCTGATATTAAAACATTTCAGTGGCTTCATCTGCCGTCGAAAATCGTTATTAAAATAATAAGGATTTATTCGCGACATACCGACCATGATGCAATGGTTTGCCAAGTTCCAGAGAATGTGCGCTGCGTCATATGTATACAGTGGGTCTGAGTGAGATAGCATCAGATTCGTTTGAAGTAATAAGTAACTCTGCGATTTGTTCACAGAACTCACAGTCATGACTATTGAACGATTTCATTTTTAACGCCAACCTGTAATTATTGGTATCATTTGTCGGTAAAAAACGTCATATCGAAAAGAGTAATAGATTATCCTTGCGGCGTAATAGTGTAATAGCATGCCTTCAATAGTAATAGATCTATTACAAACGTAATAGTGCTCGCAACGCTGCTAGTAGATGTTGCAGGACTTTTGTGCCCAGAAAAGAAGAAATAGTTTGAGAAAGTGAGCTTATCGCCACGTATTGTTGTTTGACGTATAGGATATGATGGCTAATGATATCAAAAAAACATTGACCGATATATTAGCTGATTTTCAATCAGTTTAGATTGCTTTGGATGAGTGTACAAATTTATCTGACACTAGCAGCATTAGCACTAGCTATTTTTATACGAGGTGTTAACGAAGCATTTGCAGTGACAGAGGAATTACTGGCTTTACGGCCGCTACATTTTTACAGAAGTGCAAAGTACTTTTGAGCAATATAGTTTGCAATGGTGTAAATTAATTGAAGTGTGCACAGATGGTGCGCATTCAATGGTCGGTTCACTAAAAGGTTTTATCGGAATTCTGAAGGAAAGAGAAACCGCTATGAATGTGCAAGAATATGATTTAATAAGCATTGTATTATTTACCAACAAAACTTGTGCTCTCCAGTTCAAGTCCATTGGACTGAAGAATGTTATGGATGTGGTAGTAAATACCATTAACTTCATTAGATCCCGCGGTCTTAACCATCGCCAGTTTAAAGCATTTTTGGATGAACTCTCTACACGATGATGTGACATATTATTGCGAAATAAGGCGGCTAAGCAAAGGTAAAATGCTAAAAATGTTTTATGACCTTAGAAAAGAAATAGCTGATTTTATGGAAATGAAAGAGAAAACATTGCCGCAAATTTGTGATCCAACTTGGGTTTGTGGCATTCCTAGTAGACATCACAGGACACTTAAACGACCTGAACTTGAAACTTCAAATACAAGGGCACTTGGTAAATCAGCTGTTCAGCCATCTTAAAGCTTTTCAAATGTGCTTTTTATGTTTGATTGTGCTATTATAATTAATATATAAAAAAATGTGTGAATTTCTGTAGCCCGCAGCAAAGCCTGTTCTAAATGTTCAAAATTAAAATATGATTAAGCTATTCCTTGCCCATAAGTGATATTAAATAGGATTGTATCTAAACGCTTGAAACTATAAAATGCAGTACCTTGTTGCTGGAATTGTTAAAAAAGAAATAAAATTAAGGGTTTTCTTAAGAAAAATTGGGTATTCTTTATTGAACCAACTTTTTTTAAATTTTCTGAAAAATCAATTGTTATCCAAACATCATTCTCTCTAGATTTAACCACAACCATTGTTGGACCTTCACGCCCGAGACCATGCCTTAACAGGGCCACGCTCGACATCACTCATCATGTTACTTCGTACGATTCATACGATTGCATAATAGAAACAAGTTATGGATCGTATCCTTGAAAATATCCTAACCCGTATATGTATATGAAGACAAAGCAATGTCAAATCAGATGATTTAGAGGCGTGTAACCTACAACATCCTCGCTTAGCCGTTATCTCGCCTTTAATAATGCGATTATTATTAGTAAGTAATTTCTAGGTCGAGAGCTCGGGGTGAATCATTTTATCGCGCAGCATGCATCGACGAACAGAATTATATAACGAATGTTTTCACACACGATAGACTTTGTTACTTACTAGACTTTGCATGGTTACTTTTTACTCTATATAAGTTATATTTTTTAAATTTTATTTGTAATTTAATAACTGCACAAATACTTAAGGAGTTACCCCGATTCCGATACGTGCCAATACAGTGGAAGACTGCTGAAGCAATAATGATTAACATCATTAATGAATGAACATCTAACCAACCAATTTCCTTATTGCCGATTACATCCAAGCTATTAGAAAAGCTCCTTTTGCAGAAACTCAAACCAATTATTGAGGAAAAACATCGTATTCCGTACCCCCGCACCAGTTTCAATTCCGTAATAAGCATTCAACCATGGATCAAGTGCATCGAATTACCGATGTAATTGAGAGAGCATTAGAAGAGAAAAAGATCTAGGAATATCGTTTATTCCTAGATGTAGCCCAAGCATTCGACCGAGTGTGGCATCGGGGACTGGAATACAAGGTAGAAAAATATTTTCCACGGCAAATGAGCCAAATTCTTCATTCATACATCACTGACCGTCACTTCAGAGTTAGATATGGAGAAGAATTTTCTGACCCCAAGAAGATATGCGCTGGTGTACCTCACGGTAGTGTGCTTGGACCTGTTCTCTACATGTTGTACACCAACGACATCCCACAGAGCGACGGAGAATACTGTAAGTCGGAAGAGCATGCAAACTTTTTACCCCAGGACCAGACCACCTCCTCCCCCCGTTTTCGAGGTCGCTGAATACGATGGCGTAGGGCGAATTTCTTCTTCGGCTTGCGTTTATCCCCTATTGGCCAAAAACCACCCCCAAAATAAGAATTCCCGATTCGCTCTCTTTTATCGGCAAAAATGTCCCGTTTTCGCAGATGGCCAACACCGTGCAACTATCCCCAACTCCCTCTCACCCCTCCGCACCCCCCAACTACCCTCAAAGGGGGTTGAAAAGCATTTTTGATAAACTCAACGTAATCCCCCGTTTTCGCTGATGCTGAACACGCATTTCCCTTTTGTGGTAGTCGGTATTTCCCTTTTGTGGAGGCATCCTCACCACCCAAATCGACAAAACAACCCCCCCACGAGGGTGAAATGAAAATAAAAATCGAACGGAGTAAAACAGTCGGTAAACGAATAAACGTTATATGTAAATACTATGTTAAAAGTTATGTTTATCAGAAATGTTTTTTCAACCCCCCTTGAGAGTAGTTGGGGGGTGCGCAGGAGTGGGGGGGAGTCGGGGATAGTTGCACCGTGTTGGCCATCCGCGAAAACGGGGCATAGATGCAATTTTTGCCGATAAAAGGGAGCGATTCGGAAATTCTTATTTTGGGTTAATAAAACTAAAAGTTTGCAGTAATAAAACTAAAGTAAAATATTCATAGTTTTCGATTAATTTACAAAAAAAATATTATCCAAATACTATTTTTTCACGTAACAAAATGGTTGTTGCAATTTTTTTGACGAAGTAAACGGCACGAAGGTATTTTTGTTCATATAACTCTGTACTAACATTTTTGACTACGCCACTGTAAAGTGTTGGCAATTTCATAATAATCAGAGCAGCACGCAACTACCATTGCAAAACATATATCGCCGCTTATCGTTATATCAGCAGTCTCTGAAATCCCCCAGGTACTCCATTCTTTATATCAAAAACTGACAACACGTCGAGAATCTCAGCAAATTGGATGATATAATTATAATTATTAATACAAAATCTAAGCAATTACCGATACATATATACATATATATATATATATATATATATATATATATATATATATATATATATATATATATATATATATATATATATATATATATATATATATATATATATATATATATATATATATATATATATATATATATATATATATATATATATATATATATATATATATATATATATATATATATATATATATATATATATATATATATATATATATATATATATATATATATATATATATATATATATATATATATATATATATATATATATATATATATATATATATATATATATATATATATATAAAACTGCTGTTCAAAATTATCGCACCACGTTAATATTGGCTAAAATTTGAGGTCTCATAACTTTTTTACTTTTAGTCCAATTTTGATAATTTTTTTTAGAGTACTGTAGATAAAACGACTAATTTCAACTTGCGTATCCAGTCTTTTGTTAACTGAGGACGGTTTAGGTATTATACAGGGCTAACTAAAAGGTTGTTATATAACCCTAATTTTAAAACACTGTGGAATAATTTCGTAACCAAATTCTTTAAAAATACCAATTTTTGTTAAGAACCATTCCTTTCCTACATTTTGTTTTTCGGTCCATGTCTTTAGATGCATTGGTTCAAAATTATCGCACCATACAGAAATCAATTGAAAAAACTTTCAGGGTGAGAAGAAACATTTTTTAATTAACAAGAAAACAAGGGAACACAAAGAAAAAAATTATGTGAGCTGATCCCTAGTAGGTTGTGTTGCCACCTCTAGCTCGGATTACAGCCTAAATCCGCAGTGGCATACTTCTAATGAGGTTTTGAATGACGGGTTGAGGAATATTATCCCACTCATGAAGAGTAACCTGTTCCCGCTGTTGAAGGTTCTGTGGGGCCGGTAGACGTCGTCTCACTGCTCTCTTAATGATGTCCCATAGGTGTTCGATGGGATTTAAATCCGGGCTTCGTGCTGGCCAGTTCATAACATCAATATGGACCTCATTCAAGTACTCAACACAAATTCTTGCTACATGCGGTCTTGCATTATCTTGCATGAATATGAAATCAGGACCAATAAACGGAGCATAGGGCATTACATGCTCCTGGAGAATGTTCTCTACGTAGTATTCCGCATTCATTGCCCTTGCATGAATAGGGACTAACTCCGTACGGCCATCGAAAGAAATACCCGCCCAAAACATTTTGGAGCCACGACCAAAGGGTTCGTTTAAAACGAAATTGAAAGCAGCTTCCCTTCCCCCTGTCTTCTATACACACGTTGCCGCCCATCACAAGATTTTAGGCTTATTCTTGTTTCATCGGAGAATAGGACTTTCCTCCAATCATCGATAGTCCAATTTTCATGTGCTCGTGCAAATCGAGCTACCTTCTGAGCCCTGGTAAGTTCTGGTGCCTTTATGGGCCTTCTACTGATCAAACCTGCCTCCCGTAGTCTTCTCCTTACAGTAAGAGCAGAAACTTGAACATTTCTAACCATCTCAAGTTCACTCTTCAATTGCGAACTTGTTACTGTCCGATTTCTTAAAGCATTTTGGCGGAGAAAATGGTCATCCCTAACATTCGTTGCCCTTTTTCTACCCTGCCCATGTCTCTTGGAGTGAGAACCAGTTGCCCTGTGACGTTCTAACATTCGACTTATTGTCGAATGGTTAACACCCAGAATTCGAGAGACATATCGCATACTTCTACCGTCTTCAACCAAAGTTTGCGCTCTTACACATTCCAATGCTGTCAAATGTCTCACACGATTCATTATTTTAAATTGCTGAATATTCCTCAACACCGTATTGTTTTAAAAAATGTGTCAAAATGAGATTGCATACACCCAATCATTGTTTTTTGGTTGACATACGCCGCCTACGTTTTACATATCACTTGTAACAGCAGAGTAAATTAACAGTAAACTGTTGGTGACAAATTCATTTTGCTCTTAAAAATGAACCAATGTATCTAAAGACATGGAGAAAAAACAAAATGTAGGAAAGGAATGGTTCTTAACAAAAATTGGTATTTTTAAAGAATTTGGTTACGAAATTATTCCACCGAGTATTTTAAAATTAGGGTTATATAACAACCTTTTAGTTAGCCCTGTATAATACCTAAACCGTCCCCAGTTAACAAAAGACTGGATATGCAAGTTGAAATTAGTCGTTTTATCTACAGTATTCTAAAAAAATTATCAAAATTGGACTAAAAGTAAAAAAGTTATGAGACCTCAAATTTTAGCAAATATTAACGTGGTGCGATAATTTTGAACAGCAGTATATATATATATATATATATATATATATATATATATATATATATATATATATATATATATATATATATATATATATATATATATATATATATATATATATAGGGTGGTCATTTTTTTACGATTTTTTAAAAATAATTGAAATATCTTTTGACCGATTTTGTTGAAATTTGGCAGTATTATTTGTAATAATAAGGGGCTGATTTGGCGTTACCCATATCAAAATTATTAAGTTCAGTGGCGGTGGGGTGGGCACCTTAACAAAAACTAGTGACAAAAAAACTGACGCCACTGACTTTAATTTAAGTCGATATTTTTAGGATAGATCAACCAAAAATACAACTTTTTTTGAATTTTAGATATTTGATTTATTTTTATAAAAACTGTTATTTAAAAAAAATTAATACCCTGTATCTTGAAAACAATGTATTTCCGGGCCTATGTTTATAGGGACTTTTTTTCATAAAATGACCTGAGAAATCACCCCCTTAAATATATTAAATATGTTATATTTTCAAACAAAATAATCGAACTTAGATTGTTCGCAAAATCTCGCAACGATCTAAAATAGCAGAATTGGAAAGTTCCTCGAATTAATGCAGTTCATTTGGCGCGTTATAATTTCGTTGACTGTAATAAGCAGTAATCATTACACATAATATATCATTTGATTGCACATAATAAGGCGAAATTGCCATTTTCTATATTGTTGCACAACATAACCCTAGAAAAATATTGCACTGGAGAAAATCCACATCGACACTTACACAAGTTAGAGTAAATAATTTTAATACATAAAAATGTTACTTACTGCAAACTGAAACAACTGGCACTGCAAAAAAACAAAACAAATTGTTAAAACCATCGACAAACATTTTTCTTTTCAGGTAAAACCATGCCCATGTAGCTATATTTGTAATATCCGAATCTTGAAAGTTTGCGGTTACGTCACTAATTTATTCTTAATCTACAGCATACGCTGTTCGAGTGTTCTTCGTTAAAAAATAATAAAACGAGAGGGACAACAAAAAGAAGTCCATTATATGTGACTGATAATATATATCCGACTAACGTTGTTGTAAGCTGCTGTACGAAGAACGAAGAGAGAGGGCACGATTTCGTACATCGTAACTATAGTGCTTTCGTTTGATATGCAAACTAATGGAATGCGGTGCTCAGTGGCGCGCGAAATTATCGTAATATAGGATATAAAAAACAATAATATTAACTTAATTTAATTCATAATATATCAAAAAGTGAATGTGGTTTTGTAAATGACGGTCTTTTAACCTTTGAATCCAAGAAAAAGGCGATTACCATGAAGATAAGAATTCCACCGTTTTCGAGGATTGGTTCAAAAGAATTCTGGACAAATTATAACCTAGATCTGTTATGCTTCTTATCATTCTCGTAGAGCAGAACAGCTGCCCACAACTGCATGGCGGAAAGCGCAAATTAAAAACTGGCTGGAAGAAAGAAACATTGAACACGATGATGCACTACTTAAAGCTGAATTGCTGACACTGACAAGGCAACATTTTCCAGCTTTCAAGAAGTATGCAGTGGATGAAATGGCCAAAGCAAGAAGAATGGAGGTAATTCGATTGCCTCCATATCACTGCGATCTGAACCCAATCGAGCTTATTTGGGCGCAAATAAAAGGGAAAGTTGCTAGAGAAAATAGAATATAAAATACAAATATTTAAGTTAGCTGATGTGAAAAACTTCTCAGTGGTGCAATCAAAGAAGTAAATGCGGCCAAAATTAAATAATTTTTGGCTTAAAGTTTTGCACATATATGAATATGACATAATAAGACATCTTTTGAAGTCACTTCACCTTGGTAGCGCATGATGATACGCCACTGAGCAGTAAAGCCAGTAATCCGCCGGATTGGTCATGCAGGTGTCTTCTAAGTGAGCGAGAAGGGAAATGGGATTTATATAAGTTGAAGAGGGATAGCGACCGATATGGCAAGCCGCGGACTGGAAACCCTACATAGTTCTATTCACAAGAAATTGTGGCCGTATACAATATTTTACACTAAATATCCTATTGGTTTTCTTTGTAAAATGCCGCACAAGTTTTTGCTCTATATATCAAACGAAAACACTATAGTGCAATACTGATTTGTAGCGTATGGTTTATAACGATGACGCAACAGCCAACTTTCAAGATTTGAAGAGTAGGTATGTTTGCTAAAATTTGACTTAAAATCTCGTCCTGATATAGTAGATGAATAATATAATAAAAATAGTTCACATAAATATAGCCACACACCCCAGTCAGAAAGAAATAATTACCTTATTGGATCCATTTTTGATTATTCTACCCCTAACCTATAATAATCACAGGAGCATCTTCTAAATGGTCATCGGGATTGCTGGAACAAAAAATTAACCATTAAAATATGCTCGTGTTGAATTACCACTGGACAAATATCAGTAAAAAACCTGATCACTCCTGATATGTTAACATGTTAACCAAAACGCAAATAATTGTCATAGAATTACAGTGCGACTCTGGTTAAGGCAGCGAAAAAATTACTTACATTTTGAAGACAGTTTGCTGCGCGACGATATCTTTTCGATGTAGTCGATAACTAAACATTATACAATTGAACAGTTTTTACCATCGCAGAATATTTGCGATAAGATAACCAATCATAGATTCGATAGTAACGAGCCAGATGCTTCAAAATGAAGATACAGGTTTAAAATAACTATGCAAGAAACGAGGTCGAAAAAGATAAAACTAAAATCTAATGAATTTTAGTCTTCTACTGATACTGATATACTCGGTCAGTAGCCAGCTCTAATCATACCCCGCTGTATGGAATAACTGTAATGCGTTTCATTTATGTATTTGGTTAGCTATTTTATTACTTGTTAATAAATTGGTTCTACATGACGCCAAGATTGAACGGCAAACTATATTGGGAGTAGTTGATTACTTTGCCCCGGGCGCCAGTTCGTTATTAAAATAAATTCTATAATACATACTGGTTTAAATTAAGTAATTACTTTTTCCGTATACGTAAGTATTTTTTATTTAGTACGAGATACATTTTACCTGCAGATTATTTAAATTCAGCGTCTAAAGAACCAAGATATTTTTCCATATGTTTCTATGCTATGTTCCAGAAAAGAGGCATCTTATGAAGTTTTTGTCAAAATCCTTGACATTATTTTATAATAATCTAGATGAGTGCCTAACACACTTAAAGAACTTATCGGTTGCACTTTGCAAATTATATCTAAAATATGCCTATCATGATTGCACATGACGTATATGTGTGCTTTGTGGGAATATGTTTAAGTAACTACATAAACAATTTCGCGTGGCTGGACATGATTATATTTTTTTACCTGCCATTTGATGGAACGAATTACGACAAAACATATCATAACAGTGCTTTTCCAATATGGCGGTTCCCTTCAAAGCCCTTAATTAAAAAAAGCAAATAGAAGCGAGACCCGCTTTCGAATTAAATAACTACAGGGGGAGATATTGAAATTAAATTAATAGAACAAAACAAGTTTTAATTTAAATGCTCTAAAAAGAAGAAAATAAATACTTATAGTTTAAAAAAAAACTAAAAAAACGCTTTAAAATGAAACTGAACTAAAAAGTAAAAAATAATATTTTAACTATTAAAAGATTTTGTAAATTATGGGGTATGCACCCCATCAATATCAATTATTTTAAATATTTCATTGGTATCATGCATCCCATGCTTTTTACAAAATCTTAATAGTTAAACATTATTTTTGTACTTTTTAGTACGGTTTCCCTTAAAGCGTTTTTTTTTAGATTTTTTTAACCTATAATTTATTTTTTACTTTTTAGTTCGGTTTCCCCGTAAAGCGTAAATTTTTTTTAATATATACTATAATTTTTTTTACTAAAAAATATGTTAATTAGTTTTACTTTTTGCTATGAAAAAGAATAATTTTTGTTCTGTGTGGTGCGAGATTTAATGAATGTATAACTTTCGGTAAATTCTATATTGTGGCGAATGCGCCAATGTGAGAAAAAAATATATCCTGGTTTTTGATGATCCTGGTGAGAACATTAGAACCAAGTCGTCAAATTATTGTATTTTCATCGATCCTTGAAAAGTATGCAAAGTTTCAGTTAAATTTGAAGTGGGGGAAAATCTCGTTTTAAAATTCCGTTAAACGATACATATATACATATATACATACATACATACATACATACGTAAATTCTATATTGTGGCGAATGCGCCAATGTGAGAAAAATGTATATCCTGGTTTTGGATGATCCTGGTGAGGACATTAGAACCAAGTCGTCAAATTATTGTATTGTCATCGATGCTTGATAAGTGTGCAAAGTTTCAGTTAAATCTGAAGTGGCGAAAATCTCGTTTTAAAATTCCGTTACTACATTCATACATACATACATACACACATACGTAAATTCTATATTGTGGCGAATGCGCCAATGTGAGAAAAAATTTATATCCTGGTTTTTGATGATTCTGGTGAAAACATTAGAACCAAGTCGTCAAATTATTGTATTGTCATCGTTCCTTGAAGTGTGCAAAGTTTCAGTTAAATCTGAAGTGGGTGGAAATCTAGTTTTAAGATTCCGTTAAAAGATACATATATACATACATACATACACACATACATACATACGTAAATTCTATATTGTGACGAATGCGCCAATGTGAGAAAATGTATATCCTGGTTTTGGATGATCCTGGAGAGGAGATTAGAAACAAGTCGTCAAATTATTGTATTGTCATCGATCCTTGATAAGTGTGCAAAGTTTCAGTTAAATCTGAAGTGGCGAAAATCTCGTTTTAAGATTCCGTTACTACATACATACATACATCCATACATACATACATACATACATACATACATACATACATACATACATAGATACATACATACATACATACATACATACATACATACATACATACATACATACATAAATGCGTAAATTTTATATTGTGGCGAATGCGCCAATGTGAGAAAAAATGTATATCCTGGTTTTTAATGATCCTGGTGAGAACGTTAGAACCGAGTCGTTAAATTATTGTATTGTCATCGATCCTTGAAAAGTGCAAAGTTTCAGTTAAATCTGAAGTGGTTGAAAATCTCGTTCCGTTACAAGATACATACATGTATACATACATAGACTAGACATACATACATACATACATACATACATACATACATACATACATACATACATACATACATACATACATACATACATACATACATAGATACATACATACATACAGGTGAAGCTAATAAACTTTAAATTAAATTAAACCCATCAATTTATTACATTACATGATATAAAAGCTTGTCGCGAGATTTACTTATTCTATAAAAAACATTATTTTGTTCTTAGAGTTACTTATGTCAATATCAAGTTACATATTGTATTTGTGTTTATCATTTGTCATTGTTGCATGGTGGTTTGCTTGTTAATTTAGTACAGTCTAGTTCTTCAATAAGGAGACCTTCTAGTGATTTGACTCTACTTAGGCTATATACGTTTGACCAGCAGCGAAGAGCTTTGAGCCTAAATAAACAACGGCCTGGTCGACATTACTACCCTGTATTTTATGTACTCTGCAAGCTCAGCATAATATAATTGCCAACATCCTTCGTTCAGCAGTACCGTGACTATATTTTGCCGGAACTTGTGCAACGAAACACAGTTCCGGGTTTGATTTTGGAGCTTTCATTCTCCTAGACCAATGCTATTGAGGCCATCTCGCCAAAATACACAAGTCATAGTATGAAGCTAAGGCCAAGGCGTACTTCTAAAATTCAGTTGCAAGATTTGACCCGAAAAATTCGATCCCAAAATCGTAATCGGGGACTAGTCGGATAACAAAATTTCAGACGCATTGGAGCAACTAAGTTTCTTATCGCCATCTTAGATCGGCCATCTTGAAAATGTCTCAGCGCCAGCAGTTGACTCTTGTCGGACCAAACTATCCTCAACCTTGCCGAGTTATAACTCTTTAAAATTGGTATAGCGGCCATATTGTTTTCCGCCATTTTGAATTTTTCCCCTTGAACCCTTTCATTTGATATTTAAGAGTCCGCCATATTGGATTTAAAGTGACGTCATTTTATTTTCGTATTGTTCTCAGCAAGCCCTTGCATTTGATACCCATATCATGTATAAAAGATAACTAGTGCGCCATCTTGGACGGTCCGCCATATCGGATTGAAAATGACGTCACTTAGCTAACCATGCGTGTGATCCAAACTAAACGTGTATGCAAAATTTCAGTCCAATCGGTTGAGGATAACTGCTTTAAAATTCAGTTGCAAGATTTGACCCGAACAAACATACATAGCAAGTTAAATGTAAAAAAAACTATAGTGACAAGTCACCGCATTTAAACATCACAGCGATAAATAATTAATTAGTGAGTCTGATGCGAATTATTGATGGCGTCGACGTCACAGCTTGGCCTTTGACACCCAATCTGTAGTTAACTTTATCGTCGATTTCGTTGCAGGATAAATTTAAATATTCAGCACTAGTGACTAGAAATATCCGGTTCGATCGTTTAAACATACTATTTATATTACTGTTATTATTAATTACTTTATTATAGTATATAAATTAGTAGTAAATAGATGAGCCGCAATAAATAATGTGATTTTCCGTCGCAGCATTTATTCTGTAAGCGTACCTAGCGGGGATGGAAGCACCACAATCTAATTACTTTTAAAATTACTTTTTGACATGGGTTGAAACACAAGAGGTTTTTAGGAATAATGCCCATGAGAAGCCATGGTCAATGGATAATCGTAGACACAGATTTGCACCAGTTTTCATTTTCAACGTAACAACTAATATGACCGCTTCTTGCCTGCATCTGTCGTCTCGAAATAAACCTGCCACAAAATCCTAAATTTATTCATCTAACCATATAGAATTGCAAATAATATCGCACACGGACAAACAAGAGCTCTTTCGAATATTATGTTTTTCCAAGGCGTCAGCGATTTGCTAGTAAACAATGCTAATGTAAAAACAAAGGAAATAAATAGGTCGTAGCTCTCAATATCCGGAGAAATAGAAAAATATCAGCAGAATTATTTTCCTCGTCATTATCCCAGTCGCATATATGCGACGTATCCGTATCGTATATCTTTTATTTCTATTCTGAACAGCGCTCTTATAATATAGAACAAAATGGTTTTATAAACTCAATAACAACGTAACGTAAAAAATACTTTAAAATAACCGTATAAATATTTTATTACAGCTGTATATACGTATCACAAAGGCTTTGATTCCGGATTTAAAAAATAGTTGTATGAGCTGTATAAATGGTTGTATCAAAATCATTTAATATATAGGTAATAGAAGTTTGCTCTATTATATAAAATATTGTTGCCAGCGATATAGTTATCGCAAGTTCTGCGTTAAAAAACTCGCTGATATTCTATAAATGTTTTTAAAATGAAAACACTATACTTATATAACATTTTGATATAGTCATATTGTGTTTTTTTTGTATACGTATTCTTATAGGATCTCTTCATACCCATCACGTTGTCCATGAAAGTATATTGGTTTATAAGTCTTGTATAGCTTGCTAATAGAACTATGATAGTACCGAAACTACATCTAAAATAAAAATACGCCCTTTTTGTTTCTACATATTGTGGCTTTATAATATAGCACATGCTTAAAAGATATGTTGTATAGCAGTTCTTAGAATCATTATAAAATTTATTTTGCTAGTCAGGTGTATCAAAGAAATAGGTATCTTATTAAGTGTAACCGGATAAAATGAGAAGATTTATTATTTACGTGATAAAAACTGCCTCTTTTGGAATTACTATGCCTCTGCTATGGCATGGTGTTTACACATGGCATGGGGTTTATATTATTTTGTGTTCGTTGTGTCGTATTATTAAAGGATCTAAAGTTTTAGATAATTTTAACTCTTTTGATCCTGTACTTTAACTCTATTTACAAACAGTAGCAGCAGACATTAAAGAATTGATGAGTTATTAAAAATTGACGTTGTTTTAAGAATTTTTTAATATTCATTGTCCAGATGTTCAACATATGGTGGCGGCAAATTATTCCATTATATTCTTATTATGTAGGTAACTATAATTTATAGGTCGCATGTTTCTTAATTCTAGTAAAAACCGGCGCTATGTCAGCCCAGTATTCAAGATCCTCTTCGATATCTGTGACCGAAATCAAGTTACCTGTGCCATATAAAGCGACAACTATTGCAATAGAAACGGTACGAGTAGGCGGAAAACGCTTATTCCGATATCTCGACGCCTTTTCTAGATCGTAAATTGCAGAATGATATTCAGCGATTGAGGTCGTTTAACTTTTACTCGCGAGCCTGACTTCGCAATGCAAATATTTGTTTCCCGGGCAAGGTTTACTTTACTTACGATGTCTTGATATACGTAATCTTTTCAGAGCTTTTTATTGTCGAATGCTCAGTTTTAATACTCTTTAAATCACTTCTGGTTGTAAAGATTTATCGGAAACATTATCGCGGTAATTTGTGTAAACATTTAACTGTAGATTCCCCGTCGAAAATTAAGACAAGGGCTTTGTATGATTTTTTTCAAAATAAACCTTTCCTATCCAGCTACACCCCCTTAAAGTGGTGTCACCACTTTAAGTGGCTTTTAATTTCTACCCAAAAAACCCAACCCAACCCAACCGAAAAACGGTTTTTAATTTCTACCTTAAAATAACGTAATCCGAAAAAGACAATTTGGCACATCTCGATTAATCATCAAAAGGCATCTAACGAAATTTCATCCACCTAACATGTACAAAAGGGGTGAAATTAACTACCTTTTTTTGAAATTTTGTAAATATTTTTCTTTCTTCTATATTTTTCTAATTAAAAAATTCATTTAGAAACATTATCTCTTGAGAAAACTTCGTTAAATCGACAATTTTTGAGGAAAAAATTTAATTATATCTGCCTATACGGCTTCTAATATGTATGTGTAGTTCAACGACCGGCAACCCTGACCTACACAATGTTTTTCAGTGGCATAGACATTTTTTTTCTTAGGGGGGTGAAAGTAAAAGGTTTTTATATGCATATTTTCAACACCACAGCCTATAATGAATGCAAGTTTCCACACCACTCATGAAGTATTGCTTTCAGCGCGTTACAATTTTTTAGTGGGTGGCTCGCTAGTAGCCATATTTCCCACAAGAAACAAAAATAATATGTACAAAACAGCTAAGTAGCCGAGCAAAATAAACTTTAAAACGGAAAAATAAAATAAATATACTTGCAATACTTGCAATTGAAATACAGTCATATTTATTGTGTAAGTAGGTACCTACCTAACCTACCAAATCGTCAACACTCAACGCCGATTTACTTTGACTAAATGCTTTGACAAAGATCAGAGCGTGTTTGTTAATAGGTACCTACATAACTAAACCGAGACTAAATACAACACATTTTTAAAAATAATTACAAATGCAATACATACCTACCCAGCTTCTCAAACTAAACACAGACGGCGCGTCATTCCAATAAGTTAAAAAGAGATACACTGCTCGATCATCCAGTATTCCGTCTACGGTAGAGCGGCGTTGCCGCTTTTAACTATAAAATTAATGTTTAGGGAATTTCCATAATTTAAAGTAGACGGAAATAAATGTAAAAATGGCCAACATCTTGGGCTATAATATATTATTGTATGCACAGTAATTGTTTTATGACATTCATAAATAATATATATAATTTTTATATAGTATTGTGGAATATGATAGTTTAATTGAATATTGAGAAATTTGAGAATTACATGTGGCAACTGCGCGGTATCTTATATGCGGTCAGTTAACTACACATACATATTAGATAAGCTTTAAGTCAGGTATGGGTCTGATTTTTTTTTATTTATTAATTATAATACCATAATCAAACATATAAAGAGCACATTAATAAAAAAAGATAGAAAAATCAAATGGAAAATTAATGAGATACTTGAGTTTGAAGCTGAGAAACAAGATGATCAATATTGGGGTCAATCAGGCGCAAAGTGTTTTCTAAATTAACATCTTTAAGCCGAGTTAGTTACTAGACATACGTTAGTATATCTAGTAGGTACTTAGTTAATTTGTGTAGTGACTTTGTGGTAGAAATAAATTATATTATATTCCTGTTTTCGTGTTTCCAAGCTTTTTTCAAGCTTTGCTTCATATTCTAAAAATACACATGAAAGAACCTTTTTCACAGTTAAAAAATTGTTATGATTTAAAGTAACATAAACATTACATCATAACTGAAACGTTTTAATTCGAAACTATACTGTATCCAACGAGAGAATGGACTTGCACTCGAGCGAAAATTCGTCTGTTTTGGTCAGATCTCCGCCCCTTAGAACATTAGTTCAACGCCCTCAACGTCTTGATTGGCTCAGCAGGTAGCCAGGGCCAGCGCCTGGGTCCGATACCTACCTGGTACCTAATTATATAAAGTACCTACTACTGCCTACCTATTCACAGTTTGTATTTGTAGTCTCGCAAGTACGGTTATTTTAGTTGTGTTGTTTACGGTTGTGAAATAAGTTTTAAATCTATTATAAGAATGGCAGCAGCCAGAGACGAGATAAATCCACCATTATCGCCAATTAAGAAGAATAAAAGAGGCCAGGTAAAGAAATATAATAATAAATATGTTTTATTTAATACGCAACCGTGGTCAATGATTTATTTTTGTTTTTAATTTTAGGTCGTGCATCAAAGTCAAAAAATAATTATAAAAAATTTATATAAGAAATTAAAGGAAGACAATCCGCAAATGTCGTACTTACGAATTTATTTCATCGAATGACGGTCCTGCGTAGCTCGTTACAGGGCCCCTCCTCTTTAGTCGCCGATGCGCAAAGCAAGTCCATTCTCTCGTTGGATAGAGTATATGTTTGGATATTTGCCCAACGCTTTAGGTCGGTATCAGATTATTGCGCTTCCTGCCCGTTTTAAAACACATAATTATTTAGGCACCTTTCCAGCGATGGATTTATTAGATATTTAGATAAATGTACAAACATTAAAATTAATGTCTCGGCTATAATGTTGTTTATACAAGTTCTGTCACTCTAACTAGAGATCGTCAGAGATGATTTATCTACTCAGACATTTTCATTTTATATTTTCATTAATAGGAAAAAGTTTTAATGGCACTTTTATATTATTTTTTTTTGAATGACCTCCGAAATGAGACAACAGCAGAGAGGCAACGCTGAAGATGAGTGAAGCATCTACGGGCTTCATTTATTACTCTTTCACAACAAATAACCAAATGCTTGTTTCATTTAAATGCTATATAAGTATATGTATGCGAAGTCGAAAGGAAATTAGCAAAGTAGCTCAATTGTTAGTTACCCAATTGCTGAATGTTGATAATGCCACGCTCCAGTAGGTTGAGCGGTAATTACAAGTATCTTTGAAGTCGGCATAAAAAAGCAATGGGTACAATTTGAACATATGCGTGTTGTGGCGTGGTATGAATGTGTATCAGTCTACAGAATGTCGCTGTATTATTTATTAAGTAGTTTCATTACATACCTAGTGGTTCAGATATCATATTAAGAGGAACAGCGGTTTTGTAGATTATATCAAAGTTTACAGAATAAAATAACAGTTGTATCACTGGCGGTAGAATTGTTTGTAATCCCTTTGAATTCGTTGGCCGACTCATAAATCATAGCGCGGATATTTGGTGACATTTACGGGCCAAGTCTCAGTTCTTCGCTAGGTGTAACCCAAGAACTGTAAACTAGACAGGATGGTTACAACAAGCAAATCTGTCAGTCAGCATTACCGCAACCCTCTATACACCGTGACGTCAGCGCGGGTACAATATAGAGAACTCAGACTTGTGGAAGCATTGAACAGTATCTTTTTCACATATTTTACGTCTTTATAAATAAATCACCGGTTTTTAAAAAAGTTATATTTCTTTATTGTGGTCTAGTATACACTTTTGTTCAGAAACCATAACTTATTTTGACCAAAAAATGAGTTTTGGGAACGAGCAACTCATATATGTATACCAGCGAACAATGATGAAATTTAAATATTAAAACTATTATTTTAGAGAAAACCACACATTACAAAAATTAAATATAAAACAATTATATTATAACCAATATGTATATAATTCTATTTTAACATAATATATGTTAAAAATAATAAAATTTATGTTAAATTAGCTTTTTTTACCTGTTTGTTTCTCGTGGTGATAAAAAATAACAGGCACTATATGTCTCTGCTCTTAAACTATACCTAAACTTAATCTCACACAATGAAAACACACATTTAAAAAGTCATCCAATAAGAAATACACAAAACAATAAAAATAAACTAGTACAATACACCGAAAATCAGAAAAACTAAGCTTGTCAACTGTCACAGTTATAAAATACCATTTAACATCATGTGTCAGGTCTTCACCCGCTTTAATTGTACCCGCGCTTACGTCACGATGCAGCGCGGCCGAGGAATAATTAGGTGGGGGTCGTCGGATATAGAGCTAAATGGGAAGTAACCGTCCTGTCTAGTTTAAAGTTCTTGGGTGTAACCAACGGTTTCAATACCAGGGTTCTTCCGATTGCGCAGAACAGAAAGGGAATTTTATGAAAGTTATAGCAAATTTTGTTTTTATTCCGGTTAATAGACGGGATTTTTTTAAACGGTTTTATTTAGCTTGGCTTATGAAGCCAATATTTGTTTATTTATACGGTGAGCTCGTAAAGTTTGGAATAAATTCAATTAATCGTTATTGAAGGATTTTCACAGGAAATCCTCGGACACGTCAACCTTATTTTATAAAATGTCACTTTTTTCAGCCATCGATTTTTTTTTGTTTTGTTCGTTTTTGAGCTATGACGTCATCGACAATTTTTTTAAATGACAACCCATATTTTTTTTCACGGATTTCGATAGAGCACATTTTTCTGAGTGCGAATATGTCAAAAACATAGTACCTTTAACATTAAAGTGTTCGAGATATTCGGTTGCAAAGTTTTAAGAATGAATTATACAAGCGATGACCAAATGCTAATCATTTATCAAGAAAGCGCAGGAAAAACAACAGTTTTGACAGTTGTCACAATTTTGAAGTTTTTCCTCGCAAGTTTGTGTTTTAATCAGTTGAATAATATCATTAAGTAAGTTGATTAATCATTATTCCATCATAATTCATTTTATTTAAAAATGGTCCGTCGTTTGAGTGAAAGGGAAAGAATCGAAATTTTGATGATGATCGGTTACGGGGACAGAGCTCGCACACAAGTAGAAGTTTGCCGTTTATTTAACAACAAATATCCAAACAGAGAACCAATTACACAGTCCACCGTTAGCAAAATAGAACAAAAGTTTTTAGAAGTGGGTCATACGAGAGATCGCCCTAGAACGGGTCGTCCACCAGTGCAACAAGATGTTAAATTGAATGTTCTACTAGAGCTTCAAGAAAATCCCCATTTACCCACCCGCCAAGTGGCGGCAAACAACGGAATAGTTCAAAGCTCCGTCTTGAAATATTTGAAATTGAACAAATGGCATCCGTATAAAGTGGTTTTGGTCCAAGAGTTAAACGAAGATGATCCTGACCGTAGGTTACAGTTTTGCCAAACCATGTTGCAACGCCTGATTGATGACGACGGATTTTTACGCAATATTGTTTTTTCTGATGAGGCTACCTTTTATCTCGACGGCACAGTTAACCGGCAAAACTGTAGATATTGGTCTCCTGAAAATCCACACTGGAAAATGGAAACTCGTAGTCAGTTTCCACAAAAAGTTAACGTTTGGGCTGGTATTGTAGGTAATCGTATTTTGGGCCCATTTTTCTTTGAAGGCGTATTAACAGGTGAAATATATTTAGAATTTTTAAGAGACGACTTAGTCCCTGCACTTGCGGTACTTTACCCAAATGACGTAGATCCAGATCTGCCCCATCACACGATATGGTACCAACAAGACGGTGCACCACCCCATTTTGCAGTGATGGTTCGCGATTATTTAAACCATGTATTTCCTAACCATTGGATTGGTCGCAGGAGAACTATCGAATGGCCCCCTAGATCTCCAGATCTCACTCCCCTAGACTACTTTTTATGGGGCTATTTAAAGAGCAAAGTCTATTTCAATAGACCAAATCCCATCGAAGAATTAAAGGACAGAATTCGCAATGAAATTCGAACCATTCAACCCGATACTGTTGGTAAGGTTCTGCAGGAGTTTCAGTGGCGGATGGGATATTGCCAGGAAGTGAATGGAGGTCACTTTGAAAATTTTATTTTTTACTTTAATTATTTATCATTTATTTGTTAAAATATTTTTTTATTTGTTTAAATTGTTGTTAAAAAAATAAACAGATTACTCCCAAATCTTTCAAAATGTTCGATAAGCTACCAAAATAAATAATATTACTCCTTAATCTTTTAAAATGTAATAAGCTATAAGATATTAGAATCAATAAGCTATTAAAAATCTTGACCCGCCCGATAGCTTATGCATGGTGCCATGGTACATTTTATAAACTTTGCAACCGAATATCTCGAAAACTTTAATGTTAAAGGTACTATGTTTTTGACATATTCGCACTCAGAAAAATGTGCTCTATCGAAATCCGTGAAAAAAAATATGGGTTGTCATTTAAAAAAATTGTCGATGACGTCATAGCTCAAAAACGAACAAAACAAAAAAAAATCGATGGCTGAAAAAAGTGACATTTTATAAAATAAGGTTGACGTGTCCGAGGATTTCCTGTGAAAATCCTTCAATAACGATTAATTGAATTTATTCCAAACTTTACGAGCTCACTGTATATGGGGCATTCCACGTCAAATCGGAAATCTGCTTTTGCATCTCCTATTTTATTGATTTTTTATGTTATTGTACCCATTGAGAAAGGCCTTCCATGAATTTTTAAATTTTTTTCGTCCAGTCGTTCTCGATATCGATTTTTGAAATACATCGTTCTTTTTTTTCAAATGCCCTTAACTTTGCGAAACATGGGCCGATTGAGACGTTTTTTTTATATTTTTCTTTTTTACAACACCGAATATAAATTTTTTTAAAAAAATTCAAAAGCGTATTTCTATAAGAATTTCAAATTTTGATTATAAAATGTTGATTTCCAAAAAACACGCCCAGAGATCGATTTTCTTGAAATTTTTTTCTAAAAAGCTCACATATCCCGCAACTTTTAAGCAGGTATAATCCCTTAATGGGCAAAGGAAGCGATCTATTTTTTTTCGATTTTTTAAAATTCCATGTTCAGTGAGAGGGTTCTTTTTTATTTTCGTTTTAAGACGCACTTTTAGAAAAATGGCGGTCTATCCTATTTAGGAACCGATTTGTCTCAAACTTAAAACTTTGCGGTGTTTAAGGTCGCTCAATACAATTTTTGCCACAAACTTAATAAAATCAAAATGGCGGATCCAAAATGGCGGATAATCCTATTTTTATGAACCGATTTGTCTCAAATTTGAAACTGCGTTTTTTAAGATCACTCAATACAATTTTTGTATCCAACTTAAAAAATGAAAATGGCGAATCCAGAATGGCTAACTATCGAATTTATGAACCGATTTGTCTTAAACTTAGTACTTCTACCTACTATTCCACTTCCACGCTTTGTTATGCAACCATCTACTCAACAATATACCGTAGGCATGTTAATACAATATAATATCGCCTCACGTTTCTGGTCTACTCTGTACAAATATCCACTAACTGTTGCAGCGAGAAACTGATGCACTATGTATGCGCTGGATTCCTCGCTCTCCACGGACGGTCTGCGAGGAATGGGAAAGCAGAAGCGGCACGCAGAAACTTCGCAGGAACTTCGATCCTACCTACAATAAAACTAGCTCCTCGGTACGGCGACGGCGATGGTACTGAACACTGATACTTTATTACTCGAAGCAAGTAAAAATACTCAGAGATTTACGTTAAGAAGGATGTATACTTTCCTATATGATTCGGATTTCGTGCACAATTTCAAGTTTTTTTTTTGCGCGGAACCCTAATTCTTTTTCTAAAATAAAAGTGGCATAAGTTACTCATTTTAACATCAGCTATCTGCCAATGAAAGTCCCGTCAAAATCGGTCTAGCCGTTTCGGAGATTCGTCGGAACAAACAGACAGAATTTTTTGTTATAAGTACCGTATATTATAATTTCATATGTATTTAGTAAAAAGCTGTTATTTCAACTTTACAAACAGACACTTCAATTTTATTTATTAGTATACAAGTATATGTATTAGTATAAATTACAGTAAGTGAACAGTAACGAATGTATGTACACCTATGTATTGTGTATTGTCATATTAAAAACGCTGATAATAAAACTGTAAATCGTTGAGTCACACTCTATAGTAGAAGAGGCGTTATCAGTCTGAATTTCCATAAATTAAATCTTATCACGAACTTCAAACGCTAAAAACATGAATAAATCTGCACATCATCATTCCAAAGTTTCCTATAGATTTCCATCTAATAAATCTTCGAAAAATTATCGTAATTTTCCGCAAATACAATTATCTCGCCCTCTTATAATATTGCGGGAATAGAAAATAATAATTAAAATGTCGAAAAAATTTAAAAAATGGAATATTAGGCACAAATAACTATGATATTCGTGTCTATCTCGTCCAGATACCCCAGATTAAGTACAAAAGGATTTTTGTAGGTGATCTGGAAGCCGAGATACTGAAGATTTTGCAAGCGCGAGTCATTTTGAATGCGCGGTATCAGTTTCTACCACGAACGCAGCACTTCCCCCACTCCGCTCCAATTGCTCCGCACGCTTCACTTTATTATTCAATTTCTGATGCAAAAAATCAATGAATCTTATCGCGGTATTTTTTAAAGAAAATATGGATATTTAGCATTAACGTATGTGAAACTCAGTAATTGTGATTTTTTTGTAAAAAAAAATATCTCCACTCCGAATGGTCGTATAAAGTTGTTTTTTTTTTAAATTCGTGAAAAAATGTCAGTAACCATTCCATTCCATTCGGTCAGTCATTTCCACCAAATAAAAATTGAGTTATTTAAAAAAAAATAAGTATGTCAAAAAAAATGCAGTTTTCAAATTTTCTGACCCTTGAAATAAAAAAAATCGATACAACTGTTCTATAAGATGATAGCGCAACACTTCACGAACAAAATCAACTCGATGAGCAAGCATAAGCCCCTTAGAAGGTATAGCGAACTTAGGAGAGCATCTTTTTCTTGAAAAATCAATATCTGGATAAATAATCAATATTTTTAAATTATTCAAAAATGTTTTTTTTAGCTTGCCTTTAACTATACTTGTCCCAAGCAACAAGTATGAGAACGTTATAGTTAAGTTCTAGTTCTAAGTTCTAGAAAACCCGATTTATAGCGGTATTTTCGATATATCTCGAAAAGTAGGTACGAAAATATCGAAAATTATTATAGAAGCATTTTGATATATTTTTTTGAAATATCTACAACGCCCTCATATAAATTTTCTCGATAACAGCTATAGTTTTTTAATTATTTACAAAAAACCGTTTTTATCAACTTTTCGAATTTTTTAGGTTAAGTTCGCCATTCAGGCGTGAGTTGAAAGAAATAGAAACTCATATTTAAATTTAATTTCCTATACGCCCATATTTTTTTATCCATGTAGGAATTTACGTCACAGCTTGCCTAGAATGCTTGGACTATCTGCGTCACAGCTATATTCGCCGATCCTGGAAATTATGTAATTTTTGCCCCCTACATATATCTCCGTAACCGTTCACTTTACCATAGTTATGTATATGAGCGGTTTGTTCGAAATTTAATGTAGATCATTTTCGTGTAGAATCACATTTGCGCCAGGCCTTGTAGTTTTAGAGATATTCGTGAAAAACTGTGAAAAATCCCGAAAAATGTGAACCCGACGCTCGTGGTCATGTAACTTTTTACAACTTACTAAGAGGAGGGTATGGAACCATTTGACGTTGGAGATAACATTTTTTAATGTTTGGGTTTCCCGATTTTTGTGTTAGTTTTACTCTGCTAGATTGACTATTTGAATGTGTTGGCGGCCATAATAAATTCAATGCAAGTAATTTATGATACTGAGGATAATATTGCTGATCCACCAGATGAAAAAATATAGTTATATTTGATAATGATGATGAAGTTGAAATTGAAAATCTGATATGTTTTTATTTATGGAAGATGATATTATAAAATCTCAAGAGGATAACGAAGATAACATGTCGATAAAGTTAGCAGGGCAACTTTTGCAAATCAATGCCACAGCAAGCTATATGTTTATGTCATAGCGAGCTATGGTATTTGCCGTTTTTTAGCCGTTAATTAATCGTGAAAGAAAAAAAATTGCCGCTCTTTAATTCGAAAATAATTTTTCCAAGCCGTAAACTCTGTTGCCCTGCCGAGATTCTGTGATTTCGAGATTATTTATTGATAATACTAAACAAAAAACCTCGAAATCTAGGGCTCTCAGAGGGACATCCGAGGTTTTTCGACTCGTTTTTGGCTCAGATTTTGCAGTTCACCTTGTTTGATTTAATCGTGAAGAGTGCGATTTTGTCGATAATATTTTACTGATAGTAATAAACAAAAACCGACAATCGTTTTCACGCCAAGATTTTGTCGTTCGCTTATCAAAAATCGCCATATATGTGTGTGATATGTCCCTCTGACCTCAAAACCTCCACTTTTCCAATAATTTTTCTTTTCAAATTGTTCGCTATTTTTTCCTGGACGGACTATACGACAGCCAGCCACACATACAGCTACACATACATCGCGACCTCCGTATGGCACAGGCCGGGAAAATCAAAAATATGATGACAATGACGTCACAAGACCGGTCCCGGTGATTTTACACTATTTTACATCAAGTCATCTATGAAGGGATTCTAAAAATCATTCCCTACATCATATACATAATGTGTAAGTTAGATAGAGTAAGTAAGATCGGACGTGAATCATCAACGAATCCCGCATACAACAGAGTAGTTAGTTAAGGCGTCGTCTGCTGCTTGTAGCTTGTAGTGCTTGTTGATTATACTTGTAAAACGTTGTACGTTTTTCCCTAGTAAAAAGCTTTATTTCTAAGTTGCAATAAAGTTATAATGATATGTAATTGAATGTGTAAGACTCCTCAAATGTATTTATTTAGTTCTTGGTAACAATTCGTAAAGTCGGTAAAGTCAGTAAAATAGACACCGGAGGGTGTTTTGTTTCTGTTGTGTGGCATGACTTGTTTTCTGTCAAATGGCGAATGCCAGTAGTGGAAATTTTCCTGTGTAAATTTTAAAAGTATGTTTCTTGTGTTATAAAAAACGTGTTAAAAATATACTTCACTACTTAAGGTAGGTGTCATTTACAATAAAATGCCAT
Organism: Tetropium fuscum; assembly: GCA_964058915.1. Classification (NCBI taxonomy): domain Eukaryota; kingdom Metazoa; phylum Arthropoda; class Insecta; order Coleoptera; family Cerambycidae; genus Tetropium; species Tetropium fuscum. The sequence continues at coordinate 1,282,389 of CAXKVY010000072.1, read as the reverse complement.
AAAGATATTGGCTATTTTCTAGAAAACAGTGCAAACAAAATAATAACCAGGTCGGTTAAAAAGTAAAATCGTAATTTTTTCCATTATGGCTTCTAAATGTTGGGTGCCCAAGTGCTCAAGCAATTACGATAGTATCAATACTTGTGTCCGTGTTTTCTTTTCCAACCGATGAGGAAATTAAACAAATATGGATTAGAGCCATTCATGGATCGAGAGTCGTCCTACAAAACATTCAGTAGTCTGTATTAGGTATTTTTCAGAGTCGTGTATTATAAAAATAGATAGAATTACTCTAGGGACGGTGGTTCTATCCGAATCAACCGTCCTATATGACAAAAAAATCAACTGTTAAGCGAAAACACCCACACGAAAGGCGACATGAGTTAGCAAATCGAGACGAGACTATTTTTCAGGAATGGGTTCGCTGTGATAACGTATTAAATTTCGAAAACTTTTTACTTAATTTTAAGGAGAAAAATTTGTCCCATTTCCTTTTTAAAATTTCAGAGATTTTTATTTCCATATTTCCGTGACATCAGTCAATGAATCAGAAAAAAAAATAAAAGTTTTAAGTCTTCTTAGAGTAAAGTCGGCCAAGTTTGGGTACATTTTCCTTAAAAGAGTTTTCATTTAATGACAAAGACGAAACAAATGGTTCTTCGTTTGACATGTCTGAAAATATCGATTTCTTTTGAGAAATAATAATTCCTAATTTGTCTGACATTAAACTAAATTATTCAGTATTATCATCGCTATTTTATATTTCCGGATTTTATATTTCAGAATGTGCACAATGCACATTCTGTTATTAAATTTGTTAATAGTTGTGTAAATTGTTTAATATACATTACTACAAATTCAGATTTTTCCATACAATTTACAAACTCCTCTGAAAACGGCTCTGTTGAGGTTAGCGAATATCTTAAAAAATTAACAAGAGGTGCTTTAAAACAACCTTCGGAATTATTCTTTGAAGTTTCTATTCAAGCCTATCAAATATTTAATCAGCTTATTTTAGATAAATACGAAATCAAGAGGTAAACATAGGAGCATTTTCAAGGAGTTGAAAATTTTAAAATTAGAAAAGTATGTAGAAGAAATGAAAGAAAAATGTGTTTATGTAACAAAACACTTAAATCAATATTAACTAAAACTAGTGATATTCTTTCCAATATACTCCTTAATAATTATTCAAAAATAACCAACAATAAAATTGAGTCAAAATAATGATAGATCAAAATGAAAATTAATGAAATTTCATAGTCAGAGCTTCGTTTTGCAATCGGTTTTAGAGCCACCGCGTCTATTAGGGTACCTCTATGATGATGTGGAAACCCTCTTTCAAGTTATGTTATTATAAGTAACAGTTTGTTTTGAAATATATTCAGTTTTACTCATAAAAACCTCTATATATTGTATATTACGTTATGCCGTGACGGGACCAGTATTCTGACGTCACAAACTCTTGTCTATTGGTAGAATCGACTATAGATAGTATGTATAAAAAATTTGCTGCAACTACCTACATACTACATAGGTAATTATGTCTATTTCTTTCAACAATACTTGTGCTTTCTTCCAGTTACGTTTCATTGAAAAAAACTTGAGTAAAACATAGATAATTTTGATTAGTCTTGAATGTTCTTGTAGGCCCAAAGACAATAAACATCAAAAAATCAAAACCTATTTAGGAATCATTTCTGGTATTACATATACACACACACACACACCTCTAACAATGTTGTTCTGACTTCCGATGCATTTTGCTAGAACGTTGCACAACACACTCACACTCGTTATTGATTAAAACTACTGCTTATAACAAAGTAGCGCGGATAGTGTACGAAACCGGTAAAATTGTGAAAATAAACTGTAGGTACTTACCGACTGTGTTTGAACATGCACTGGATATTGTTTAGAAGAAAGAGGACACGAACCTCGCGCAACGCAAACACTTTGACAAATGAAATGAACGCCAGGCACGGCCGAGGCCTGCTTCAAGCGTACCGACTACCGTGCCAATCAGCTGTTTTCTGTTTGTACCTTTCTTTGAAAAGCTGTTGGAGATGGGTGCGGGATGGAAAACGAGTCGAAATAAAGACATAATCTTAGACAAAGGAATGGCGGAGAGTTCGAAACAACTGGGCACATTACACGTGTATACAGGATGTCCCAAAGTTATAGTGCGGTCATGAGGCCGAAATTTTCTACCTATAGTGTAAGGAATTTCGAGCGAAAATAATAATAATTAAATACATTTTCAAATTAACCCATTTCACCAACTCAAAAAATTAAAATAAAGCATAATATAATAATTATTAATATAGTCAAGGGCGTACCCAGCGAGGGGCAGGGGGGCTGCTGCTCTCTCTAGACCCTTAAAAAAGAAATCATACGCCTAAAGTAAATAAAATGATTAAAAAAAATTAAAATAAACCACCACTGTTCTGTTGCACCCCATAAGCCACTTTTTTTATTTTTATTATTCCGTTGATTTTTGAGGAAAAAAGAATATATTTTTCATTTCGCAAATAATTTTTATTAAAATATTAAAATAAAATAATAATAAATTTATGTATTTATCTTTTGTCTCAGAGTATCTAAAGTGTCAGGAGGTCAGGAGACCGTCCACCGGTCTTGTTGCACCCTACGACATATTGAGAACCCGCCGCCCTGCGTCTGCCCCCCCCCCCCCTATTTCAGATCCTGGGTACACCCTTGACCCTGAATATAGTATAAAAAATGTAAATAGTAATGTATCATAACATAGGCCCCGATGTTGCGTGCTTCTTTGTCTGAAACAGAAGAAAACATGATGAACATTCCACTTGCTCCAAAACCTAGCAACACATAACTTATAACTGTAATTCTCTTCCCACCATTCTTTGATGTATAACTATAACCATATCTACAACTATAAGTATGCTAATTGCATTAAAACTTTTCCGTTTTCTCTTGTACGTCTTGTCTATGGTGTAGGAGGCATCTACGTAAGAAGGAGCGTTCAAGGTCACAGTTCTAGGTGCTGTATGAGAACGCTAAGCTATGATAGACACATTGGCATGGTGCAGAACATGGCTAGGCATCGCGAAGTGTCCTCAATAGTCCACGGATTGCTGCTTTGCGTATAAAACGCGTTCGCATTAACGTGTATATATCGCCTGGGCACTATTTGGCACTGCTGCATGCTAATTGCAGTAAAACTTAGTCCGTTTTCTCTTGTACGTCTTTTCTATCGTGTAGGCATCTACGTAAGAAGGAGCGTTCAAGGTCACAGCTCTAGGTGCTGTATTCTGTAAACTGTAACGGTCATTCGCGATTGAGTGGTTCGTTGGTTGAGATATTCGCGTATATGTAGTGCTATTTTACTGTGATTCTGATACAATTAAATATCAGTGAATGATGGAAAATATTTCAAAATGTAGGTCCTATCGAACGATAGCTGAGAAAATTATTTTACGAGTATTTTACTGCATATAAACAGACTACCCACTGACTACCGACACCCACAACAGACTACCGACAGACCACGATTACAAATAGCATTTATAATGCATTAGACCAGAATCAAGATATTTTTAAAGAAGCTAGACAGAGAAGCTATATCTCTGCTGCTGCCACAATGGTGCAAGCGGACCCCCTAATACTTAAATAGTGCACGCTATTGGTAAGCGATACCCTACGCTTACCAATAGCGTGCCACCTGCTAGTAGTCCTAAAAGTGACTATTTTTCCTGCTACTTGCGTCTGTCTTAAGTGTTTTTGAAAATTTTCGTCGCTCCTACATCAGACGCCGACAACGATGTCACGAAATCCCCAGGTCATGCATTATGGGACGTTATTTATGCATACATTGGAGAGTATGGGACTCAGGAATGAACCCTGCGGTACACCCGATGGCATTGGAAGAGAAAGCGTACATTTTTTCTAGCACTCTCCTGACATACCTCAGAGTTTGTTGATTTCTTGTAATTCTGGAAGATTTCTCGGTCGTTATCAGAACGTAATCATATGTCATTCTGAAGAGGGTCAGCATAAAACGTCCACCCTAATGATTTAGTCTGATTTAATGTGTGATCTAACGTATTGTGGGTTATGGCATGCCACTGACTCATCGCCCTCTGCTCTGGACCAACCTCCACCGTATCTGTAAACAGGCCTAAGCCAAACAAAAAGCAAGCAAGCTCCCAAATAAACTCGTATGGAACACCTGCGGGTCCAACTGCTTAAACAGGTTTAGGTTTCATTTAAAAAAAAAACATACAAGCTGCCGCCACTGTTTCACGACAGCAGAAACTATAATATAGGGACTAGCGAATAGCGACAGCCAGTCTGTCTTCTATTCGATGGCTTTGGCGTATAGTATTTTGGTATTTATCGTTCCGGATCACGTTTCATAAGCACAGCAAAGCAAAGGGGGATCCGTATAGAGATGGGTACCGACGCGGTCGTATAATATTATAACTATCACCCACTCCAGCATTTTAATTCAATGTCAATGTATTCTTTATACTCTATGATATATCATTAGTCATTAGTAATAATAGATAGTAATTATTATGTTCACGCTCATTTCCGAGAATCATGTTATGTGAGGAAATTTCAACATTTAGACAGAAGAGATTATAAAGTTCGAAGTAAAATAACAATTTGATTTGAATGCAAAAACACGTGAATTTCGAGAGAGCAGCCACACGTGCTTTCAGTTTATTTAGTGGCTCGTTTGACTTAAAATCTCTAAAAAGGGTAAATTTATCGTGACGTTACAAAGGACGTAAACGTAAATGAGGGGCAATTAAACCTACATATATAACTGATAGCAAGGTTAGTAAAATAGTAAAATCGATTAATATTAAGGTTTTAATAGACATATATTTATAAAAAAAAACATGCAAATTATCAGAGATAAGTAGTTCTCGGAACAGGTAACGGTAATAGGCCAAGATAGATAGGTATAGAGATTTTTTTAGGGAATTTAAAAATAATAGGTAACGAAGTGTGAAGGGTTTTAAAATATAATATAAAAACGTATATATACCTAAATTAAACAGCCAATTATTGCTGTTTATAACAAAATGGCAAATGCCGAAAAATAGTTAAAAAATGCAAAAATTTTTAGCATAACTCCAAGTACAATTTTGACTACAATAGCAAAGTTCTAGATAATTGAAAAATCTGCAAAACGAGCTCTACCGGATCTTTATAGCTTGCATTTTGAGGAACAAAAAGGAGCGTTTTACTGAAAATTCGCAACTTTTACGCTAAGCGTTTACGCGGTACTTTACGTTTTAAGCTACCGCGTCCGTGTTCCGCGTAAGAGTAACTTTAAACATGTAAATCATTTTTGCAAAAACTTGGATTTGTCGGACGGATAGTTTTGCTACTTGCCGATAATTACATTCTTTTCGACCATTTATCAGGTAATGAAAGGATAAAGGAGATTTTATAAATAAATAATTACATACCTACTCTGTTAGTAGATTTGACTGTAATATAATTCTTTTCGCGGATAAGTTTGGCCGAGACCTCCGTAAGACAGGCCGGGGATAAGAATTTGTGACGTCACGATGCTGGTCTCGTCACGGCATAACGTAATATACAATATATAGAGGTTTTTATGAGTTAAACTGAATATATTTCAAAACAAACTGTTACTTATGATAAAATAACTTGAAAGGGGGTTTCCACATCATCATAGACCCTAATAGACGCGTTGGCTCTTAAGGAGGCGTCGAAATTTCATTAATTTTCTGTTTGATATATCATTATTTTGACTGTCAATTTAATTGTTTATTATTTTTGAATAATTATTAAGGAATATATTGGAAAGAATATGACTAGTTTTAGTTAATATTGATTTAAGTGTTTTGTTACATAAAACACATTTTTCAAACGTCAAATGTCAAACGAAGAACCATATTTTTCGTCTTTGTCATTAAATGAAAACTCTTTTAAGGAGAATGTAGCAAACTTGGCCGACTTTACTATAAGAAGACTTTTAATTTTTTTTCTGATTCAAGTACTTGATGTAAAATAGTGTAAAATCACCGGGATCGGTCTTGTGACGTCATTGTCGTCATATTTTTGATTTTCCCGGCCTCTACCTTACGGGGGTCTCGGTTTTGCTTATCTTCATCAGTGGTAACAAATTGTTACCACTGAACAATTGAATGAACAATGAACATTGAAAACATTGAACATGAAAACATTGTTACTAACAATGTTTTCGATATTATCAGGTACATAGTAAATCTAAGTCATTAACCTAAGTAAATTACGATTTTACATCTCTGTATCGCAGGCATTGGATATTCTGACGTACTACCTGGAATTTTCTTTCAAATTCAACGTAATTTATTGACCCCGATTACGTCGCAGCAACCTATTCCTATACCCTGCTTCCGAAGTGTGGAGTGATTCATCACCAGCATATGGACGGCTCAGGAAGATGAGGGGCGAAGGGAACGAAATTCCATAGGCGTATCATTTTAGAGGGGGGCAGAATAAAAAAAATTAAATAAAATATCCAAGTTATTAACATTGTTTTTAAGTGTACTTGTGATGTTTTTTTTGTTATCGTAAGAATATTCCTTCGTATACATTCTTGTTCATTTTCAGTTATCCTCCTGTCAAATTCGGTTGCTTACGATTGGAATTATTGGTTTTAGAACCACTACTACTCGCATTCGTCGCTTCCATCGAATAAAACACTAAACACGCGCGTATAACACAATATTATAATTAATTTATATCGCGAATCAACCATACATAAAACACAGTGAAACGCCACTGTCGCGCCAAAACATACATGCATGAAACAGCGCATGCGGCAATATATCCAAGGAAATCCGGCGTCTTTACCTCTGACCAATGAAATTTAATTTAATTTATATAGTGTACACAAATGTGCACACTAAGAAATTCTGTGATCCATTGCAAATAGGCAGACCGTTCAATTGTGATTGTGACTATTTCGGAACCAGGGTTATAATGACAAATGAACCATGCCTGGCGTCGACGCGTACCATCCATACGACTACCACTAAAGCCAAGAGCGAGTTCTTGCATTTCAATCCAATTTTCGGACGCGTTTTAAACAATTTCAACGTGATTTTAACGTACAAGTGTACGAATTTGAGAAAATGTTCTGGCGTTTCCAAAACCGTTGTGAAAATTACGATTGGACCACCATACGAGCAAGGATGATTGGATAAAGGGCCCAAAAAAATTTTATTGGCAATTGTATCCAAACTACCCGTACCTATTACTTTTTGATGCCCTAAAAAATATCTATATATTGACCTATAATAGATACATTATCCGTACCAAAAAATAGTCAAAGCTCCTCAGATTATAATATATCGAAAGAAGAAGAAGGGAGAAAGAAAGAAATTATCCACAGAAGGAAATAATTGAATATAGATGTTTTTTTAAAAAAATTATAGCAAATTACATGTAATTAATTTCTGGTTGGAATCAACAGTGTTGCCAACAGCATTGAACTCGATGAGAGGTAAAATCGTATACGTCAATAAATAATAGGAGAAACTTTGCAAAACAATAATATTTATCGCATTAGGAAAATAATCGAAATATGGTGCAATGTTTGTTATGGTTTCATGGAAAAATTAAAATAAATACTCATTAAGAAAATAAACACTTATGGATCCGCAATAAACCTTAATAAATAAATATAACGCCAAAAAAACGCAGTTACTATTTATATTCAGCGAGCGATCTAGTGAAGTGAAACATCTTTTTACATCATTTCATTACGCTAGACTACTTATTGGCAGTATACTATCCAATGGGTTCAATTTTGCGGTTGACTGATTTCCAATCACATGAAAAAGTTGAAAGCAACCCACTGTTTTATTTGCTGCAATCAGGACGGCTGTCGACCAATCACTTTATGTAATAAAAATACACTACTGATGGTTACAAATATATTATTCAGTCTTATTCTAAAAACAATCGTATACAAACTTATTTAGATAAAACTTTCTTGACGAAATTGGGCAAGGCGAAAGCAGCGCTGTGAATCTCGTCGTTGTAATACCTCAGTTCCAGAGCGGCGATTTGTTCGTCGGTGAACTTAAATTTGGGCCTGGTCAGATCTACGTTTTCCTCGAGTGAGGCCACCACATAACCTATAATACCGTCTGGATAACTCGGGACGCTAGACACGGCATATCTGACACTTCTAAAATGTCGCTTACAGTTGTCAAGAGTTTGCTTTACTTGCTCCAAGTCAGACCATACTGTCCCGCCTTGAGAACAAATGACGCCTAAAATATTAATGAAAACATTCAGGAATACCCCCTATGCTGGAGAAATTATTGCAAACGTGGCAACACTGCAATGGTTTGAATTGATTAAAAATATATTTTCTGTATATTAGGGAATTGCTGTAAAGATTGGCAACATTGCACTGTTAAAATGAACTTGATTCAGTTGTTTGAGAACGTACTTACTTAAAACCAGCATACCTAATAATATGTACCTACCTATCCCCCAAATATATAAATAATTTTGTAAAATAATGGCCGTCACAGTCACAGATAGATATTTACAGAAAACATAATTAGTTAATGCCCAAAAAGTAATGTCCTTGAACTGAGGAAATTATATAAAGGTGGCAACACTGCAATATTATGATATTGGGAACCAAAAATGATGTTCTGTAAATTGGGGAAATTGTTGTAAAAGTGGCAACACTACAATATCATGATAGGGCAGCAAAAAAATAATTTTCTGAAAATTGGAGAAATTGTTGTAAACGTGGCAATATTGCACATTTAAAATGAACGTCGTTGGTCTGCCACGCGTGGTCGGCCAAGTCAGGATATACCTCAATCTTTCTTTGACTGTTTATGAATATTAAATTGGGGAAATTGTAAACGTGGCAATACTGCATTGTAAAAAGAAACACTTGCCGTTGGGTTTGAGGGCGTCTTTCAGCAGCCCGAAATACGTTTCCGTGAATAAATTGACAGCGGGTCCCACTGGATCGGACGAATCCGTGATAATGACGTCAAATTCGTTTTTATGGTTCCTCATATATTCGAAGCCGTCGCAAATCATTAGGGTTAATTTTGGCGACGCGAAGCCTCTGGACATAAAAGGCAGGTACTTTTTGCTTGCTTCGACCACTTTTGCGTCAATTTCCACCTAAAATACGATTTTAATGCATGTTGTTTGCCGTTTGTAATTGCCTCTACGTTACCTGCACGAATTCCTCTACCAGGGGGTGTTTGGCTACTTCTCTGGCAACGCCGCCATCCCCACCGCCAACTATCAGTACCTTTTCTGGCTTAGGGTGAGCACACAAGGGCAAAAAGGTTATCATTTCTTGATAAGAAAATTCGTCCTTCTGTGTGCATTGTATAATACCGTCTAATACTAACGCAGTTCCATTGTTTTCCCTAGAAATAATTTTAGAAGTAATAATTTCAATGCAGAAGAGATGGCAACACTGCCAATATGCACAATTTGAATTTGAGGTTAGCCTCGCTTTTTCCTATGCTACTGGAACATTGATAAGAAAAAGTAATTAAACGTGGTAATACTTACGATTCAAAAACCACAATGTCTTGATAATCCGACTTATCTTGGTACAGGATTTCTTTAACTTTTAACGAGAAACACTGGCCAGGCCACAAATCGGATATTTCGCTAAACCAACCTCTCTGAATTTGCTCCATTATTTTATGAAAGACGCCTAAAGGCTTTGACGCGGCTGTACTAGACTAATAAAATTGTTAACTGCCGCATATATTATGTAAAACTATTATTTTAGTTATAATCTTTATTTTGACTTCCTTTTATCTACTATTTGAATAGATCCATGATATATTTATCGAATAAATGTCTTACCACCAAAACCGAAGGTCAAAGGAACAGAGTTAATCTTTCTGCTGAAGTTGCTTTTCAACGTATTTACTGCAAATAACAATTTGTACTTGGTAAACAACCTTTATATCCACGGATACTACCTAGAGAACACTATTAAAAATCCATCAATCAAATCGTTAACGATTTATGCGCAATAATTTGTTTAATTACTCCTAAAAATATATTCAAAATACCTACATAATTGAATTTAAATTACATTTGAAAGTGTCATCTACGGGCGGATAACCAGACTAATATCTACGGCGCCACTTATCCTCTAAGAGCAGAGACATATTCATATTATCTCTGCTAATAGCTAAAGAAAACTATGTTGGCGCTACTGATGACTAATGTCAAATTTCCCGACGGTTCTTTTTGAGGTTATGCGAGAGATATATCAGGAATAACCCTAAATGAATGTAAAATGGCACGATATATCGCTCAGTTGGTAGTAGCAGGGTCCCAGATAGTAATTAAAGCGTTCGCCAGAGCCATAAAACAAGAAATAGAGGCTTCGCAGCAGGCAGCTCAGAGGTTAGGAAATACTAAGACTAGATCTGAAAGGATAGCTAATCAAAAGCTAGGCTTATCTCTGGAAGAAGCTAAGCAGATATTAAATGTGAGCAACTTAATGAAGGAGGAGATAGACGAGAAATATCAGACGCTGTTTAAGGCGAACGAAAAGACATCTTTATACCTTCAATCAAAGTTTGTCCGCGCGAAAGAACGGTTAGATCATGAAGTTAAAACGTCCGAAAAGAGCAAAAGCGATTCCGCAAGTACGACATAGCCAAATACATTGTGTCTAGTTTAACTTAATTATATTTAAGACGTAATGTATTATAATTTAGATTCTTTTCTTAGCATACAATTGTTATTACCTTATACCTATTAAAAAAAATGTATAGACGTTTAAAATAAGTTTATTTCCTACTATAAATTACATAACTACTGCCTAACTATTGAGGTGGCTTGCTGGACGACTTCCGCTTTATGCGTCCCATCACAAAACGGCCGCAATCTCGTATGTTTACAATTACAAATCCAGTATTCCTTGGTTTCTTCGACTTGAAACCGAACAGGCCTAAAATTAAAACACCTGTAGGTGCCACAGTGGTAAGATAGAGAATACTTACTTCTGGGTAATTTTTAACTGTGCCATTTTATGGGTTCCGTCACAAAACGGCTGACTCTTACTTCTACCACATAAACACCAACTATAATTCTTTCCTAAGCAAAGCAAATATTTAGTACAGAGGATATAAATTCAGACAGTCACACACTTATTTCGCTTAGACATGTCATTGTTTCTCGACGCTACCACAACACGAAATACTTTAAGACTAAATGCACCACGGTTTCACTAAAACTACCTTTCCTTATCAAACTAATATTTTACCTGCTTCTAGCCTGATTTTAAACGGCTTTTTATCGTAAACAACCCCATTCTCGGGTTGTTTATGAGCAGATATAACGTTCTCCAACACATTCCTGGGTACCTTCGGGGTGGTTTCAGTAGAGTAAAGCGCCTGAAATACAAAAATGCTTCAACTAATTTAGTAAAAGACAAGAGGGACCCACCTTTAACATGTTTAAGCTTAGGCTAGGACGGCAAGGTAATTGGTACATGACCATCGAGACTCTTGTAGCCATTTCAATAAATTATAAATTCCAATACTATCAACAATTCGATAAAAAAACAACACTCTCGAGGTTAACTCACACTGACAAGGTTCACTTCACAAATCACCAGTATCACCACAAAACGTGCAAAACATCTACCACAGCCTCTACGTTCACTTCCCAGCCCATGGTCCACAAAACACATCCGAAATCCGAAGGTTCACTTGGTAGATGACGCCACCAAACTTACATTGTGACGCCACAGACTACTTCGACACGAAAGTCGCCTATGGGAATTTTGCCGACAGCACGTTACAACCAGTTACAACCATACCAACGGCAATGACGTCACGGCATAATAAATTTAATTTGACGTTTAAAATATGAGAATATATTGAGAAAATGTCGAGTCGGAGTATTCTTCAAGTTTTTGACCAGTATCAGAAAGCCAGGCTAGCCTTCGTCCAATCTATCTCAGAGCTAGCACTTCGATCGCAAAATTGCGAGATTCTAACGAAAACCGGATTGTTAGGTAATTAGTATTTTTGCCGGTTACGCAAAAATTAAGCTTCCGAGTGATTTTTAGAGCTGCTGAAGCCACTGTTAAGCGATCCATGCCCGCAGATATTGCAAGGGGCCGCCGTGGCGCTCGGAAGACTCGTCCATCACGAGTACGAAATCGCGGAGCAAGTGATCATGAAGAACTTCCTTCCCATTTTACTGGACGGCATTTACAACGGCAACGTAAGGGTTTGAGACATTATTTAGGTGAATATTAAAGCGATTTATTGTAGAAATATCAAAAAACTTCCGTACTTTTTGTACTCAGAACATTATGCAAGCATGACACTGTCTGCACAAACGCCGTTATAGTGGCTGGCGGATTACAAGCCTTTATAGCTTGCCTTGAAGATTTTGAAGCCGCGGTAAGTACCTTCACGAACAGTTAAAGTCACGGTAATACCCACTCGGTCACGTTGTTAGGTAAAGGAATCAGCAGCCTGGGGCATCGGCTACATCGCGAGGCAGTCGAAGGAACTAGCACAGACCTGCGTTGACGCAGGCTCCGTGCCGCTTCTAATGCTGTGTTTACAAGAACCGGAAGTATCATTGAAACAAATAGCCACTAGCGCCATCTCAGATATAGCTAAACATAGCGAAGAGTTAGCGCAAAACGTGTCTGATACGGGAGTGGTGCCATATTTGGTTAAAAACATGAACAACACCGATGAAAAATTAAAGAGGCAAACTTTGACAGCGCTCAGTAAGTTACTTTGTATATTTTTCGTGGAACTCCTTGCATTTCGGTGTATTTACAGGCTCTTGCGCGAAGCACAGCACTGAATTGTCGGAGGTCGCGGTCGAAGCAGAGATTTTCCCATGCACGTTGATCCTTCTGGGGCACCCTTGCCCCATGATCCGACTTCGGGCAGCCTGCCTCGTCCGAGATGTAGTAAAGCAGTCCTTGGAACTGGCGCAGTTGGTTGTTAGTACCGGTGGCGTCGGTGCCTTAATGGAGCTGCTGTACCAACATGCTGGGGAAAACAACGAGACCTCCAAGATACCTTGCATAACAGCCCTAGGGTATATTTCAGGTATTAACTTGAAACGTTTGTTTCATGAAATTCAAGTAGAATGCAGCAAATAAGACGACTGTCCATGCGACGATATGCAGATTGAACCTTGAGGCCGAAGGGCATCAAGTTGAATTAGTAAAAACAAGTACTGATTTTCTAGGCCATTCTGATCAGCTTGCAATGTCAGTTGTGGGCTGTAAGGCTGTGGTACTACTAGCCGAGATTCTACTAGAAACGGAAGAGGACACACTTCTATCAGTGACCGTCTGGACCTTAGGTCAAATAGGGAAGCATAGCCCGGAAAATTCCGAGGCTATAGCCTCGGCTAACGTTTTCCCAAGGCTACTCAGCTTATACCTTAGGGAATCCACATCGGAAGATCTTAGACACAAATGCAAGAACACCCTAAAGCTTTGCCTGCAGAAATGCTTGCTCCTAGCAGCTTTAGAACCGCTCCTCTACGATGCCCCCGTTAACATATTAAAGTACATACTGGGACAGTACAGCAAGGTGAGTAAGTCAAATCGTAACGTCCGCTCATGGACGGCAGACGTCACAAGTGCCGCGCGTGTTGAGTAGCAAATTACCCTCTAGTTATCCTATTAAATAATATCTTGCCAATAAAGTTTGCAGAACCAGTGTTATTACCAAGCATAATGGCCGTGCACCATGTAAACAAAACGATTAAAGTATACAGGATGCCGTCAATTGAAAACAGTTGAACACGTCAATGCATTGATTGGCTTATTCTGTTCGAGCAATTCGGGTAGGACGCCGTAATTCGCTTATCGGTAAAGGCTTGGCGACCGAACAATTGCTGTTATATAATTACCGACTAATTAGTCTTTAGAATACCGTAAGTGCATGGATGTTTCCCAAATTGATGAATTTGGTACCATTGTCGCTTTAGAATAATGTTGGTGCTCCATATAGATTCTCGAGACCATCAAAAAAAATCTTTAAATTCATATCATTCCATTACGATATGCAACCATTTCAACTTCAAATTACTTGTCTCTAATACATCTCATTTTTGGGGGCGGCGTTACTATACTCCCTATTAATAATGATAATGTTCCCGTCATTTTTTTTTCGAGGTTGTACTACCGGGTAACTCATTGCGTGCCTGGCATTTACTATAAGAGGAAGGGGGAGTTTTTGTGAGAAGAGTTCTAATTTTTCCCATTTTCGATTGAAAAATATTCCGGATTTGTCATTTACAATTTACTGCAAAGCGCACAATATATTCAATAAGAATAAGTGCATATTATATGACGACTAGATTGTGCTATTGCGTCGACCGCCATCTTGAATTTAATGAGGAATTGGTTTTTCTTGAATAACTCGCCAAATGAACTGTGTGAGGGCGTAGATATTTTCGGGTGTGGACCATAGACAAAGTAAAGAGATACATTATCTGTGGTGGTGATTTGTTTACCTACCTTTTAAGCACAAAATAATAGCTTAGATTACAAAACACACTCTAGATTCTAGCAAATACTGATAAATCTCTCAAATGACATAAGTATATATCTACGTTTAAAATTTAAAAACGTGCTTTCATTTGACATTACAACTTATCTGACTTATTATTTGAAAGTGATTGATGATTAGTTAATTCATTTGATAAGTTAGCCTGCTGTGTATGGTGAGTGTGAAGGATTTTATTCGTTAAATGCGAATACAAAAATTTTAGGTTAAATTATTGTTTATGTTTACAACATTAAAATCATGATCTTTAATTAGTAGTTAGTTAGATATTTAATTAGTAGTTATAAACCTGCTACAATCTGGTAATAAATAAATAGAAGTGAACTGTGATACAATAAATTAACAATTTTAAGTTTTATTTTATCTGTAATAGGAATATTATTATTATTGTAATTATACTAAAAATTCGAAAAAAGAGGATGAACTCCGTTTGTAGCGCGAGATAAAAAATAATGGAATGAGGAATGAGTCTCGTACTCACGTCATCTTATGATTTGTCTGCTATTCATTGCTGCGGATTGATGTAACCCTAGTAATTTGATTAGCCTTGGCGTTGATCGAAGAAGTTCAATTAACGGCCTTGGCTACTGCCCGCTATATAAGATGGTTCGCGATTGTGCCGACAGGGGAGATCTAGCTTAATGCTAGATTATTCGCCAATTAGAAACTAATAATTCAGGGAATAAAGACAAAAAAAGGCCAAAGTTTGGAGGAAAAATTCTCGGAAAGCTGAATTTTCGTATAAACCTTCTTTTTGTGGTTCTAAACAATATCCCAAAAGTCCCCATCGATATATGTGTGCCGCCTGAGACACGATACTCGCAGTCAGAGGTCATGAAAAGACACAATGTGTCGGGTTTTCAATGTTCAATTAACAATAGATGTATTACAGGGCGATGGATCGATAGGAGGCCGGGTCCCCGAGTCCGCCTCTGCTCATGCAAACGGCCCGAAAGAGGAACGAGCAAATACATAACAGATATTGATTAGTTAGTAGGTAACCTTTTATACACAGATAGCGACAAGCGTTTGAGACAATGTCGACACGAATAACAATTATTACCATGATCTGCGCATAAAAAACTAGTAACTGATTGTGAAATATGCGAACAGCCGGCGGCCAGGGCGGGAAAAAATCGTGCAGAAACGGGGACAGTGGCCTGTGCATACGCGGCGATAAGTTAAAGCTGTTGAAAAACCCCAAACCTGAAAAGTGTTACGTCCACAGGAGCATCGTAATAGCGGCGGAGCTACCGGAGGAAGTTAAAGGCCAGGGACAGCGGAAGCCGGAAGCGAGGAGGCCTTTACAGCTGAACGTGACGGAGTACAAGAATCTCCAAGTGTGCAGCGACCAGCTGAGGCGAGTACAAGAAACCGTCCTAGTGCGGGACTTTGAGAGGATTCTGCGAGGTCTTGGCGCGTGCGATGGCTTGAGGAGGCGAAGACGCCGCGACATCCTAGACGCAATTAAAGCCGATGAGATCTACGAGGAGTTTTTCGGTAGGCACTACAAGCACTTGCAAGACATCGTGAGCGGCTAAAAAGCGCGTCATGTTTTCATGAACAAATTGTTGCGATAATTTACCAATAAAACTAAACGTGGGTCGCGGTTTATTAATACAGTTTAACCTGTTCCACATGTGCGTACTTTACTAGGTGTTTATAACTGTTTAGAAAGTGCCTGGTAGTCGTTCGGTGTGGTGTAGAAGCATAATAACGTAGAAGTAGATGTCAACATACGTATCGAGAATATGCCTTTCGCTTAATAATTGCCTTAAATAAAGCAAATAACCAACCTGAAACACCTACCCCGATCTAATAACATACACAAGTTTCTGTGATAAACAAACAGGGTCTCTAGAAAAAAAACTACCTTACACACGATAGATAACCATCTGCGTACAAGAATGGATTGCAAGAATATCCCCACCATCGCGCCCCAAATCAAGTCCAGGGACCTGGACAGGAAGGTGTTACGGGAGACGCTCTATTCCGAGATTTTCCAGAGGCATCGCAGATCCATCTTCGCGCTGGGCTCCTTCCTCAGGATGCTCAAGACGAAGAAATCCAACTATAATGTGATAAAGCAAGATGGCGAATCGGAATAACGATGCGCAGTTGACCAGCTTTAGCGTGTAGGACTATTTTTTATTTTTGTACTCTCGCCTTGCCTTGAACGTAAGTCTTTGTAGCAACAAGTGATCCCCTTAATTTTGCAGTTACACTTATGTAAGTAAAATAAACATATATGTACTGTAACAGTCCTCATTTTACACGGTTAAGAGTTTTGCAAAATAACCTAGAAATATGCAAACATATATGGTGAAATATACAAATTTATATTTCAGAATTGGAAATCCAAATATTTTCTATTACAAGAAATATTCTAAAATATATGACAGCTAGTTATAATTAGGTAGGTAGCAGCTTTTAATTTTGGTTTTTTTTAAACAAAAAAATGTGTTGCAGTACGTTAACAAAATTTCAAAACAATAAAATATACGATAGTACCAATTGAAATTGTAAACATTATTTTAAAATTAGTTTTGCAAAGAATAACATAAAATAAACAATGATTTTTTCAAAATAATACAAAAATTAAAGTATTATAAGATGTCAATTTATCAACACGATTTTTTGTAAGGGTCGTTCACTAAAGAGTATTTATTAATTGTCACTCAGGTCGTAACTTTTTTTAAACTGTAAGATCGAATCAAATAAATCGCGAGAAGCAAAAATCCAATCTTTTTTTTTGCTAAAAAATTATTTTCAGAAAATAAAAATCAAATTTTTTTTCTTTTTTTTTAAATTTAACCTCCAAAAAATATACTTTTAAAAACAGAAATAAGTCATTAATTTGGATACAATAGATTGTCATCTATACCTATTTATTATATATCTATTTTTCTGAAAAGGTTACAATATATATACCGGGTGTTTTTTTAAAAATTTTGGACGGTTTTCTCTAAAAAACAAGATGATGGTGAATGGAATGAAAAAAAGTTCAATCAAAAGTTGCAGGGTTCCGAGGGGGAAATCGTTTGGACATAATATCCACCCCCAACCCCTCACCCATTGCCAGGGGTAGGGGTGACTTTTGTTTCTTAAATGGGAACCCCCATTTTTTATGGTCGGATATTGTTTTCTGTGAAAAAATAAACATATTTTGTCGGAACTTTTTTTTATTTCGGCCTGTAGTTTTTTTTTGCAAATTGCTAATTTAAGAAAGCCAAATTAAGAAGAGATCAGACAGAAGATGTTTATTGTTTCACAAAAAATAATACCCGACTATAAAGAAACAAAAGTCACCCCTACTCGTGTCCCGGGCGAGGGGTGGGGGATGTTATATCGAAAAAAAAACTCGAGAATTAGTTTTCTTTTTTTATTTAACATCCAGACAGGAGGATTTTGCAATTAAGAAATAATTGCAAAATAAAAAAAATAAAAAAAGCAGACAAAAGATGTTCATTTGTTCACAAAAAAACAATATACGACCATAAAAATGGGGTTCCCATTTAAAAAACAAAGTTACCCCCTCCCCCTGCCAAGGGGTGAGGGGTTGGAGGTGGATATTGTGTCCAAATGATTTCCCCCTCGAAAGCCCACATCTTTTGTTTAAAATTTTTTTTTGATTCACCCTCTTGTTTTTAGAGAAATCCGTCCAGTTTTAAAAAAACACCCGGTATATGAAACAGATGTGAGTAAAACATACATTTTTGTATTGAAATAATAATCCTCGAGACGATTTTACATTTTTTTTTGAAAAAAATTAATTATGGTCGCCAGTTCGAAAGTTCCTTTAGGCCTAATGAATCGATTAGATAAAAAATGATTTTTTTTTCTATTAATAATATTTTTTCAAAAGCCCTATTTACGTCAACTAGCCGCCAGTAGCGTCAACATCAAAAGACACGAAGGCAAATGACTGTCTCAACCATAGATTCTTTTGGTGTGACGTCATGTACATAGGCAACCAACAGTACGCCGGATTCTTTATTCTATCATGTTCAAAGTAAATAAGGTCGAAAATGAATGAGGGAAAAAGTGAAGAAATTCTGTTTCTACAACGGCGTTTCGTCGGTTGCCAAGAAATAGGCGCTGTGACGTCACCACTAAAAAGGTCTATTAAGCACTCGCTTTTTGATGAAAATTGACAGCTGATGTCAAACTGACATGGGATTTAGATGGCGTCACGACGCAGAAGGTTTGTTAAATTTACATGGCAGTTTAAAAACGATTTAAAACGCCACACTTTGACTTTGACAACAATGAAGTTAAAACGACTGCCGAGGCAAACGGTCGCCGTGTAAAATTTCTCATAACAACTGTTAAAAAACAATTAATATTAAAAATGGTAGGATCGTCTTATTTAAAAGGTCTTGATTCTTAAAAGCGAATTCTTATTTACATAGGTATACACTAATTCATGTTTTAGACATGTATGTTCACTTCAGTATGCAGCTACTGGTAACAGAATTAGAAAAATAGTTTTGGAAAAACCCAAACAAATGTTATTTTTGGAATCGTATTTTTAGGATATGAGCAAGAATCACAACAATTATTTCTATCAAAACGTTGCCTTATCTGCTTCTTGTTTAAATTTTACATGACTTTCGACCTTTCAAAATAGTTGTTTTCGTAAACAGTTGAAAAACTGAATAATTAATGGCATCCCGTATTTTTGTAAACATTATGCGAAAATTAAAGCGCAAAACAAGACTTTCTCTTATGTCGTTTCATTTGGCAACAACAAAAATAGAAACGAATCTCGTAAACTTTTAGTGATATTTTTAACAATACGACCAATATTACCATAATAACGTACCACATGCTTAAAAAGTAATGACCAATTAGTCAATATGGCCGATGTATAGTTTTTAATGTGCAAAACTGTACTATATAAGAAGTTGCGATTATTATATTAAAATAGTTTTGAGAAATAATAATGCCGATGCTGGCATTATTTTTGACTGTTACGGTATATTTGCAAAATTGACCCCGTTTGCTTTTAACTTCCCATCCCAGACACGTTGTGCCCATGATACTATGTAGTCTTAGTATCATGCGTTGTGCCACTCGTTCATTGTTGCTGCTGCGCATTTATTTGTTGTTATATAGATAAGCATTGTTGTAATATAATTATTATGATGCATACGCATTCTTTTTAGATTTAAATAAACACTGCAAGTCTAATTCTTGTGATACATTTTGTGTACGTAATTATCTTTTATAAACAAGGGTAATATTTGTGTAATTTTACTTTCGGCTATTATAGTTATTAGGTGACGATCACAATCATATTTTTTTGTATGTATATAGGTTAGGTTTTTGCTGTTGGGTAGAAGGCGATATGAACATCGTCGTGTATATTGTTAATAGGTTTATTAAAAACAAAATATTATACTGATTATGGTTTTCTACTGCCAAAAAAATGACTTGGAAATATATTGTGACACTAAGGATTTATGTAATTTTATATATAAAATAAACAATTAAGATACCGTTTTTATTGGCCTTTTCTTACACGTAGAACCACCAGAACCATATATAACTATACCTTACAGTGGCGCAGCAAGAAGATATTCTTAGGCGGGGGCTAGTCCCCAGTCTAATTTTATTTTTGAGCAGCACAATCATAATATTATCCCATAAAATTATTATATTATCCCATAAAAACAAAATTGAAAAGTGTGATTTTATTAAGATATATTAAATGGCAATCCCCCCGCGATGGCTGCGCCACTGACACCTTACCATTATATAAACCATTAGAAATTGTGTCACTACTGACGTCATATGGACCCTGACTGTGGCCGCCCGTTTATGGTGTCATCTAGCAGTTGTTTTATTATCGCACTGCGATATTTATGTGACATGATAATAGTTTCATCGATTGTTTGTTTTTCAAGGCTGAACTTATTTCAGCGTGTCAGATACTGATACTGTCCATCGTGATATCAATACAATCTCGTGAACTCGACGACAGCCCTTAATGATCCCACTTTTTTAACCGCTTACCCCAATCCACCATGCCCAAGCCAAGAAACAAGTAGTAAACAATGTCAAAACAAGATTGATTTCCTTCAGAAAAATAATTTCATTGTAGGATATATTATTTCATAGCATAGAACATAATTGTCATATAACGCAAAGCTTTTACTTTATTATATTAGCGAAAAATTAAAAAAATATATTGAAAAGGCAACGGCTAGACAAACAAAACGGTCGGCTAGTACATTCTTATGACGTCATCGGTGGTGTAATACATTCTGATCAATCAGTTGATTGGTAAGTACTAACATAATGACCATAGCTTCGAGTATTACTAGAATGTAATAGTAGAGGCAGGCTCCCACGACGCAAAATCTTACACCTTACCTCATCAAACGCTTTCAATTAAAAATGTGAAATAAAACGAAATTATGTAGAAAATATGTTTTCCATATTTTTTTTTCAATTTTATTAAGGACACAATTAATTACAGCAACACATACCTACAATGAAAAGATACAACTCGACGAGAATAATGCATTAAAAAATGTTCTGGATGACAGTTAAAATTTTGTTAACTGGTTTTTGTTCACCTGAAAAATTCATTTAAAAAAACAGAAATTAAACGTAGCCTGTCGGGCTTTAAATGTTTTCTAGATCATGTCCCTTAATTTTCACCTTAATAAGTGCTAACGGTTATTAGAGGCACGGTTATGTGCTATCGGATCTTGAACACTATATATAAATATAACAGTTGACACTTTATTTTGAAGGTCCTGCCTCAAGATCCGCAAGCTCGCAGGTTGTTTGTAACCAGTGGGGGACTGAAAAAGGTGCAGGAGCTGGAGTCCAAGCCCGGTACGACCCTCTACGAATACATAACGGTGATCAACTCGTGTTTCCCTGAAGAAATAGTGAGGTTCTATTCCCCCGGCTACCCGGAGACGCTGCTGGAGAAAGTGGAACAGTACAGTCCGCAAATCATGACGGTTTTGCGGGAAACCGACCTGCAAGAGGACCAAGTACAGACGGAGAACATGGAAGACGAGACCACCGACGAAGAAGATGACAACCAAATACGAGATATACCCGAGTAGACTGTTTTAAATATATTTAGATGTGTATACAAAGTAAATTTTTTTGCCAACATCGTTTTAATACAGGGTTTTCGGTTTTCAGCAATGACTGAAAACCACGTTGATGTTGATATCTGGAAAGAAGAAAGTCCCTAAATTCCATGCGGGCGTCCTATAGTGGTTAACCTAATATTCGCATTCTCATATTTATTGCTTGCCACAGAAATAACAGATGTAAATTACGTATGTATAGTCTTCAAAATAACTGATGTGACATCCAAATTCCAAATTATAACATATAAAACAATAATTCGACACGATATGAAAACGAAAAAATATAGCAATTCAACAATTTCTAATGCAACGGCGTCTATGATTGCATAAAAGACACTAGGATTTACTTTGGGTACTTGATGTCGGCAAAGTTATTTCTCGCGTCAACCCAAGTTTCAGGGCCAAATAGCCCTTGTTTCTGTTGTTTTGTTGTGCTCTGAGACCACATGTCAGAAAACGTAATTGAAACTCAACATAGGAACGTGCTATCAATTCTGTAACACAACTAGAAAACTTGACAACCTTAAAATCACTGCTTTTATGAAAGTAACAGGTCACGTGGTTCTCAATCATTGCTGAAAACCCTGTATAATTATTGTCCACCAACCCCTGCCCTGTCCACCTACCTGCATGTCAAGTTAATATCGATCGGTTCCTGTAAGTATAGTTTGAAATGCCGTGACACACAACACACGGTTGTTCGGTTTCGGTACTTTAGCCACAGATGGCTTTTGCGTCACTGAGAAGTAAAATCCGCACAGCACAATCAAAAAAAGAATTAATAGGTAGTCAACCTAAACAAATAATTACTAGATTACCGTGTTTGTGTTGATAAATCGAATCGGGGGCACGTGATACGATCCAAGATTCCCTTGGTTTTTTTCAAGATGGCGTTTGTTTATCATTAAAAAAAAGTTAGGTTAGGCGTTAGAAGGGCCTCCCTGAGGCTACACCTTTCCTTCTCCGCATCAGAGTCGAGACTCGAGACCTAGAAAAAATGGAGGGGTTTAAAGAGCACCAGCTTGTATGCAGAGCATGTCTTAGGATTGTGGAAAACAAGTATCAGAGCTTTGGATTTATTGAGGATGCAAATGGGAACTTGAAGGATATGATAATGTGTTGTGTGCCTGAGATGGTAAATAAAAATTGTATAGACCTAGTATTATAGTATGATTAGAGCTGCAGCAGAGAAAACTTTTTATGGCTAGTTTGGTATTTCTCAATTTTAAAATACCTAATGACAAACTGTCAAATTGATCATATTTTATATTTCCACTGTCTGTTGTCAAAATACATTTATGGAATGTGATAATTAATTTTGAATAATTTTAACTTTGTGTTTGTGGTCAGTTACAATAATATAATAAATTTATACTGTGAAGAAACCTCTCAGTTTAGTTTGCTATATATTTGCTGGGAGATGCTGTCAAAAAATGCTATTTTACATGGCTAAAATACTTTGAAGAGCAAATGATAAATATATGGCTTATATAAAAAATCTTTTTTAGGACATATATGTGTCGTCACAACCGATCATGTGCTTCCCTTGCATACAGCTGCTTATAACAGTATACAACTTCAAAACGAGGTGCTTGAACACTGAAACGATAATACGCTCGTATATACAGAGAAACAACCTAATGGACTACAATCACGTTAATTTGAGTTGCGTGGTGGAAGAGCTGTTAAGGCTGAATAATTTTTTCCATGGCAAAGACAGCAGGAAACCAGCGGATGTTGAAATGCCTAGTCTGTTAGTAAAAAGCCAACCGAACGCAGGTGAAAATCAGTGTTACGGCCCACTTAATGAAAGAGATATGCAGACACATCCGTTTAATGCAATGAGTGAGGGTTTTAACGTCCCTAGGAATGTACAGGGGGCTGCGAATCAAGTTTCACAAGGAGTACATCTACAAGTAAATCCGATTAATGCAATGGGTGAGGGTTTTAATGTCCCTAGGAATGTACAGGGGGCTGCGAATCAACTTTCACAGGGAGTACATCTACAAGTAACTCCCATTAATGCAATGGGTGAGAGTTTTAATATTCCTAGGAATGTACAGGGGGCACCGAATCAACTTATACAGGGTGTACATAATTCTGAAGGATTGAGGAATTGCAGGGAAGTACCACAAAATCTAGACAAGCAACTAGAATTACCACCGTTACAACTTATAATGCAACCTGTAGCAGCAGAAACTTCGTCTGCGCCAAATCACGCGGACGAAGAAGTTGGACTGGTTCCCAAAACTCAGGAGACTGTCGTCCCGCGAGAAGCGGAGCAGGAAATTCAGGGAACAGCCACTTCGGAGTCAAGTGACAACTGTCCGGTGACAAATGAAGGCGCACAAATGGAACCTCTCGAGAAGAGGATAAGATTAGTAATAAAAATAGATAAAAGTAAGATTACTATTCCGTTTGATAAAAACGAAGATTCCAACGAGAAGGAGAACGAGGAACAGGACACGTATCAGGATGAAAATACAATGTAAGTAGTTTATTCTTGAGTGACAACGAGAAATGCATGACGTGAAACTACACTCACCGACTTAAAATTCGATCCGTTCAAAATTTGTACTAATTTTTAAGTGCGACTACTCTCTTATCCTTAAGTCGTTTACATCCACTTAACTTAACGTAACGTACGAAAAATTATAATTAATGTACGACAAATTTGAGCTTCGCATTTACAACCAATTAGTCCAACTCGTTAAGGCGCATGCGAGGCACGCGCATGTGGTATGGCAGCTCCAGCCATCTCACAGTCGGGTTTTGTGTTTGTTTGGTGTAAATGTGAACAGCACCGCAGAACATAGTTCTCATAAAACCAGTGGCGTATCTGTTATTTCATTTAAAATATCGCAATCGGTACCCGTACGCACGCCACTGGTGGAAATAAAAATAATATTATTGCAAGAAAAAATGAATCTAGATTACCTCTCCACATGTGCCCAATTTCATTTAAATATCTCAATTGGTTATAAAGATATTCATAAAATTCGTATTTTTTTCTTAAATTTTAACACCTTGTGTCTTTGTAACGAAGCCTTTTTCGCATATAGTTGATTAACCAAACTCACATTATTTGTCGATTATCTATCGATTCTGAAATTTATGCAGGTAAAAGCTGGACCACCCTGTATAATCAATCTTATTAATACCTAATATTAAAACAGTTCCAGGCCTCCACCGGGGAACGGCCTGCAAACGTACCAACTGCAGGACACCGGCCAGGAGCTATACCAGTGCGACAACTGCACATTTGTGACGACGCACCTCGCCTACCACGTCGCGCACAAGAAGATCTGCTGCAACGAGCTGGAGAAGAACGACAAAAAGTGTCCGCACTGCCCGCACGTTACCAATCGCACATACGCATTAAACAAACACATCAACACGATGCACACCAGGTCGGTTTGGTACTCGTGCGACATATGCCCCTACCGAAGCACCGATTCCTCGTGTTTGCGCAGACACAAGCGCAACGTTCACCCGGAACTGGGCAGAACGCAGCTAGTCTGTCCCTTGTGTTCGCACCCTTTCGCGACAGAATACCACTTCAAGAAGCACATGCTTAAACACGACGAAAACACAATTATGCAGTGCCAATTCTGCTCGTACTCGACCAAGGACCGCAGTAACTTTAGAAAACACGTTTTTACACATAACCCCAAAGCGGAACAGTGCGAGTTTTGTAGTTACAAATGCGTGTCGCCGTATCAGATGAAGCTGCATTTGAAGAAAATGCATCACGGCGTCGGCATGGAGGACATCGACTGCAGGACCGAAGTCAGCATATCGGAAGTCGTCGACGATATTAGCGCAGCGATAAACGCCTCGACAGGCCTCGTTGGCCACGAGTCTAAATAGCTTTACTTTTATTTCTGTGATATATTTTTCTCTCCCTAGAGCTTTATTAGATGTAGTCGAAGAAAGGTGGCCAAACTATTTACAAAATAAATGTAAATACACGATAAATGTATTGAAAACTACTTTTATTAGAATTAGTGAGCCATTTTTTTTAAACTGGTCACCTTAAAATTATTATTTATATTTACCGAGTTTTTTGTTGAGTTATTTATTTTGCGATTTATATTTAGGAGAACTAATTTTTTGATATTAATTTTGTTATACATCATTATTTATAAACTACGTATTAAGTTTATGAGAGAATCTCCTTTTGTACTAGAAGGGACGAGTTGTAGCGTATTAATAACTTTTTTAATACAAATTTTATAGGTTTGTATTTTACCAAATTGTAAAGTTACCAGTTATTTTTTTTTCAAGTGTTTCATTAAATATCACTTTATATCTATTTTATTAGCCAGGGTCGATAATTTTTGAAACCAAAAAAAAACCGAGAACGATAGAGGAAATCGAGATAAACCGTTTTTTAACCTTAAAAACCCCTTCCACTTCCCTACCTCAGATCGCCCGTACATTATTTTTCCTTTCATTTTTGTTATATTCTCTTCCTTTTCCAATGGGTTTCATCCTACTATAATTTTTTTCCACTTTTTACCATTTCCAAAGGCTTTGGCCCTGATCTATTAAGTTAGAAACGGTTTATTTTCTTAAAATTTTTATTTGTTTAAAAATGTTTGGGTGTATTGAAATACTTGGGCCAATTTTAGAACGCAGCGGACAATGCCAAATGTTACCGCTCTCGTAATATCAAAAAATCTTTTACTATAAAAGAGTTATTAATAATCACTCGGTATGCCATTCTTTGTGAGATTATGCACATTCTGAGTATTAGAGACATAGCATTCAAATAAATATACTATATTTGTATATAACTATCTGTGTTCTATAGTTTTTAATATCAGTTAAAGGAGTAGTATTAGTAACAATGTAGCATTTGTAAAAATAAATTCCTTTGAAAGGCATTTCCGTCTTTGTTTATTCTGAAACACGTCGCCGAAATTAACCAGTTGTTTACAAACAATGCAATACTTACTTACCTTTATTTGCTGGACTTCATCTTAAACCTACTCCAGAGCTTCCAGGTGCAAGCAAGATTGCCTCTATCATTTTCATTAAATACCTACTTCTCAATATGTGTTTGTATAAACATTATCTCTAAAAACAATTACCTACAAACAAATTAAATTACCCTATTTTCGCCGCAAAACCCGAAAAAGCACGCTGACAACAATCGAATTTCAAAATAACAACGTGAAGTTAGCCGCGTTATTTTGTTCAAAAGCGATCAAGGCACGTTGTATAAACGCGCGGTGCCAGAAAATACGCTTATGGGGGCTGCAGGTAAAGGTACATAACCTTCAAAGTTTCAAAGGTAGGCATATATTGCTATAAATATAAGGCAAAGAAAATGAATTGAATTAATGAAATGAATTGATTGGATGAAATTAAATTGAATGGATGAAGTGAAATTAATTGATAACGTCCAGTTGCATAAAACTTTAAAGCATTTAAAATCTACAATGATTATTATTTTGTTTTACCATTTTTATATAAAATACCTACATATTAGGTATAGGTATATAGGTAGGTACCTACCTATCGAAAATATGATGAGCCTCGCAATTAGCATACCTTCAACTCAATATTTAAGGAAACTGTTGACATTCCCACTTGTATATATGGTTGTAATAACTCAATCAAATATCTAAAAAAGTTCTGGTCAATCTAATAATTTTTCTGAATTGCTTATTGCTCAATTCTATTAAAGGATCCCTTGCAGTATATGTTGGTACATCAGCATTTGCTTCTAAATGATCTACCATTGCATTCTACCAAGTTGATCTACCAAGTTTTCCAACAAGTTGAAATACACTAAGTCGTCCATATTTTACAAAAGAAACATAAATGCAAAGAAAAAATGTTAAAATAATTATTGTTGGAATCTCAAAACATACGACGTAACCTCAATTGCCAAGAAAGCAAGTGGTTAAGAATCCTAAAATTCGCCTCTGGCGTCATTTGCGAAGGGTTTCAAGTAACTAGAGATGGGAATTCTAGTTCGTTTTGCCGAAATAGTTCCTTCGGTCTCATTCACCTAGGTGAATCATTCAATTGAATTATTCTTTGATTCTTTTAATTCAGTTAGTCAGTTATCTGTTAATGTTTCTGGTTTCTGGGACTGCCGTTAGTCGGTCGGTACCGTCGTAATATCGGCGTGTTGGGAGGGAGTAGGTAAAGCAAAAGAAATACGCACTGAATAGTGAATTAAAACACGTAGGTACCACAGATGTCCTTTGACTACTATATTATTAGGAATAGAAAATAAAAAAACAAGTAAATAAAAGTATTTATTTAAGCAACCAAACATATATATTTCTGTAGGTAGGTACGTGTAATTCGTAATTCGTGTAACGCGCAAAAATAGAAAACAAAAATATAACCATTAATAAAGTTATTAAAAAAATAATAAATTGATAAATATTTAAATATACTGCAAAATATATATAAAACGTAAAAAAGTAGGTACTTCTTGACTTTCAAGTACCGGTCTGACTAAAGGCCGATGTGATTTCAATCAGTTTAACTGAATTCAAGAATCGGTTTCGGGTTTCATATTATCAGAATTATATTGTTTTAGTTCGCGGTGAATGATTCTTTCCGGCACCAAGGAATGATTCATTTCATTCAGTGAGGTGAATAGTTCAATTGTACTAGTTCGTTCACGAACTACCCACCTCTACAAGTAACGCGAGTGGTTGAGCAATAGAGCGCCAGAGGATGTGTAAAATTTATTCTCTCGAGTGATCGTTCATTTCCTATGACTTCAAGAATAAGGGCCTAGGTGCAAGCAAGATTGCCTCCATCATTTACATTAAATACTTCTCAAGATGTTTCTGTATAAACATTACCTCTAAAAACAATTCAAATTACATTTCAATAGCACGGCACGTTTCACAAACGCGCAGTGCCAGAAAATACACTTGCGCACTCTAAACGCATGGAAACAACTACGGAAAGTAGTTTTGAGGCACGTAGGGAATATCACTGGGGAAACATTAGGATTAAGTAATAAATGTCAAAAGATGCGTTTATTTCAATATATCGCTAAAATATATCTCAGATGTGCTATACAGAACGTTCTACGAAATTAAATAACCTTAAAACTAGAATTCATTAACTTATTCATGTGAATTTAACAGAAAGTATTTGCTATATATGTTTTTGACATCAAGAATTACTATGGTAATGGACGGAATTTTTAGTTAACACAGGCCGATTGTGATGATTTACAAGTACGATTGGCGGGAAACTCATGCCTGCTGACCAGGGTCTATGGAAACGGTACGAGTGAGAATGGGGGTTTGGGAGAATACCGGTAAAGGGGAAGAAGGTGGTCTGAGGGTTCTCTTGGGAGGGTTGCCGCTGTTAGCATCCTCAATGGCTTTCCTTAATTCACCTAGGCCAACTACTCCAACTAATCGCCCAATTGATGTAACGTATGCAAAGTTGATGGCCAACATTGAGAAAATAGAATGAACTTTAAGCAACGAGGTCCTTTCGACGAGCTGGAAGGGCGCAGGGTCGATTCGCACCGTCGTGAACTCCACCTGATCCTTCATTTGATCTTCCTCCCATGCCCTTTGCTCGTCAGGGGGTAAGTCGCATACACGAATCACGGACTGAAAAGCAACACTTACTCAGTGCAAAAAATACAGAAAAAGTTAGGTATATTTACCACTCCCAAGTGTCTAGCGGACTTCGCCTTTCGCACCGGCATGGGAGATGGAGGTGCTGCTGGTTTTTTGCGTTTCACAACTGACCATTTTTCGAAAATATCCTCCTTTTTAACCTATAACGCATTAAAATAATTAGATGAATTAGTACTTACGTAATTTTCTTACCTCTTCCTGTAGATCCTGTTCCGAATCGCTGGAATCGTCTATGATAGGCATGGGTTCCCTTGTCGCAATCGACGACGACGCATCGTCATCATCTTCATCTTTACTTCGGGTTGGGAGAGGACTGGGTAGAACTTGCCGCCTTCTAACCACGCCGATTTTTTTATCTATGAGAAACACTAGTTCGGTCCTAGGTATGGATCCTAGAAGCGTCATGTTTTGCGGATGATCCACCAGAGGAAAAATATTCATTTTCCTATGAGACAGCAGTAGCTGCTTCAGCCGGCCATAGGTCATCCCTAGGTATACGAATTTGACGTCTTTGATCATGAAATCTTCCACGTACACCTCGTAAATAGCTGGAAAAAATAAAGATTAACAACTAAATATAATTAGACTAGTTATATGCGTACCACTAGTGCTCGGCAGCAGATCCGGAAGGTAAGGAAGCTTATTTGTCTGGATACCCAGGTCATACATACTGGGTGTTAACAACCTAGCAATCCCGTTCGATATTAGAACCGCGATCAAAACAGGTATGACGTGCGTGATCTGTGACGTCATTTCGAACAGAATGACGCATACGGACATGGTGTGGGTGACGGCACCGCCAAACGCAGCTGCTCCCACGGTTGCATAAGCACCCGGCATGATCTGGCTCACTTTTCCCTTGTAGCCAACACCTAAGATATTGCGTTTAATTTTTCTTTAGAGTTTAGAGTTGCAAAAGAATTTTTCATGAAATGATTGAAGAGGAAGAAATACGCCATTTTGGAGACATATAAAAATATGTTTGGTTTGAAAGTAAATAATACTCAAAAGTAAATATTGAGGGCAGCTAGAAAGAGATTAACATAGAAAGTAGATGTAGAATGGACCAATTTTCTTCAGATAAGGCAAAGAGAAGTAGAAGAAAAGAAGAGAAGAATGTACATATCATTTCATTTTCTGATTTTGTCTCCTTACCCAACGGAAACCACAGATGCATCAACTCTCCCGTAATCCTGCCAAGTGCCGCTCCAGCCCTAAAATTGGGTATAAAGCTGCCGTTCGGTATCGGTATGGATGTTGCGATGATGGAAAATATGAACTAGAACACAAAATAGCAATATATTAGCAATTCCAATCTGGTTACAAGAACAAAATACTGTCACGGAATCGTCACAAGCGATTGGGCACGATATACTGAAAATTCCCCAGATCTAGGGAAAATCTGCACAATCTGGCAACACCGCACCCGGCGATGTGGCAACATCGCATCTGAGGGTGCCAGTTACAAACCCCCAGAGGCGAAGTCTCAACCCTCTAGGATTTCAAATAACCATTAGTCAGTTTTAGTTTAAACGTTCTCAGAGCAGTGACGGCTTTTGAGGGTACGCAGGGTAGGCGGGACCTATCCAATAATTCTAGAAACTATAAAATAAGATATAAATATTGTAACGTAAGTAAATTCAGTTCCGTTATATAGCAAACATTTTGAATAATATTACCCTATTTCAAATATTTAAATTACACCGCGAGTTACCTACATACCATGTTCCGCGATACTGAAACCACGTGGGTACGCCGCGAGCCGAAATGGGAGGGTAAAACGCATAAATAACCTACGCGTCGCCAACAAAAGCCTCTTAGCCGTATCTCTTTGACCGTTTGAATTTTACGTTTGTATAGTTTGATAACTAGCTAAACTAGCTGTTATATTTTCGGTATTGTTAGTGAAGTGCCTCAGAATCTATAAGGTACGATTTTTATCTATGTATATATGTGTGTGTATGTACTACAGCTATACCCTAGTAATTAGAATATAGATTTCCGTAAGGAAATTACGTCTGTGTAATCGACTTCTTTTCTGCTGTGTTTCGACCGTGATGTGGCTTGATCAAATGTGGCTTCTGGCCACATTTGATTTTATTGTCTTAACACCAGCAAATATGTTTACTTTGGGTGGTGAGCTGTAAATATATAGACCCACGAGTATATATTGATATTATTTTTGGTATATTATAACCGCTTTATTTTTTTATTAAATTAAATAAATATTTTATTTAATTTTGTATTGTACCTTATCGTTCGATCTTATACTACCTCATAGGTTCTGAAAGCAAAGCTAGATATATTATAAATCATTTAATATAAATATATTGACTATTGACATATAATAATAATGCCTGCAAAAAGTATATTTTTGTAATAAACTATCGCACAAAATTAAGACGACTCGGTGTCTTAATAAGCCCAAATCAGATCAGCAGACCGACCGTATGTTTTTATAGGCGATGCATGGCAGGCTTTTAGGCCCGCATGGCCGTGGCCGACCTATTGTGACATTTTTATTATTTCGATTTCTGCGAACGTCTGGAAATTTGCGGTTTATTTTCTTTTTAGTTTTTACGCAATTACGGATTACGTTGAAGAAAACTGAGGTAAATAATGGTGTTTGGTTTTAATCGCAGGTGTAAATGACCTTAAATAACAATTAAGTAAGTGCATTAGCGTAGGTCGGGAATTTGGGAAATAATTATTATAAAATTGATTCGAAAATAAAGGTTGAAAGGTATAAATCTAATTTATTGGTATATACGGACTATGGAGAGATATTTAGACACTTCGTTAGCCATGTCTCTCGTCGCTGAATGTTCAGAAATTATTTCCATTGCCAGGCCTTTACCAAAAATAAATATTTGATCAACGGTAAGAATTTCCACGACATTTTAACATTTGTTGGTATGAGAATCACGTGGAGAATCAAGTGGTTGTATGTTAGAATTCTTAAAAATAAATTATTTTGTTAGCCATGTCTACTTTTGTCTAATTTGGGACAGAATGTTTGGGTTTGTCAACAGATATTTTGATTTAAAAATTTGTCAACGAGCGTCAAAAAACATGAAGCGTCCAAAGATCATTCGCAAAACGTCATCAAAATATCCAAGTTGAAAAGAAAAACGATAACAAAATACAAATTATCTTAAATCATGGAAAAACCCTTGAAAATCTGACTTTGCATTTAAGGCATTTGACCTGGAGCTAAAAAAATGCCTGCGGTGCATTTTATTGATTCTGGTCTCGTATCGTACTTCTGTGCCAACCCGACTAAATTATCCATGAGTCGCCACTGTCTTAGAGACAAGACAAAGTAACAAGTACATTCTACGGATTACGACGAGATCGCTGATTTCAAGGAATTAATGGAGATGTTAAGAAAACAGAGAGGAAGATGATATGAGACAGAAGACAGAAAAAGAGGGGCAAGAAAGCTGAAGAAATTAAGATGAAATGCGACGAAAGACAAAGAGGAGGAAAAAATACGAATAAAGGAAGATGAAGAGAGACAATATCAGGAAATGAGGGGATTAATTAACATGCTGGAAAAACAACGAGAAGAAGATGAGATATGAAAGACCGAAAAAGAGGAGGAAACAAACGAAGATAGGAAGACGAAAACAGGAAATTGATTCAGTAAAAGAAACAATTGAAGTCGAAATTAGTAAGAGCACAGTCAGAGAAGGATAAGAGGACAACATTCAAACAGAAGTCAACGCAGTCAGAGAATGATTAGATGAACGAATCAGTAAATTGGAAGAACAAAGTATGAATGCAGACCGGCAACCAACTAGCTTGATGGAAGACAAGAAAGCGGAAATGTGTTCAGTTTGCAATAGTGATTTATCATTGTAAACAGTTGTGCCTTGTGTTTGGAAGATAATAAAGTGTATTTGGATTATGGGCAGTGTATCACACGAACCCAGTGGCGTAGATTTAGCAAATTTATTTAAAACCCAAATATAAATATATACGAAAATATATACGGGTCAACGGTGTCAACCTCTGCTACAATATAGAAACCACACAAGTTTCACCTTACTTTAGGTGCCAATACGTCATAAAAATGCGTTAATTTCCCTAACCTGATACGCTATAAACACCACCAGATTGCTGTAGATCCCAGTCCACTGGGTGGACCAATGAGACACCACCTCCTGCTCGGCAACCGTTAAGTTCCCCCTGGTCCAGGTGAAGTTGCTGAACAGCTCTCGAACCTGCACCCCGGGGGCGAACTGCGCAGCCATGAACTGCCCGATGCCCGGGGGCCACGTGACGCTGGACGTCAGCAGGATTACGAATGCCGGGTAGATGAATCGGCTTAAACAGATGAGCGCTGTAATGATACGAGAAGTTTCCTAGCGGCTGAGCGTTCTACTTACTTCATTTTTTTAATTTGATTGATGAATTTCGTGGTGCTGACCCAGCGGTCGAAGTGCTGCTTGCACCAGATGTAGAAGCAGCCGCCAAAGCCGCATAACAGCCTGCAACAAACGTGGAGTGGGACTTTTATTACGCGCTAAATAATCTAATAAAATGTTTAATAACATAATCTGGAAATTGATAAATAATTATGATCCCTTGCTTAACTGGATTCTTGTTGGTATATAATGTTTATTGCACCTATATATGTCTGCTACTAATGCTACTAATAAAAATTGTCATGGTAATAAGTTGTATTT
Source organism: Tetropium fuscum (assembly GCA_964058915.1). Taxonomy (NCBI): domain Eukaryota; kingdom Metazoa; phylum Arthropoda; class Insecta; order Coleoptera; family Cerambycidae; genus Tetropium; species Tetropium fuscum. The sequence goes on along the minus strand of CAXKVY010000072.1, from coordinate 1,248,355 downwards.
ACGGAGAAAATGAATCTTTGTAGCCGTCATATTGGATACATGTTCTGACAAAAAAAATCTTGATCCGCTACCCCAAAAACCCCGAGATACACATTTCGGATGGCATCGGACCACCATAAATCCGAGCGCCATCTTGGGGCCGCCATTTTGAACACTTATTTTTACATAAAATTCGCTTTTATACTTTTAAGTCGAATAGAATCATAGTTGGCAAAAATGTCAATCATCTTAATTTTTATTTTAAGTGGAATCGGAGCATAAATGGCATTTTCGTGTGCCATTTTGCCATTTTGAATATTTATTTTGACAAAAATCGTGGTCGTGGTTTGACAAAAAAATCAAATCTCCAAATTTGAACGATTCGGACTATAAATGGCAAAAATGTCCACCATATTGAATTTTCATTTTGACATAATTCGTGATATACGACCTCAAAATTCCTGAGATACCGATTTTAAGAGCAATGGGAATGGGACGATAAATGACAAAACTGTCCGCCATCTTAATATTTATTTCGACAAAAAATTCGTGGTCAGCGACCCCAAAATTCCCGAATTGTCGATTTTGAGTAGATTCTGACTGTAAATGGCTAAAATGTCCGCCATATTGATTGTTTATTTTTACAAATAATTCCTGATATGCGACCCCGAAATTCCCGAGATACCGATTTTAAGTGAAATCGGACCATAAATGGAAAAAATGTCCGCCACATTCAAGCCGCCATCTCGAATATTTATCTTGACAAAAAATTCGTGGTCAGCGATCCCAAAATTCCCGAATAACCGATTTTGAGTCGATTCGGACTATAAATGGCAAAAATGTCCGCCATATTGAATTTAAATTTTGAACAATAATCCGCGATATGCGATCACAAAATTCCCGAGATACCGATTTTAAGTCGAATAGGACCATAAATGGCAAAAACATCCGCCATCTTGAATATTTATTTTGCCAAAAAAATTGTGGGCAACGACCCCCTTATACTTATTTTTACATAAAATTCGCTTTAATACTTTTAAGTCGAATAGAATCATAGATGGCAAAAATGTCAATCATCTTGATTTTTATTTTAACTGGAATCGGAGCATAAATGGCAAAAATGTCCGCCATATTGAATTTTTATTTTGACATGATTCATGATATACGACCCATTACTGAGATACCGATTTTAAGAGCAATGGGACCATAAATGACAAAAATGTCCGCCATCCTCATATTTATTTCGAGAAAAAATTCGTGGTCAGCGACCCCAAAATTCTCAAATCGCCGATTTTGAGTAGATTCGGACTATAAATGGCAAAAATGTCGGCCTTGTTTAATTTTATTTCGACAAATAATTCGTGATATATAACCACAAAATTCCAGAGATACCGATTTTAAATGGAATCAGACCATAAATGGTAAAAATATAAGCCAGATTCAAGCCGCCATCTTGAATATTTATCTTGACAAAAAATTCGTGGTCAGCGACCCCAAAATTCCCGAATTGCCGATTTTGAGTTGATTTGGACTAAATGGCAAAAACGTCCGCCATATTGAATTTTAATTTTGACAAATAATTTGCGATATGCGACCACAAAATTTCCGAGATACCGATTTTAAGTGGAATCGGACCATCAATGGCAAAAACATCCGCCAACTTGAATATTTATTTTGCCAAAAAAAAACCCAAAATTCCTGAGTCACCGATTTTGAATCCTTTCGGCAAGAAGACTAGAACAAGGAGACCGACCTCGCATAAAATAGGTACCGAGAGAACAACATAAATGATGTCGAAATCCGCTAGGGCGATTAGCGGCGCATACCTAGCTTCGGAAGTCTCCGTCAGCCTTCGTGCTTTCCCAGCCAATGTGCTTTCTCAAGTTAAGGTGCAATTGTGCGCGGTACCGCTTGGCGTTACTTCCTTATACGTTTGTAAACCTTGGCTGACACCGACTCTAAAAATAACAATAATTGTATAATAAATTGATTGTATTCTAATAAATTGATTGGTCCAACAAATTGATTAAGTATTGATTAAGTATTCTAAGTAGTAATAGTAGTAGAAATAAAGTAATTATTTTTTACCTTTATTTAGTGCATTTCTTTAGAATAGAATTTTATTGGTCGGTTTTGTTTTTTTGTTTAAAATATTTTTTACTTTCTAGTACATTTTTCTAAATATATCAATAGGTTCAGGGAGAACAATTATAAATAGAAGACTAGGTAGTCGTTTTCTATGAATGTGAGTTCTCTCTGTCAAAATGTCCCATAAAAGTGTCACTGTTAGAATGGTAGGTATTAATTGTAAATTCAAGTATAAACTACCAATTAAATAAATGGTGAAACATCCTGAAGAGCCTCAATACAGGCGAAATAACTCCTAAATGATTCGTTTCCATATATACGTCCAGATACATTACGGATAAGTATCTTCTTTATAAGTATGATAGAACATGCGGGCATATAATATACTCGTATAAATGGAAATGCATTTGCATATAATATTCCCCTTATTTATTACGTAATAATAAATATACACACCTTGCATTGGCAAATATTTGTGCAAATGCTTTATTATTTAGATAAAAAATAAATTATCAGGTTTACAGCAATTTTATATACCATAAAAAAGTTTTATAGCACTTAATCGTACATTTATTTCTATCGAATCTAAATTCTTCAGTTGTCAACTAAATATACCTACGAGTAGACTGAAAAAATAGAAGACGTGCTTTTCTTCTAATATAAGGTTGGTATTTTTTTTTTATAAATATTTCGTGTTACGTGATTCAGAATTTAAAAAAATAAATTAGGAATACCACGTGGCCCACTTCGGGACACCAAATTATCTTTATAATAAATGTACAAGGAATATTCATCATGTAGATATTGCATATTTAACGAAAATTCTCACCTACATTTTTTTCACCATCATAACTATTCACCATCATCACTATTTCTTGTCTAATTGCCTATGAAATTAAGCCAGATAGAAATTATTATTATTAGGTATCTATTACTCATATTATAATAAATAAGTTTAGGTACCTGGCCCAGATTAGGTTCAATTAGATCTGGCCTTTAATATATTATACCCACATTATATTATGTCAATTTGAGAGTATAACACTATGGGGTATTTCAATATAGCAAAGATAACAGCTAGCTCCACAATTTTTATTATGTAATAAAATACGAAATCCTTTAGTCCTATAATTGTTTTTTATAATACTTATTTTATTCTCGAATAACTGTCTTTATGTCATATATAGGTACACCTTTATAGATACCACACATTTGATCACAACGTGTCTTATATTTTATTTAATTCATACACAATGGAAACTTCATTAAACAGAGCAGAAACCATGATGAATGATGTTAAATTCGAGAAACAAATAATGTGCTTTAAAAATATCATTGATAATGTCATTCAATGGCATACTGAAACTATCTAAAAACAACTTAGAGAAGCATATATAATATGTGTACGTTCTATGGTTTCGTAGATTTGATGGACCGTAGAGTAAATTTTGATCAGCTTATTAAAATATTCTTGAATACGAAAGGCATTACAAAGAATTAGTATACTTTAGCATTTGCCAATGCTGACGCCAGAGTGTGCAATGTCAAGTAAACTAACGACCGTAGATAAAGTAAAATGCCAACCAATGCATTTAGCTTCCAACTAAATCGCTACATGTGAGATCTTAGTTGTAAATACCTGACACCGCGTGGATTGCGAGGGATACTCACCCGAGAATAGCAAATGATATGAGCTCGTACGGGTCGTAAGGGAAGTCCACGAAAAAGCTGGTGGGAAAAACCACAGTAATGGTATCCACCCCGTCGATCCAAACCAGCAGAAGCCTGTAGGTGGTTGCCCCCCAAACGGCGGCGAAAAAACCCCTCCAGTAGTTGCGCACGGCATAGTAAGCCGTAGTTATTTCCACACTAAAAAGCACACCTACTCTCTCCATAAACAACCACACACGTCACACTAAAAAAAAAACAATATCTTACCGCCAATAGGGGCGTTAAACGTGCAGGCCACGCCCACCGCCCATGCTGCCCCCAGCATCTCGATTTTTTTACTCTCGTTTATATATATACTGTTGAAGTTCGATAGGGCGTTGCTCATCTTCGTCACGATGATGCTGGCCATGTGTATCAGAGGCCCCTCTTTACCCAGCGGCAAGCCACTGCCGATAGACGCGGTGATTCCCAGCCACTTCACTATGAGCACCTTGTAGGTTAGGAACTCTTTCATGAACACTCCGCGCAGGCTTGTTTTTATTTGAGGCAAACCAGATCCTACAATTTTTTTACCGTACAATATATATATATATATATATATATATATATATATATATATATATATATATATATATATATATATATATATATATATATATATATATATATATATATATATATATATATATATATATATATATATATATATATATATATATATATATATATATATATATATATATATATATATATATATATATATATTGTATTGATTTCTTTGACTAACCAGCCGCCTGGGGTGCTACGAGATGGGTCAGTCCCACGTCCCACAGTATTAAACACAACGGCAAACATACCCAGGCTACCCACTTGGCGAACAGATGTTCAGCTAGTTCGCTGTACAACCACATTCTACCTAGAAACAAATAGAGGTACAGTAGCGCAAATTTAAAAAATATATTATGTAGAAGCTAAGCCCGGCGAGAGGCAGGACGGATCCCTCAAATACCCGACACGACTCCCCCGGGGGTAATACACACCGACGAAGAAAGTCAAGAGCGCCAGAAGCGAGGCTCTGCCGGTGGGGCCCATCAGCCAGGACCGGGGGAGGCCGCGTAACTTCACGTGACACTGATCACATTTGTGGAGAGGGTTACCTGAATTGCGCGGTCTACCCCTTACGAGGCGGTCTCGGCTTACATAGATATTAGGGTTAAAGAGCAATGGTACCCCCTCCTATCGAGGTCACATCTTCAGCCAAGAATATTTACGCACCCTTGTACTATTTATCATCTATCTATCCTTGATATATCATCGTGATTAGTGAGTTTAAACATTTCCCATAATTATTTTGGTCGGTGTAGGTGACATTTCGCCGCTAGATGGCAGGTCTCTGCTATTTGCAACCCATGTAATAGTAATTGCAAAAATAATTACAATAAAGTTTGCATACGTGCGGTAGATGATTATGTGCATTGCCAAACTAAGCGTGCACGAGTTATTATTTTATTAAAGAAATGGTCAATTGTTTTAGGCGTCATGTATGGACTAGGTAATTTGAGCGGTGTGCTGAATTTTAAATGGTCACATCGTCACGTGAAAATGTACGTCAGGCATGTAGCTATAGCTAATGCGACAAAACTATTTGTATAATAATATTTCGTTGCATGTGATATTTAAAAAAGTCATACCTTGCGTACACATCATGATTCCCTTGTCTATCGTGTAGCTTATAATAGCAACGAAAATGCCTAAGAATGCTAGAAAGACCCAATCGTCCCCTAGCTTGGCAAAGGTTTTGCTCCATATCGTCCAGAACAATCGAGTGTATTTTCCTGAAAAATTACACAATCATCGAACCGTATTTTTTAAAGAAATGAAAGGAAGGCCTTCAAATAAATCCCACATGATAAATTGAAGGTCAACGTTATGACCATTTATCAACCCTACATCCCATTAATTGAAAAACAGTACCTTGGTAAACTTCTAGTTCCTTTTGTCTGAGTTTCTCCGCTTCCTTCTCTTGCTTATATTCGGCTTCTCTTTGTTTCTTTAACTGCGAGTGTATTTGCTGTATGGACTTCGTATAATTATAGCGGGTCTATAAAATATTTAGTGTTAGATACGGTAGATAGTATATATCTTTAATAACAACCCGGCGGGTCAAGTGGGTTCCACCAACGCGCCAACCAAACAGAAATGTACGTCACAATTTTACCCCCCTTTTGCGCTAATGTAAATAATTTCACAGCTGATATAAACGTTTCATTTTGCACAATTTTGCACACCCACTTCCATATTTTGCACTGTCTCAGAGTACGTGCTCTCAGCCTCTTGAAAAATTACTATCAGCCCCTCCCATGCTGATGTAAAACCATTTTCTAGCTATTAAAATCGTTAATTTTTGCACAGCCTCAGATTAGCTCTCACACGCTCAAGATAACAACAATTAAATAGATAAATTCGGTGTCTAAGATATCGTCTGTCAGCAACCGGCAATGCCCTGCGGTGTGCGGTGTAGCGTGTTTTTTTCTTTTTTTAATTACGGCGATTAATTGCCGGTTGCCGTTATCTGACGATATCTTAGACACCGAATTTGACTATTTAAATTGATGGTAATTTTTCAAGAGGCCGTGGGGTCTAATCTGAGGCTGTGCAAAATTTGGAAATTGGTGTGCAAAATTGTGCGAAATTTAATGATTTTAATGGCTTGAAAATGGTTTTTACCTAGGGCGTGGGAGGGTCTGAAGTCTGAAGGATATGGGTGTGCAAAATTGAGCAAAATGAAACGTTTATAACAGCTGTAAAATTATTTACATTCGCGCAAAACCTCCCCCTTTTGTCAACCGTAAATTTTGCACCCCCATACGTTTTCCCTTTCCAGTTTAAAGGGTGCAAAAGGTGTGCAAAATTCGGGATAGGGTGTGCAAAATTGTGACGTACATTTCGGTTAGATTACAGTTGGCAGTTGGGGGGAATATACCGGATGAGTTTTTAGTATTTAGTTTTTAGTATTTACAGTGCGTATTTGCTCTGTAGCGCCTTTGCTATTTATCAGAGAAAAATGTGTGTTATCCCACGTTGTTGGTATCCTTTTTTGGCGTTTTTAAAAAATGTCGGTGAATGTACAGGGTGTTCCATATTTCCTGAACAGCAACTAACTTCCTTATTTTAAATGGAACACCCTATTGCGCTAATGTAAATAATTTCACGGCTGTTATAAACGTTTCATTTTGCACAATTTTGCACGCCCATTTCCAAATTTTGCACTGTCTCAGAATAGACTATTGAAAAATTACCATCAGCCATTTCCATGCGTTAGGTAAAACCATTTTCTAGCCATTAAAATCGTTACTTTTTGCACAATGCACAGCCTCAGATTTTCCCCCACAGCCTCGTGAAAAAATACCTTCAGCCCCCCTCCTCACGCTCAAGATAACAACAATTAAATAGTTAAATTCGGTGTCTTAGATATCGTATGTCAGCAACTGGCAATGCCCTGTGGTGTTTTTTCCTTTTTTTTTATTACGGCGTTTAATTTCCGGTTATCGAAAGACGGTATTTTAGACACCGAATTTGCCTATTTAAATTGCAGGCAATTTTTCAAGAGGCCGTGGGGTCTAATCTGAGGCTGTGCAAAATCTGGAAATGGGTATGCAAATTTGTGCAAAATTGATTGCTATGGCTAGAAAATGTTTTTTTACCTAGGGGAGCAGGAGGTTCTGAAGGTAATTGGAAATGGGTGTGCAAAATTGTGCAAAATGAAACGTTTATAACAGCTGTGAAATTATTTACATTCGCGCAAAGTGGGGGGGGGGAGAGGCAACCGTCAATTTTGCACCCCCAAACGTTTTCCCTTTCCAGTTTATAGGGAAAGGTGTGCAAAATTGTGCAAAATATGGGCAAAATTGTGACGTACATTTCGGTTTGGTTACTGCAGTTGGGGGACCCAACTTGACCGACTCATAACAACTCCGAATATACAGGGTGAGTTTTTAGTGCGCATTTGCTCTGTAGCGCCTTTGCTATTTATCAGAGAAAAATGTGCGTTATCCCACGTTGTTGGTATATTTTTTTGACGTTTTTTAAAAATGTCGGTGAATGTACAGGGTGTTCCATATCTCTTGAACAGCAACTAACTTCCTCATTTTAAATGGAACACCCTATTGCGCTAATGCAAATAATTTCACGGTTGATATAAACGTTTCATTTTGCACAATTTTGCACACCCATTTCCAAATTTTCTCTCAGAATAGCCCCCTTCGCCTCTTGAAAAATTACTAGCAGCCATTTCCATGCGTTAGATAAAACCATTTTCTAGCCAATAAAATCGTTACTTTTTGCACAATGCACAGCCTCAGATTTTCCCCCACAGCCTGGTGAAAAAATCCCTTCACCCCCCCCCTCCCCCCACGCTCAAGATAACAACAATTAAATAGTTAAATTTGGTGTCTAAGATATCGTAAGTCAGCAACTGGTGTTTTTGCATTTTTTTATTACGGCGTTTAATTTCCGGTTATCGAAAGACGGTATTTAAGACACCGAATTTAACTATTTAAACTGCAGGCAATTTTTCAAGAGGCCGTGGGGTCTAATCTGAGACTGTGCAAAATCTGGAAATGGGTGTGCAAATTTGTGCAAAATTTGATTGTTGTAATGGCCAGAAAATGGTTCTTTACCTAGGGAAGTAGGAGGGTCTGAAGGTCAATGGAAATGGGTGTGCAAAATTGTGCAAAATGAAACGTTTAGAACAGCTGTGAAATTATTTACGTTCGCGCAAAGGGGGGGGCAACCGTCAATTTTGCACCCCCCAAACGTTTTCCCTTTCCAGTTTATAGGGCAAGGTGTGCAAAATTAGGGATAGGGTGTGCAAAATTGTGTAAAATATGTGCAAAATTGTGACGTATATTTCGGTTTGGTTACTGCAGTTGGGGGACTGCAGTAACCGTTTGAGTTACGTAAACGTTTGGTTACTGCATAAAAACCCCGAATATATATACAAAACTATTAAAATGTTCACTAGAATCAGTGATAGTGATACTGTGGGAGCGCCAGCGCCAGCACCATTTTCTTGTAGCATCGCCCCGATTTACAACTAAGGTCGGGTCTTTCAATCGCTGGCAAGATTTAAAGAAGATTTAAATTTGAATAATTTAAAAATTGTCTGGCCGATTTTCAAGATATTTTTTTTGATATAGCTACATCCTTAATCTTTTTCTTATCAAAAATAATATTAACAAAAAAAATTTTTAAGTAAATATTTTTTTTGACAGGCTTAAAAATTAAAAACAAATATTTAATTATCCGACATTTTAATAAAAATTAATATCGAGTATTACCTCCGTGAACTTGAACCACATTCTCAACGCTTCTAGGCATACCTATCATTATTAAATTATCCGAAGTATCTTGTAAATTTTGCCACAAAACCGGTAAAATTTGCTTAAACTGCCGGTGATTCTCTGCAGGTGGCCGACGTCGATGTAATGTCCGTTGCAGCATATCCCAGGCATGATCAATTGGGTCTAGATCGGGAGAAACACCTGGTAACCTGAGGTGATTAATACCATTATCGTCTAGCGTACGAATGACATTTCGTTCTGTGGCGAGGCGCATTACCATAAAAAAAATGCATTGCGGAAAATGCATTTCTACTTGGAAAAACTCTTCTATTTCACTCTATATTGCCTCAATAAAATTTAAAAAGGCAATGGTGTAGCATTTCTGTATAATATTATGTATAATATGTATAAAAAAAGAAATTAAAAATCGGCTAACAGTTTTTAAATTATTAAAAAATTATATCTGAATGCAAAAATTAATTCCTTTAATTTTGTATTGCAGTTTATAAACCATTTTGGGTTTCTAGCAACGTATAGTTACAAGTCTTATTCAGAAATTTTATAAAAACTGTGAAATGTACAGAGGTACAAAAAGGAATAGAAAACATTACATATATATGTAGAAGCAAAAGTAATTTTTGGGTAATAAAAAAGTTAAAAAATAAATCTCAAATACCTGAACCGGCGAGTATCTCGAATCGTACAACTGCCCAAGGGCCAACTCTTTCCGAAAACTCATCTCACAGACAGACAGACAGACGGCCGGAGTGACTAGATCGCTCGCCGATGCCCACCCTGCCGGACTGAGCTCACGAATTTTTTTCGTACGTATGAAATAATACGCGAGTATTTAGTGTACGCAATAGAGGTGTACACTGAATGTTAAACTAATATTTGCTAATAATAAAGGCACATAAAACTCTTGTTGTATTACAATAAGAGCTGTTTGCAAATTCCGTTTCCCCTTTTGCGATCGCGGTAGGCTGCTAACGGGCGGGGAGGAAGCAATCGGGAAGCGCTTTTTATCTATTTTTTTGTTACACATACGCTGTAAAATTTAGCGAGGCGAATCCGATTTATGCTCGCATACCAAGTGGTATAGTAACTTTGTTTATTCAATGAAATTTTTACCAAACTGAAAAGTGCCGGTAAAAATTATTTAGTATCAAATTGCAATTAATTATCCTCCAAAACTGTAATTCTTTCAAGAATTGCACAGGAAAACAATTAGAAATAAAAGTATAGATGATATAAATGTTTGCACAATATATTGTTCTCAGAAAAAAAAATTCCGAGATATCCGAGCTCATAATTACCTAATACAGATCTGAAAAAATACAGATCTTGCATCTTTCGCAAGTATCTTAAGTGTATTGAAAATACCAGATACAACTACACTCTCTTCTAAAAAAAAGTGACGCACCTAATTTTGGTTGCAAATTTGAAAGCTTGTTATTTCTGAACAAATGGACGGATTTTTGATTTCTTTTTTTTGGTTGGTAGGTAATTATCTTGTCTTTCAAAAAAAATTAAAGAGGTGAAAAATTTTTCAAAGCCTCCTAGATGGTAGTGGAAAACCTCGAACCATTTTTGTTCTTAGTTTTTACCTCACCCTGTGTGTTAATCACGTAATGGTATCGAAAATGGTTACACTCTATATGAAAGGCGCTTCTTTTATGAGCATTTTGTTTTTTTATTCACTGATCTATATCTAAAATTGTCCAAATTACAGCTTTTTTGCCGTAACCTTGCATAATTACCAAATTTCTGAACTCATCGTGAAACAATTTTCTAGTGCAATGAATACGAATTTTAAGAAAAACATTTTTATTAAACACAGAATTATAAACTGGATTAACTGCTTAATACCGTGTATTGCCACCCCTGGCAACTCTAAGAGCTTCTAGTCTACGCGGCATACTGGAAATTAGGTTTCTTATCGTTCCTATACGATCCCATTCTTCCACTAATGCAATTGACATTTCAGCAAGACTTTCCGGAGAACGCACTCTTTTCCTTAATTCATCCCTCAAATGTTCTATAGGGTTCATATCGGGGCTTCTCGCAGGCCATTGTAATGTAGTGATACCCGTAGCTTCTAAGAAATTTTGCACTATTGCCGCGGTATGTGGTCGGGCATTATCCTGCATTAATATAAAATTATTGCCCACCAACTGTACATGAGGTAAGACATACTGCTGTAAAATGTCAATGCAGATTCGGGCTGTCATCGACTGTTTCGGTAGAAAAACATGAAGGGGTGTCTTTTCACTTGTTGGAATCCCTCCCCACACCATAACCGACCCACCATTAAAACTTACGCATTCTGTTATTAAACTCTGACTAAACCTTTCACCAGTCCTTCTCCGCACTTTTTTTCATCTATCCACCATGTTACGACAAAACCTTGATTCATCTGTAAACAATACATTCGACCATTCATGAATATTCCATGGTCCATAATTTTCAACGAAATTTCTTCGAGCAGAACAATCTGGCAGGTCACCTAGCTTTTAAATTAACTTCTAACAGACGTCTACATACCGTCTGCTTACTGACTGCAACACTACGAATTTGGCGAAGTACTTGCTGAATATTTACCGCAGTATTTGATCGATATCGTAAAATCCGCAATCTCAAGAAGCGATCATCTCTTGGAGAAGTTTTTCGAGGGCAACCAGAACCCACCCTCTGAGCAGTGCTTCCTGTTTGTTCGTATTTGCGGATCGCTTCACGAGTAGTAGCTTCATGAACTCACTGCACGAGCGGCGTAACGTTTGCTACGACCATCGTTTACTAATCTTGCTACTTGTTCAGAGTTTATTTGAGGCATCTTACGTAACAGTCTCTAAAACTTTTTTACTGACACTTAATGACACAACAATAGAGTGAAATAGTGAGTAATTGCTATGACAAGGATAACTGTTTTTTCATAGACAATGTGATCCTACAACAAATTTAAAGTGTGGGATAAACGAAGGGTTTCAGCAAAAAAGCTGTAATTTTGACAATTTTAGAGATAGATCAGTGAATTAAAAAACAGAATGTTCGTAAAAGAAGCGCCCTTCATATAGAGTGTAGCCATTTTCGATACCATTACTTGATTAACACACAGGGTGAGTTAAAAACTAAGAAAAAAACAGGTGTCCACTACCATCTAGGAGGCTTCGAAAAAATTTTCACCTCTTTATTTTTTTTGAAAGACAAGATAATTATCTACCAACCAAAAGGATTATAGGTAATTATTTTCAGCCTTTGCATTGGGTACCAATATATGGTACCATTAGCGACTAGTGATAAAATAAAAACATAAAAAGTTTTATCAAATGTAAGTGATAATACCACATCAATATAATAATTTTGAGATATGATAATGTGAATGTGCAACTGATATGTTTTTGTGCCGCCATCGCGCGTAATTGAATTTTACGATTGCCATATGAAATGTAGCGTGAAATAGATGAATGAACATAAATAATATTTTCATTTTTCTTCTTCTTGATATTGCATTTTTATATATTCCGACTATTAATGCAGATGTTTAGAGGAAATATCAGTACTTATTCGTTGCAAGTAGTTTGAGAGTAAATAGTGGCGAATGATACAAAAATAGAGATCGAATTCGGCTTTCTTCACTAAAAAACAGTACATTTCATCGAAAATGTCACACCGTCATTTTTAAGCCAATAAGAAGCTTTCATTTCATCTCGTTACTATAACAACCACAAAACTTCCCGGAAGTTTTTTCCTCCTTTTATTATAGCACAACTTAAATTAAAATCAACTATTCAAAAGTTCCATAAGTTAAATCCAAAAAAAAAATGCAAAACAAATTTGTTAAGCTCAGCACCGCAGCGCATTTTTAAATACCTAATAAGTATAAATCAGTATTATTCTATTCTATTGTTCAACAATGAAGTTTATCTCTCATAGCTATTGACAATATGCATCCTATTTTTTTTTCGTTTACGCTGGGTTTATACGGGTCCAAAATTGCGAGTTATCTCTTGCAGGAGCCGCGAAACCACGCCGCGCGCCGATGCCGATCGAAACCGAGCGACACCGGTAGGGGGTAGAGTACTGGGAATGTAGGGATTTTCTCGGATGATGAGTGTACTTAAGTCTGAATAAAGACTATTTTTTTAATCTCATTAAAGTGCGGGCGGATACAGGTCGGGCCAGGACTTGTTGAATTTTTTTTTTGCATTGCGTCGGGTTGGACCTGGCCGTAAGGTATTTGAAATTTTCGGATTTCGGGCCGGGCCGGGCCTGAAAAAAACGGCCCGTGCAGATCTCTACCTTGAAGGCCTGAAGGGGATCTTCATGGTCCACAATGTTCTTTTTTTTGGCTTTTTCGTAAGACGAGTTATCTAGTTATCTAGTCAAATAAGGCAAAAAAAGTCAGCAATTTTTTTTATAATTAGCGAATTTTGAGCGCTGTCATCTCGGATACTTAGCGAGATAACGAAAAAGCATATCCATGGAATTTACCATGAACAAAACAAAAGAGTTCATGGAATTTATGATGAAAAATATCTTACATTTCGAAGAACATATTCAAGTATTTTACAATACAAAAACCCAATCCAAATAAAAATAGATACAAAAACCCAATCCAAAATATCCAAAAAGTAACAACGGTAACAAAAGTAACAACATGTCAAACATGAAGCACTGTATTCCCTGTCTGAAAATTTTTTTGGGAATATTTTGCCCTATAAAGATTTTTTATTAAGGCCTTAATTTCCAAGATACAGGCCTCTTTATTATCCCTCACTCAACGATCATACAAAGCGTATGTATATTGAACGTTTATCGGTAAAATAATTTTGATGATCTAACCTAATAATCTCTCAGGGCGAATTTTAGACACTATTTATTTAAAACAAAAGACCAGACTACTCAAAATTATACTCTGTTTGCAACCGTAATTATCAGCTTGTTTATTACTAACTGTTTTATCAAATATTACGTCACTAAAAGCGGCAATTCTATTATTTGTTTGAGTTTGCTTGGATTAAATTTGTTTACTTTTACTAGCACTGCGTTTTAAATTTCTCCATGTAGGTGAAAATTGGTATGTAAAATTAGGTCAAGGGGGATAGATTTATGAAATTACTATCTGTATACATGCCCAGGCCATATTTTTAAAAAAATGTTCTAATAATTTTTTCAAAACTAGTAAGAGTCTAATATGATTTTTTACACATCATTACAGATTTAGACATTCATACAGGGCGTTACTAAATTGATGCGAGGGATTTTAAGAGGTAAATTTTCACCAAAAATATATGTTTTTTTAAATTATTGATGTATTTTTTTACTACGTTTCAATTTTTTTTTAAACTAAAGAAAACAAAGACTATGGTAATACTTGTCATCATGACAATTTGACAGCAGCCTACTTGACTGTTTCACCGAAGAACAATCTCTCAGTGTAATAGGACTTTTATACTCTGTTAATGTTTTATAGTTGTATCTAGAACACTGAATTGTTGCATTAATGTGGCACGTGACACTATTTTGGCTTGAATTTTAGGAAATTGAATTGTTAATATTTATTGCAAGAACATTCTTAGAGAATAATTATGAGGCATTTATATGATAAGTGCTAATGTTGCATTGTAAGTCTGTATAGAACATAATTTTACAGCAACGGTGCTTATAAAATCAAATTACTGTAAAACCGATGTAAAATAGTGTCTTATACCATTTCCTGTGACACTTATAAAATCATTCCGTAATGTCGCTTATAATATCTTTATATAACTACTGTGTAAGGGGTTTCTAAGTTACAATTTTGCTCCAGACAACAAATTACAAATATGGAAGCTGCTATCGAACTTAAGAGAAAAAAGCAGTTATACAGAGAAATAATACAGTTGTTATAAAATGATTATAGAGTATTAGTACAATGTTAATTAATACAATAATGACAGAGCTCAAAATAATAACGAAGTTGATTCTGTAATATCAGAGTTACAACAAAACGTAGAACAAGGGATCTTCATCTGTAAAACCGATGTAAAATAGTGCCTTATACCATTTCTTGTGACACTTATAAAATTATTCCGTAATGTCGCTTATAATATCTTTATAGAATTATTGTGTAAGTTACAGTTTTGCTCCAGACAACAAATTACAAATATGGATGATGCTATCGAACTTAAGGGAAAAAGCAGTTATAGAGAGCAATACAGTTGTTATAAAATCATTATAGAGTAAATAAGTATTAGTACAATGTTAATTAATACAATAATAAAAGATCCTCTAAATAATAATGAAGTTGATTCTGTAATATCAGTTACAAAATAACGTACGTAGAACAAGGGATTTTCGGATATGGGCAGTAAAATTCAATATCTCACATTCGGCGTTGAGAAATTAGTTTCAAAGTATCTATTAATAAACGTTCACAGGTATTCTTTCTGAAGATCCAAGAAAGCTCATGCAACACAAAATTGTATAACTAAACAATGTGCGCTGCTACAGAATAATTATATAAGAGTTCTTTATTTGTTCTGTAATAGAATCTAATGACAGCATTTTTATGGTATAAGTGTTGTAAGAACGTTTCGGATATATTCTTAGGACAAACATTGCTCTATAAAATTTGCCCTAGAAACGTTCTTATGATTTTTATATAACACCAAATTGTTAGTTGGGTTACAAATTACGCGTTAAAAAGTTTTTACCCCCCTGTAATCAGAGCTACAAAAACTGTCACAACTGCTATTTTATTGGTGCAAGTTTTTTAGAAATTATTTCAGCGGAGAAAATAAATTTAAAAAAACATTTTTTACCCCAACTTTAGAGGGCTGTACGTTAGAAGGGTTTCGTAAAAAAATATATGAGAGATCCCCCATAATTTTTACCGATAATTAACCTCTCAAACTCACTAGCAACAATTCAGAAACGCCCTGTATAACATCCACAATTTTAACTTGGTTTTGTATAAAATGAAAAAAATTACCCTGTCATGAAGAATATTTACAAGAACTAAATTTTCGATAAATTTTATTAGCAAAACTTATATTAAAATCGATTGCTTAAAATTCTATTAATTTGTCTTTAATTATTTCATGTAACTAAAGCGACACCTCGACAGACCTGTCGAAGTTACATACGTTTTTCGTGAGACGGGTCCCATATACACGCGCTCAGTAGTATTTTCAACACTATAGGCCAGGCAAATTAGATTTTTGACCGATTAATTCCTCACAGGTAAAACGCAGCGGAAATCGGTTGGAAGGGTAGAGACAAGTTATTCTGTCATAAACCGAGCAGCTGACCTCTGGCGGGGGCTTAACGGTAGGGGTGAAAAGTGGTTTTTCGTAATTCCCGGCAAAAGTAATGGTTTCAGAGAAAAAAGTTAAATGAAAAAGTTGTAGGTAATACAAAAATGTACAACTTTTGTTCGAAAATTTTTCTCACATAACCTCAAAATCAAAATCGTAAAATTTAAAAAACCATATTTTTGGTTTTTTATTTTTCATTTCACGAAAAATAAAGTTATCAGTATGAAATTTGGATTAATCGTTCTGTTCTGTATGACGAATACGTAGATTTTTTTATTTGCGATAACTTCATTAAATTTTGAGAAATTGACGTTTTTCGAAAAAATGCATTTTTTTAAATCGGTCAGGAACTTCCTAGATTTTATCTTAGATCGCTGATTTTTTTTTAATCTCTTCTTAATTACACCAACTTTTCGAAAAAAAATAAACTTATAGCTCTTCTAGCAAAAAAAATCGTTAAAAACGTGAGCTGATTTGCCTGGCCTACTAAGCCTTTTGCACATTTAAACGCGTTAAAAAGTTTTAACAAAAATAGGAGCTGGTGTTTTTACTTGTAAACCTTGTAACAACACATCAGAGATACAAAAACTGTCACAAACTGTTATTTTATTGGTTGCAAGTTTTTTTAGAAATTCCATTGGAGGAAATAAATTAAAAAAACCATTTTTTACCCCAACTTTAGAGGGCTGTAACTTAGAAGGGGGTTTCGTAAAGAAATATATGGGATCCCCCATAATTTTTACTGATAATTCACCTCTCAAACCCTTTGGCAACAATTCGGAAACGCCCTGTATAATATCCACAATTTTAACTTGGTTTTGTATAGATTGATTTAGCACTTCAGTCTATACAAGCCTGATGCAAAAAAAGTCACTGCCTTCAAATGATCATAATTGATGTTAAACAGTCAAACAATAGCAAATAATTACCTGTTGATTATCACAATTATTAGTAAATTGAATTTGTTGTTTACCGTTCATATTTTCATTTTCAACGGACAAATCGGTAATGGCAAAAACAATCGAAAGGTAAATAATCCCATTGACAACAATTAAACAATTATAGCGAGTGATTTAGACTTACAAGAAGACACTTGGCTGGACTTTGTAAGGTGTATCAACTTACCATATAATAATAAATATTACTAGTAGGAACTTTGCAAGAAAATGTATCATTAGCTGCCATAGGGGCCCTTTAAACTTATCACATACCTCGCTTCGATTACACTAAGGAATCATCTCACACTCACACGACGATTTGCCCCATTCGTAGCAAGCCATTCGTAGGTATCACTTTTTAAGGAAGCAACATCAATATCTGCAACAAAAAAGGCCTTATTGCTAACATAAAACCATAAGAAAGGGCATTCATAGCTATATATTAGCAATGACCAAACGTCAATTTATTACCAGGTAATTATCGCTAATCAACTTCAAGTGTTCAAATTTGGGATGTGAGATGATCAATCAGTTGGGTAGGGGAGACCGGTGCCAGTTGACTAATTACGTATGATTCCTTTAAAGTAAGTAGAGAGTAAAAGTATAGCCGTCTACCGTGGTTCTACAAGTTCCATGCTTATTTTCAACCCCAACGGTGTATTTTATCATAATTTTATTATACACGATTAGGTACTTATGTCTTCAGATAACTTCGTTGTTACCGAGTTTAATACGAGAGACATAATTGTTTACGTTCCATCCTTGTCGTCCGTCTTATTCTCCCGAACGGAGCCTTTGCCAGGTTTACTATTAAATTCACTTGAAGTCTTTGAATACCGTAAGAGATGTTCAAATAATTTGACAATTTCCACGAATCTGATTCATTTTAATACTAAAATGTTATTTAAAACAGCTTCTTAGCGAAAGTAATATATCGTATTGCCTTATTGCGTTAATAATATATTGTGAAAACCGAAAATGTACTGTGCCTTGAGATATAAATCTCAACAACGGCAACGTCGTTTGATGAATTTTACTCGAGTTTTACGTCAATGTCGATTAATCAATGGAACAAATTTGAGAGGTTGCCGACACGCCGTCTTGTACTTGTATTTTCTTTAGTGTGTTCTACGAATCTTTGTATTTATTGCGATTTAGGTGAACAATAAGTGTGTTATGGTGCATTCTTGTATAGTTTGTAAAAGGGTGGATCATTTAAGTCCGGAAAATGTAAGTATTTTTAAGGTTACCTACAAGCTTTGACGCTCGCTTTGACGGCTTGGCTTGGCCAGGGGCGGCATTGAAAACAAAAACAAACTTTCTATGTTGCTGCAATAATTAATCAATAATTATTTCATTGTTTTTTATTATATAATTTATATAGTACATAATCAATGTGCGATATTTATTTAAAAATATTTTTTTCTGGTGATGCAAAATACCATTTTCATCCAAGTAAATTCATATTATATTTCAAAAAATCTTATTAATACGGTTTCCCAAAGACTCAGAAAGAAGAAAACTCTCGGTTGAGCTGGTAGGCTCAAATTAGAAAAAAACTAGAAAAATAAAAAAAAAAGAAAACAATAGGCGACTTAGAATAAGAAGTTTGAATTCAAAACTTATATTACCTAGGAATGAATAGATTCAATAATTATAGTAAGTTTGATTTACTGTCTGATCACAAGAAGCGGCGTTGCCGAAACGGCGCCGCCGCAGCAGCTGTCTTCCATTATCTCTCTCGCACTCATTGCACCTTTTAGAACAATAATAGATCGGCTCTTCCAGCATTCTATGAATGAACCGTTGGGTTTCCCCGTATTAATATGTCTCTGGTTGTTACTTTACATTAAACATCTTATCATTTACTTAAATTACGTCAAGGGACCAAAATTATATTAATTTGAACCTTAAATTACACCTTTTGTACCTTAATACACTGCTCGATTGTATGAAAGGCAAATTTGTAAAAATTTACTATTAAAAAATTAGTCAACTAGCCCCGGTTTCCCCTACTTACATTTGCATAACAGTTTTAGAACAGGTAAACAGTGCGAAATATAAAAAACAATCTAATATTATAACAAATTAGAGTAGTAACAACGTATGACACTATAATCTCAATATGCATCTCAAAAATAATAGAAACCATGGAATGTTTGTGGAATTCCGAGGTTCGTAAACCTACGCTACGGTTCAAACTACCCCGAGGACGAGAAAGCGTTAATTTTTTAGCGTAAAATACGACGGAGGAAGACAATTTAAAATATTTCTGGAAAACAAACATGAAAATATCTGAGAGTCTAATTTAACTTGAATATTTAGCTCCTATAGAGCGCGATCGGAACTAATATAATTCCCTGAGCAATACTTCCCTGAGCAATATCCCGATCAGGAATCGCAAAAGTGCCCGACGCATATGCGACCCGTAATACACCGAGCTGTTATCCGGGTTGCGGGTCTGGGAGAAACGTCAGCCTACCGGTTGTGCTCGGTTTGAAAGTTGTCGCATTTGTCAGTTTTCAGTTTAAAATGCCAGCCAAAACAGTATTTTGCCTGCTGTGTTCCGCGATGACGACGTGAACGAGGTACTTTAGGAGTACAATTAACACGTTAGTCCGTGTGTACCTAAGTGACGATTTATAAATTAATATGTGATAATACAGAAGTCAAACAGTACGCCTTGTTTTCCTCTGCTCAGCCCTAAGTTTCAGATAATTGTTGTTATTTCTCCCACTGTTATTGTTTATTGTTTTCATCTTGGGTGGACTGATCTGGAAGTGATGATACTGATAAGTTCTGAAGACAGCACGGACAAGTACTGATAGGTATGTAAGCTATGATGATATACATGTACATTGCCTAAGAAATATTTGATTAATTTCTTACACATTTTATTCAATTTGTTATCGCTTGGTAAATTCCACATATTTATATTCAAGTGATTATTCCGATTAAATAATCGTCGTTTCATGAATGAAAAATTAAACAAATCTGACCGTATCTGCGTTTATTAATACAATAATTAAATAGAACATTGTTTTCCACCAAGTAATTCCTATATTCACAACATCTTTGAGTTGTTAACGCTTAGTTTATTAATTTCTAAACTTGTATATGTTTGCTTCTATTATTAGTATAACCGGTTAGGATTATATAAATCGGTTTGCAATATTTTTTGTGTAACATCAAGAATTATTATTGACATCATATTTATACATTCTATTAGCACTATTTGAACGACAAAATATTGCTCATAGTACATGGAAATCGTAACAAACAAGGGGCGTCGGGCGTCGCCTTGCATCAGTCGAGGTAGTTCTGATTTTTTTATATGTTGTATGTGATGAAGAAATTTTCAAAGTGTACGCAAAAAGTGGGTGCTACACAATCTGGATCACCAAAAAATTTTGATGTTATGTGTGGTCCTCATGCGATCAATGAAGTCCTACGCAGGTCTGACCCGGGGTCGCGGAATGACAGATAGTTTGCTATCCCGATGGACATTAGAAATGGTTTACATCCGAAATGTATAATATACAGATGTGGAAAGCTAATGCGACTACGACTAAACAGAATGACCAGAGACGAACAAGATGCAGAAAAACTTCATGGCCTCTCTTTCGCCTTCACCCTTTATTTCCCAAGAGTCATATCATAATTTCATTAAGTAGTGGGCTCGTTGGAATACAGTGAAGACGCTTGCCTCTGTTATCTGCTCTGTTTCAATTGGAGAGCGAGAGATAAACGGGTGACCGTTATCCCTCTGACTTTATTCCACAGACTATGTATTTTGAAAAAGACTAACGAGGAATTAAAATACTTTTTCACACCTGAATTGCAACCATTTCCTTTGACACTATTTACTGGAGACGGAATCAGGAATGGAACGTCTTCATTCTACAAGGCATTCAATCCTGAGAGTCTGGATGAGAAGCAACAGAGATAGGAAGATACGTAGTTGTGGACATTTGCTCCACAAAGATGTGTGGCCTCGGAGTGTGTATCTTGGGGAACATGGCTTCATATATGTCAATACTGGCAAAATCGCTCAAATATAACTGTAGTTTTCGATGGGTATCCATCTGACGCCCCAGAAAAAGCGCCCAGAGCTCTGAACGTCGAAGAGCTAAAGCAACGCCCTCACCTTCTTCGACGAAACAACTATTGCTCCATTTACTTCATTTTACAAACCCTTCTAATATCTGCTTACTTACAACAACTTCGAACAGCTGTATCTCAGGAATTATCAGATCTACATAGACCAAATTGATCTCGTTTTGTTCCAAATTTAGTATACTTCATTAACCTATTTTGCAGTAAAATGGGTCCTTAGTGGTCAACATTGACGAAAACTTTAAAAAAACTCTAAAAGTCCCATTTTTTGGAGATTTTGCAGAGATTTGAACAGCTTTATCTTAGAAACTATTTGGTCTACCGAGACCGAATTATTTTCATTTTGTTGCAAATTTAGTCTACTTAAAAAGTATACATAGTGACTTTTGCCGTAACACAGGTCTTTGGTGGTAAGAATTGACAAAACTGAAGGTAGAAAACTTGGATTTGCCATTACCACTTCATCACATACAACATCAAAACAACCTCATCTGTTGCAAGATAAAATGTACCAATTCCATAGACAATCACTAAAGAGATATTGTTGATGATCCTAACGCTTAAAATAAAGCTGTTGGGTTCGCGGTGAACCTACATCCTACAAGTGAACCAGAACTTGTTCATGTAGATACTTGCTTGAATCAAAAGCAAGTCTGCAAATTTCAGTGTATTCTGAGGTATTCCTGAAGGATACGGATGTCCTTCAGAAGCTATAATTACCCTATTCAATGCACCTTGAGACGGAAAAGGGGAGAACCGAGATGTGGTAAAAAAAAGTTCATCTGAGAAGCGGTGGTTTTTAAGAAGAAGCAGCGTGTTCTAAAAATAAAAACGACCATGAATTAAGAACTTGTGCAAGTATTTATCTATCCCGTATTTTGTCGAGGCGACAAACTATAGATAAAAAAGAAGCCTTGGGGAACTCAAGTTATCATGAAGACAGGATGTACCTTGTATACTAGTGCGTTAATTAACTGCACAGAAACTGACTCCGAAATGCTTCCATTGTGCTCCTCTGGAGTTGAAGGCTGATCTTCTCTTCTAGAATACTCAATTTCATCCAACTCCAGACGTGCTGGATTCAACTCTGTTGATTTGGGAGACAATTTCAGTCGGCTAATATTTTGCTTCTCCAGATGTTGATGATAAAATGCTCGCGAGGCGGAACAGTATCATCCACGAGAACAAAATCTAGTCCATAATTTTGAACAACTAAATCACTGAATAGGGATATCTTTTTTGTTAGGGACGATGTCACCATAAAAATGAGGAAAATTCAAGACGTCAAAATTTAAGAAAACAAACATATTTCCAAACGCCACTGCACCGATGCTACGACCACATAAAAATAGTTGAACGTCCGCCAATATCCCCAAGTACATTAACAGCTACTTAGCTGCTCCATATTGTCTGGATCTATAAAAACGTTCCATACTGCTAGGCACTGCTAGTGAAAACGATAAAACATTGCGTCTATTTTTGTGCAAGTGTGATTTGTCGCCGCTTAGATTTTACTACGTTACGTTCGACTGGGGAACTTCGGAACTGGCCCGAACCGATTTTTCGCGCTGGAACTTTTTCAAGTGCCAGGATTTGATGTGTCTGATAAAATTGACGTCTGTCTAAGCTGATAATTTTGGTAATGGGAGCCATAAATGTTTAACAAATTCCAGGATTTCATATCTTATACGATAGATTTTGAACTATGTAAAAGACAATGTAAATATTTCATAATTAAATATGGTTGATTATGATATATTGTTCATAATCTTTAACTCTTAATCACCGTGTACCAAAGTACCAAAGTAGGAACAGTTGCTTAGATCATGATATGATATTTTGCGAATCGACAACAAATCAGTTTCTTACAGGGATTGCAAACGCGCCCACGCTGTTAGCCTTTGATTTTCCAACACAACATCCCCCTTAGTATACACTGGCGGACAAAATTAACGCAACACAAAAACTCCTAGAAACTCCTAGTCTATCAGCTACTACCCGCATACTCAACCCTTCATTTATTAAGATCACTGCTTTAACACAATCATCATGATTAAGATTTCTTCTACCTTGTTCCATATTCAAAACATAAATTCTGTATATCAACGTTTTGACAACTTATTAATTTTCATTGTTTTTACTCTAAGCCTACTTTTAATTTTCTACCAATTTTTTTACTAGAGGCCAAAGCTTTGATAAACTTGAAAACATGATTATTTTAAAATCACTAAATTTTCATTAAAAATGGAGATATCAAAGCGAATAAAAAAAGGAAATGTTAAGAAAGCATTAGGCTATGCAATAATCAATTATGGTTTACAGTATTTGTGTCAGTACAGTTGTGATATGTCCCATAGAATGTTTCAATGTTTGAGAAAAAACTATCGTCATTGGTACAGCCATTGTATTCCAAAGTTGGGCAAATATTTTGTGTTACGTTAATTTTGTCCGCCAGTGTATTATCTAATGTAAATGGCAAGGGATTTGATATTTGAAATATCGATCAGGATATTTTAGTTTCAATTAAGCTGTTTATGGTCGTTAATTATTTGCAATCGGATTATCCTTTTATACCAAGTGGTATACCTCAAGGATCTACATTGGGGCCATTGTTATTTAATATTAATTCAAGCATTTCTGGCTTTTGGAACATCATTTTATCATTCTTTTTTATATTGAAGATAATCTAAATATCAAAACTTTGAACAAATACTTTTACTTTAGGAACTTGTTAATCACATAATTTAATGTTGTGACGCTCTGAGCCCGAGCGGAGGTTCTATCTCGGGCGCCACTGTCTGTTTAGAGTGCAGACAGTGGCACTTTTCCCTACAGGCAGTATATGTAGGGGGCACGAATAGCTTCTAGTGGAGAAGAGCGGTAACGCCAAGTCACGTGCTACACAGATAGGCCTTGTATTACCCTATCCTCAAGAAGAACACAAGTTTATTTACAGATTTGTATGAATTACATCAGTCACACAGTTATTTACATATCTATACTCTATCCAATGAGAGAATGAACTTGCTTTGCGCATCGGCGACTAAAGAGGAGGGGCTCTGTAACGAGCTACGCAGGACCGTCATTCGATGAAATAAATTCGTAAGTAGGTGATTTATTATTATATTTCTTTACCTGGCCTCTTTTATTCTTCTTAATTGGCGATAATGGTGGATTTATCTCGTCTCTGGCTGCTGCCATTCTTATAATAGATTTAAAACTCATTTCACAACCGTAAACAACACAACTAAAATAACCGTACTTGCGAGACTACAAATACAAACGGTGAATAGGTAGGCAGTAGTAGGTACTTTATATAATTAGGTACCAGGTAGGTATCGGACCCAGGCGCCGGCCCTGGCTACCTGCTGAGCCAATTAAGACGTTGAGGGCGTTGAACTAATGTTCTAAGGGGCGGAGATCTGACCAAAACAGACGAATTTTCGCTCGAGTGCAAGTCCATTCTCTCGTTGGATACAGTATACATAGGTTATTCAGTCTACCTTCCATTGTTTTATCATTATCGTTGATAAAACGAAAATAATTGTTTTATTGAATAAAAATAATGTTGGCTTGTATTGTAAAACTTGGGGATAATATGGTATAAAGGCAAAAAGTGTGGAAAAACAAAATTTCTTGACATTTCATCCCATGCTATTTCAATAGGAAATTTGACTGAAAATCGTATTAGATATGTGTATATACTTAAAATGCATAGTTTTTGAGTTACAATTAAAATACTTACAAGTGAAAAAATATACTACTTAAAACTTAAAACCACTGATTTATCACTTGAGGATTTATCATTTTTAAGGTACAATTGAACATTTTACCCGTTTTTCTTGACATAGTCAATAATTAAAAGTAGAAATATGAGTAATACACAAACTCTCGGAAATTTGTCATTTAATTTATGGCATATGCGAAAATCGCAGGATGTCTGATCTGATCTAGATTATACATTTATAACAGAATATATATATATATATATATATATATATATATATATATATATATATATATATATATATATATATATATATATATATATATATATATATATATATATATATATATATATATATATATATATATATATATATATATATATATTGCAGGTAAACATTAAAAAAACCTATACTAATTTTCAAGTACTTACATATTGCATAACACAACAATTCTATTTGTTTTGTTTAGCATCATGTCATGATAACATACGATAAGAGAGTAGTAAATAACGTATATATGTTTTAAAACGTAAAACACGAAAAGATCTAGACGCCTTTATTTGGTAGTGGGGGTGTTTGCTCAAAATGTATCCGTAAAAGAAAAGCTCCAGTGTTTTTTGGGAAGATAAATTGACGACAGATCTTTACTTATACAATTATTAGAAGGAACAGTTATTAAAAACACAATTGTTATAAATTGTTTGGTATGGTGTACTGATTTCAATATTCTCTTGTCTACAGTCTTTCTAATAAGTATGTGTAGTTGACTGACCGCGTATAGGAAACACCGCAGTTGCCACATGTAAAACATTGTTAAATTTCTCAATATTCAATTACACAATACTATATAAAAGTTGTGTATATTATTTATGAATGTCAAAAGAATTATCGTGCATACAATAATATATTATAGGCCAAGATGTTAGCCATTTTCAAATTTCTTTTCGTCTACTTTAATTATGGCAATTCCGTAACTATTTATTTTTATAGTTAAAAGCGGCAAAGCCGCTCTATTGTAGACCCAAGGCCGGATATGCCGGCAGTATATCTCCTTTTAACTTATTGGAATGACGCGCCGTCTGGGTTTAGTTAAAACAGTCGCAAACGTTCGCCTCTCTTGCATGGGCGGGTTTGCGGGAATTTCGCGAGTATTCTGCAATCTGTAACGGTCATTCGCGATAGAGTAGTGCGTTGGTTGAGATATTCGCGTGTACAGCACTGTATATAAAAGTGCTGTTTTAATGTGATTGTGATACAATATAGGGTAAAGTAGCCTAAGAGTACGCTCCCGCCCAAGAGCCCGCAACCACTATATTTAATAATAAAAATGTATAGATAAAAGACGTGCTGACATCTATTATCAAACTTACTAGGTATACAAGGCGCCATCTGTTTGGTTGATCCTCAACCAGCAGTTTCAGGCCTCAGTAATAATTTCGGCGATCGTTAGTTTACGCGCCACAAAAAGACTAATTTTTATAAGTTTTGAGGTGTTTAAATTATCATTGCACTGGTAAGTAAGCAATACAGTGTCTTTCTAAGTGTCTTGTAGGAAAAAAGCATGTTTTCTATCCATATTAACGTATTTTCTTCCAATTATTTGCAACAGCTTAATTTATTATTTGCAACATTTTAAAAAGCATGCCAAGCCCAGTCAAAAAGGACCCATCCTGTTGTTGTTTGATAATCACCTTTCCCATCGCACTCTTAACATAGTGAACTACTGTTGTGATAATTATATACCCCTCTTGTCACTTCCTCCCCATTCCAGTCATCGCCTCCAATCCCTGGATAAAGGATTTTTTCCGCACACGAAAGCGGAGGGCACAAAAGTCCGAAATTCTCACAAGCGGTCCCTTTAAAGAAAGTCTTCAAGAAACAATGGCAGCTCAAAAAACAAATTCAGTTAAGAAAAAAATACAACTTAAAGACTGTCCTTCAAAGACATTACCAACAAGAAAAATAAATAAAAAAGTGAAATTCACTACAGACCCCCAACCTTCAACATCATGTAACCAAGATGCCGAAGATATTTTTTGCCCCGGGTGCAATGAGCAATTTAGGGAACCACCTGATGAAGACTGGATTCGATGTTTTGCAGCCACTGGTGGCACGAAAAGTGCAGTTTTTATTCAGGCGGTCAATTTTTTGCGATTTCTGTACTTAGTTTGCACGTGCGTACTCTTAAGAATGCACCTGCGTACTCTTAGGACGAGCCATTCTCAAGAGTACGCACATGTAAAATGTTTAAAAACAAAGGAAAAACAGTGTTTTAGTTAAGTTTCAAAGTTAAATCATTTGTATTTTCGTAAATAAAGATGCAAATACCTTAAAAACGTCTTAAAATTCACGTCATACAGTAATAATTTGCTTATTACCAATTAGATTATTACATATTAGGTGCGTACTCTTAGGCTACTTTACCCTAATATCGGCGAACGATGAAAAATATTCCAAAACGTAGGCACTACCGATCGGTAGGTGAACTAAAATTATTTTACGAGTATCTTACTGTATACAGAGAGAGCGCCCTCATCGCGACAAGGATGAATTGTTGGATATGTGTTCGGATTATACAGAAACATCAAAGTCAAGCATATACCCACTTTTAAGATACATGGAAGTGTACAGCCACCGAAACCAAAAAGCGGTCGAAATAAGATTGTAGTGGACGAAGATACAAAAAATGCGATACGTAGTCGTAGTCCGTCCACGGTTTCTTTAGAAATACTGAATTGCCCACTTTAGATAAGGTGCTGCAAGGTATAAATGAAAATGCTATTATACCTAAAATGTGAAAGGCTAATCTGTCAAAAATTTTGAAAGGCATGAATTTTACGTATGGAAAAGTAGACAGAAAGATTATTCTCATCGAAAGATATGAAATAGTTGCTTGGCGAATGGATTATCTTCGAAATAAAAAAGTTTCGAAACGAAGGGCGGAAAATTTATTACACTGACGAAACATGAGTCAACAACGAAGGCTGTGAATAGAGTCTGGCAGGATGGAAAAGTGAAAAATGCACGGCAAGCTGCGATTGAAGGCTGGACAATTGACGCATGGAGCCACATTGCTGTGGCTCCTCCTTATCACTGCGATTTGAGCCCCATTGAATTGATCTGGGCGCAAGCAAAAGGGGAAGTGGCGAGAGTGAATCGGACTTTTAAATTAGCTGACGTAGAGAGACATATTCGAGGAGCAATGGAAAACGTCAAAGCAGAAAATTGGCAAAAAATATGATATATGATATCAATTTTATATGTTTTTAATCTGTAAAGAAGTTATAAATATAAAAACGTATATACATTTTGCCTAAAGAATCTTTCGAATCGGTGTAAGAAAAAATTGCAATTTCCAAAGTTAACAATATTTAAGAGTGGCCGTTTTTCATGAGACTTCTGGAACATTTGCCTAACCTCTTTAAAAAAGTACAATTTTGTCAAATACGCTTATTTTATCGACTCTGTCAAAGCAGTGCTTGCAAAAAAAATGTCGAGATGTCGAGTGTGGGCTTTCAGTTTCTACTCGTGATGTACTTTAATTTTACTAACAACTAACAATCCCCGTACATCGGCCATGTATCCTATTGACCCCTCCTGGTATCTGCGACCTGCCGTCCCGTTACACGAGAAGGGAGACCCACTAAGCAGAAATTCACAACGCTAAGATCGGCATTCATCATCGCAAAATTAATTATCGCTAACGAACGATTTATCTTAGAAAACGCTATCATAATAATGCTAACGTGATAAAGTTTGAGTGTTCTGTTGTCACTTCAGATATACATCTATCTAGTGCACTGGATTTGGACTGTCTCCAAAAAACAATAATCGCCGTCTCCCTATTTTAGTTGAGACGACGACGGTGTTTTGTGCAATTAAATTTATTACGGAAGTGATTGAAAATTCGACGATTGACTTACTGACTTACTGGTGATCAGTGTTAGACTTAGACTGCAGATGCGCGGATTATCTAACCATACATATTATTTTTAGAAGCAGACAAACTGGTGAGAATTGAGAATGCTGTTAATAATAGGGTTAGGTAGTCTTGCTCCGGCGGAGATGCTTTGTTTGGTTGCGCTGATAAAAATAATACTGAATCTGAGGTTTCGCGTTTCTTGTTTCTTCTTCGTTGATACCAGTTTCGTCTGGACGACCCACACTTGTAGGATCTGTCTTAAATGTATTTTTAGTTCATTAAACTTAATGCGAAAAATTCCGCCTATATGCTTTCGGTCGTAACAATTTATTTATATATCTTTATATACGTTAAGAACCGTGTAAAAAAATCACATTTCAAATCACAGCGAGATCGGCTATTTTTAGTTTACTAGAGCCCATATGAAATGTATACAAAGTTCACTGACCGCCTAAAGGAACAATCGTTGTTGTCACATGTAATTCTCAAATTTCTCAATATTCAATTAAAATATCAAATTCGAGAATACTATATAAAAGTTGTATACCGGGTGCCTACGGTATTACTAGCCAGCCTATAACTTCCTTGTAAAAAAATATAACAATTTATAATTTCGGTATGTTGTATGGTTGATAATGGTTCATAGTTTGATTGCTTCAATATCTGATTGTCATTTCCGGTTTAACCGGAAACAGTATAAACTTTGTTATTTTTAACGGAACACCCTATATATTATTAGAGATTTAGATTGCCCAGAAAATTCTAGATACAAAACATGTAGCATACCCTATATCTATCTTTGACCGTTTGCGAGAAAATGGCGGTTTAATATGTTATATCAATCACAAATTATTTCATTTTCGCATAAAACAAATGAATGTAGGAACAAATCTGCAACGGTTAATTAAATTGTGTGCACCGTAGTTAACCATACAACGTCCCAAAATTTGAAATCGATATCTTGTTTTACAAGGAAGTAGGCTGGCTAGTAATATCGTAGGCACCCGGTATATTATATTATTTAGGAATGTCATGAAATATTTATTGTGCATACAATAATATAATATAGGCCAAGATGTTAGCCATTTTTACATTTAGGTACTTTGAAAATATTTTCGTCTAAAGAATTCCGTAAATATTTATCTTAATAGTTGAAAGCGGCAACGTTGCTCAGCTCGTTGTCGACAAGCAAATATCGAAAGCATATCTCTCTTTTTAACTTATTGGATGACTGGCTACTTTTTTTTCATTCGGCACGAGGCAAGTTTCGGAAACGATGATCGAGTCTAGCAGTGGCGGGTTGGAAATACGTTATTTATTGCAGTTATTGTGGTTCGGTTATTTAAATAACCGAGGCTAAATAATTTTAAATAATTGAGGCTAAAAAAGAGTTTGATTTTTTCAGTAATTTAAATTTCTATAAGACGTGTGTAGATATTATTGGCAATTATGTAGTGCTGTTTTACTGTGATTATGATACAATGTAATATCAGTGAACGGTGGACAGTATTCCCGGGTCGTCATCTGTCGCAGATTCAAAACGTAGACCCTATCGAACAGTAGCCGCGAAGAAAATTATTTTACAAGTATTTTACTGGCGACAAGTACGAATCGGTGGATATGTGTTCGGTATATACAGCAGCATCAAAGGCAAGCATATACACATTTTTAAGAGAAGAAAAGATATATGGAAGTGTACAGCCACAGAAGCCAAAAAGCGGTCGAAATAAGAATGTGGTGGAACAATATGCAAAAAAGGCGATACGCAGAACGGTCCACGGTTTCGTTACAAAGAACGAATTGCCAACTTTAGATAAGGTGCTGCAAAATATAAGTGACAATCATGTTATACCTAAAATGTGGAAGGATAGTCGGGTAAGAATTTTGAAAGACATGAATTTTACGTATGGAAAGTAGACAGAAAGAGTATTCTCATAGAAAGATGATATAGTTGCTTGGCGGATGGATGAGCTTCGAAAAATAAAAATGTTCGAAACGAAGGGCTGAAAATTTATTACACTGATGAAACAGGGGTTAACGAAGGACATACCGTGAAGAGAGTCTGGCGGGATGGAAACGTGAAAAATGCATGGCAAGCTGGACAAAAATCATAACGCCTATTGGAAGTGATAGTGATTCAATATCAGCTGCTGTGTTTAAAATATGCATATAAAAACCTTCTACTTTTGACCCCCTAGCCCATGACTAGCGCTGGTCTTCGCCATTTTCCCGGTCAGTGAACTTTGTATACATTTTATACGGACTTTTTAGCCTAAATACAAAAAATAACTAATAAGTTTAATATAATTATGTGACCATTGCAAATAAAATATACAAAACCTATGGTGATGATAATCCGGATCACATAAAACCGGACCGATCCGGATTATCAAATAATTCGGATTATCGAGGTCCAGAAACACATTGTACAACCTGTAAGAAAACAAGCATGCCAATCAAGACATGCATGATGGGCATGCATGTATATTTACCATTTAATTTTATCAGCATTTTTCTTAATGTCGCTAATTGTTGAGGTTCCCACTCCATACTACCTGGGCTAAAGATCTGCCAGAGATACCGCTCTTTAACGCGTCAACGCCGTCAACAATCAAAGTTTTGTGAGAGCATTTAATATGTCCATTTCTATTTAACTTGGCCCTTTAGAAACTAAATACCACTGTCGCATGCACGTGTTCGAGAGCGTATGTAAAAAACAGGCAAAAACCTGCATAAAAGTATAAAATATGTAGTCAGTAGTGATGCGGTTGAATTCGGATTACCAACAAAATACACCATAAGCTAGCAAAAAATGTTATCTGAGATATTTCTTCAGTAACTGTTAGTGGAGGAATTATACATCATAAAACCACAAAAATTAGTTCTGGGGTGGCGCAGAACCCACCCTACAAACAACCCCTTTGGTGAGAAAATCATTATTTTGCTAATTTAACCGTTGAAGATGTCAAAAAAGCATGATTGATTTTCTAAAAAAAAGTGGCCTTGTATTTTTTTGTAATACCATAGTTTTCAAAAAATTATATTGAAGATATAAGAAAAGTTGCCTTTTTCGAAAATGAGTTATATAACCGTTAACATCTTTGCCAATTGTCGACGTATCTAAGAAAATAAGGAAGCAAATTAAAGATATATTTATTGTCTCCATTTTTTTTACCATAGAAAATTATAAAAGTAACTAGATATCTATGGTTTTTGAGGTTGCCTTGGTAAAAATTGATTCTTTCAGATTTTTTCAAGTATATATTTGCCAATTGTTAACATATTATAAAAAATATAATCAGATATTAAATAGATTCATTTGATAACTTGTAGCCATAAAAAATAAATGTCCCTATATTTTTTGTAATTTTGAAGTAATAATCGATTTTTTAAAAGATTTCTTTTAGAAGTACCTACATCTTTACCAATTGTTGAGAAAAATGAAAGATTTAATAACTTCATGTCATAAAAAATTATCATATTCATCACATTTCTAGTAATTTTGAGATTTTGTAAAATGTGAAGAAAAAGCACTATAACTGTGGTAAGGTTATTTGTTTTTTGTTTACATTTGTTTTGTTTGACATTTTCACAGAAGAATTTGTTAGTCAGATTCAGCAAAAACGCGAATTTCATAGGATATAGACTATCATTTGGAGAGAAAATGTACAACTGAGCGAAATGTTTTTTTCTTTAAGTCTCTAGTCTTTTTCTTTAATCCATCCATAATTGGTGTTTTCATCAAGTTGATCGGTATTTTTTTTAAACATAAGTATGGAACATAAACCGAAAAGGTAAACAAATTGATTTTTTGACCAAAGGGAACATGCATGCAGATGAACATTAGTGCCACAATTTGAAAAATCAATATATTTTTAATATTTATTTTCAGACTGAAATTAAAATGTAAAGTTACTTAAGAAGGTATACAAACGCACAAGTATACGCATAATTAACTTCTCGTACCTCACCAGATTTGGCACCATGTGATTAATTGTGAGATACGAAATCCTTAAAAATTCGCCCGACATGCGGCGAGATCTTGCGTTATCTGGTCCTGTGAAAGCTGACCTTGTAAGGCGCGATACCTTGATAAGGCATTATTGTTATAGCGGTGTAGTTAATTGTCTCGACTGCAGTATTTCGCGATGCCTCTAGGTTAACTAACACACTGTAGAGGCTGGCGCGGAACTACCTCTGGCTGATATTAGTGCAACAAATTTTATTAACCATCCGCATCATCGTTTGACACATAACTACATGTAAGTAACTGTCATATTTTGGTTTGCATTTCAACGTGCACGTATTTATTATTATTTAAGTATTTATCCAAATAGGTAACTTGACAAGTACGGAAATAATATAATAATATAAGAGATATAATAATATAAAACGCCCTAAAACATTCATATTGAATCGCACATAAAATATTTTTAACAAAAAACAAAACCGACTTCAATAAAATCGATTCTAGAAATGCACTAAATAAAGGTAAAACATAATTACGTTATTCTACTACTATTACTGCTTAGAATACAATCAATTTGTTAGGCCAATCAATTTATTAGAATACAATCAATTTATTATACAATTATTGTTATTTTTAGAGATCAGTTCATGGAGAACACTTATAAATATTAGACTAAGTAGTCGTTTTCTATGAATGTGTGTTCTCTGTCAAAACTGATGTCCCATAAAAGTGTCACTGTGAGAATGGTAGGTATTGATAGTAAATTCAAGTATAAACGACCAATTAAATAAATCGTACATAATTCTGAAGAGCCTCAATAAAGGCGAAAGAACTTGTACAACTTATAAATGATTCGTTTACGTATATACGTTTTGTCATTGAACTCCATTAAACGTCTGAACTGATTTTCATGATGATTAAGTTGATTCGAGAATGGTTTTTAGCTTCGCAATTTGATCCGATAGAATTGTGTCACTGTGAGAATGGTAGATATTGATAGTAAATTCAAGTATAAACGACCAATTAAATAAATCGTACATAATTCTGAAGAAACTCAATAAAGGCGAAAGAACTTGTACAACTTATAAATGATTCGTTTACGTATATACGTTTTGTCATTGAACTCCATTAAACGCCTGGACTGATTTTCATGATGATTAAGTTGATTCGAGAATGGTTTTTAGCTTCTCAATTTGATCCGATAGAAAATATTTTTTTAATTAATCCAAATATCTAAAAATTAGGATTGTGACCGGCGCATTCGCCTTTTCTTTTGGTATATCTGGTGCGTTCCCCGGTACATCTTTGGGATCCAAGGTCCAACGCCGATAAAACTAAAATGGGACCCTCTTGCAAACACCCCTAATCCAATAAAAAAAGAATTTTTAAAATTGATTTACAAATGACGGAGCTCTGGGGTAACGAACATTAAAAAAAACATACAGTCGAATTGAGAACCTCCTCCTTTTCTGAAGTCGGTTAAACATACAATTACAATCAATTTAATATCATCTAGTGAAGTGAAGTTACTAATTGGGAAACAAGTTGTAATATATAGCGTGGACAATGAGTCACGAGCAAAATCCATGTTAAGACGACAAAAATTTGATACTCCATATACCCTATTTTTTATTTGTTTTAATACACCCTATTTTTATGATAACACTTTAACAGAAATATGCGAAAAACTGATATTTTTGTTCTTTAAATATTTTTTTAGCAGAAATAAGATCGGTCGTTTAAGATCTATGCCAATTTACAGCTCCGCGAATTTTTGCGGGCCAAAATGTCTATTTTGACTGAGGGACAATTACATGTAAATTGCTACCCTGCTTTCTTATCTCTTGGAAAATGATTAGTTATAATTGCCAAAGAAATATATAGTGCCACAAGGGTCTAATCTGGGGCTGCCAATTATTTAATTATGCATTGACGAAGCATTTAGGTATGTATTAACGCTTCTGAATTTGGTCGACAGTTGCGCAAACGTTGACAGTAGTTTAAGTTGATTGGAATCTTAAAAACGGGATAGATTTATACTCCGTATTTGTTCACTCTGCTTAAATATAAAGCCTTGAACGGAAACAGGTAATCATTTGAAATTATAATACTGAATTTGTCAATAAAAGTGGTTATAGACATATTATGCATGGGATGGGATAACCAGCGGTAGCAGATCGCAGATGCCAGTAGGGTACTGGCAAAATTAATTTGCCTTTTTTAATTACTTTTTTTTTTGTTTCAGGCTACCTACTATGAAAACTTTCGCAGTGTATTATTATGTCCGTGAAGATTTAAACCAGTTGGGAAATTGAGTGCTGTGCGTGCAATTTTTTGAGATTAGTGTAACTTTTAGGCAAAAATGGACAAAATTGATACCGTGGACGAGCGCGCCAACCAAAAATATGGACTGGGATATCAGAATACCTTGGTGAGTGCTATTTTCAGCTGTTTTACATATTTCGACGCGTGTTTCGGTTCCAACGTTCATATCACCATGGAACTGAAAATTTCCTACATCGAAAACACAAGTTAGCCGAGCGATTTTTCCACAAATCCGACGCGGATTTTGCCATAATGGCAGTTTGCCAAAATGTCTAAATTTTACGTTTACTTCGAAAATACAAGGTACTAAAATAACCGATAAGAAAATATTAATTTTTACTTAATCCGACGCGAGTTTCACTTCCAAAGTTGTCATAACTAATAAAGTGAAAATGTCTTAAATTTGGCTTCATCAGTTGGCTTGATCTATGCCGTACTCCGTATATAACTAATAAAGTGCACATGCATAAATGTTCAATTACACATCGAAAAAACAAGATATCAAATATCCGGCATTAAAATAACGATGTTTACATATTAGACGCGGATTTCGCATTCAAATTTGGCATCACCAGGCAACTCAAAATGCCTATATCGTACATTTACATCGAAAGTATGAGTCGAAAATACAAGATACCAAATAACCGATACGATCATATCAATTTTGATATATTCCGACGCGAATTCTGCCTCCAAAGTTGCCATTATCGGGCAAATGAAAATCCATATGGTACATGGCTATTTACATCGAAAATACGATCTACCAAATAACCGACATGAAAACACATTTTTACTTATTCCGACGCGAGCTTCACCCCCCAAATTGTCATTATTAAGAAAGAGAAAATGTCTACATTCTGAATTTACCTCAATACAAGATGTCAAATAACCGACACGAAAATATCAATTATGTTTACATGTAATATTCCGACGCGGAATTTGCCTCCAAAGTTGCCATTATCGGGCAACTAAAAATTGTGATTTGTTAAAAATTGTAATTTGTAAAAAATATCAAATAACCGACATGAAAATAATAATTATAACATTATCCGACGCGATTTTTGCCTCCAAAGTTGCCATTATTGTGCAACTAAAAATGCCTAATTTGTACGTTTACATCTAAAATACAAGATACGATATAGCCGACATGAAATACCAATATTTAGCCAAATGGTCTACACGAAAATATTAATTATTACATATTCCGACGCGGATTTTGCCAACAAACTTGCCATTATCGGGCAACTAAAAATGCCTAAATTGTACGTTTACATTGAAAATACAAGATACCAAATAACCGACACGAAAATATAAATATCTACTTATTCCGACGCGAGTTTCGCCTCCAAAGTTGTCATAAGTAAAAATGTGAAAATTGCTACATTTTGAACTTACATCGAAAATACAAGCCAAATACCAAATAACCGATACGAAAATAGCAATTATTACATGTTCCGACGCGATTTTTGCCCTCAATGTTGCCATTGTCGGGCAACTAAAAATGCCTAAATTGTACGTTTACATTGAAAATACAAGATACCAAATAACCGACACGAAAATATAAATTTTTACTTATTCCGACGCGAGTTTCGCCTCCAAAGTTGTCATAAGTAAAAATGTGAAAATGGCTACATTTTGAACTTACATCGAAAATACAAGCCAAATATCAAATAACCGATACGAAAATAGCAATTAATACATGTTCCGACGCGATTTTTGCCCTCAATGTTGCCATTGTCGGGCAACTAAAAATGCCTAAATTGTACTTTTACATTGAAAATACAAGATACCAAATAACCGACTCGAAAATATAAATTTTTACTTATTCCGACGCGAGTTTCGCCTCCAAAGTTGTCATAAGTAAAAATGTGAAAATGGCTACATTTTGAACTTACATCGAAAATACAAGCCAAATATCAAATAACCGATACGAAAATAGCAATTAATACATGTTCCGACGCGATTTTTGCCCTCAATGTTGCCATTGTCGGGCAACTAAAAATGCCTAAATTGTACTTTTACATTGAAAATACAAGATACCAAATAACCGACACGAAAATATAAATTTTTACTTATTCCGACGCGAGTTTCGCCTCCAAAGTTGTCATAAGTAAAAATGTGAAAATGGCTACATTTTGAACTTACATCGAAAATACAAGCCAAATATCAAATAACCGATACGAAAATAGTAATTAATACATGTTCCGACGCGATTTTTGCCCTCAATGTTGCCATTGTCGGGCAACTAAAAATGCCTAAATTGTACGTTTACATTGAAAATACAAGATACCAAATAACCGACACGAAAATATAAATTTTTAGTTATTCCGACGCGAGTTTCGCCTCCAAAGTTGTCATAAGTAAAAATGTGAAAATGGCTACATTTTGAACTTACATCGAAAATACAAGCCAAATATCAAATAACCGATATACGAAAATAGCAATTAATACATGTTCCGACGCGATTTTTGCCCTCAATGTTGCCATTGTCGGGCAACTAAAAATGCCTAAATTGTACGTTTACATTGAAAATATAAGATACCAAATAACCGACACGAAAATATAAATTTTTACTTATTCCGACGCGAGTTTCGCCTCCAAAGTTGTCATAAGTAAAAATGTGAAAATGGCTACATTTTGAACTTACATCGAAAATACAAGCCAAATATCAAATAACCGATACGAAAATAGCAATTATTACATGTTCCGACGCGATTTTTGCCCTCAATGTTGCCATTGTCGGGCAACTAAAAATGCCTAAATTGTACGTTTACATTGAAAATACAAGATACCAAATAACCGACACGAAAATATAAATTTTTACTTATTCCGACGCGAGTTTCGCCTCCAAAGTTGTCATAAGTAAAAATGTGAAAATGGCTACATTTTGAACTTACATCGAAAATACAAGCCAAATATCTAATAACCGATACGAAAATAGCAATTAATACATGTTCCGACGCAATTTTTGCCCTCAATGTTGCCATTGTCGGGCAACTAAAAATGCCTAAATTGTACGTTTACATTGAAATTACAAGATACCAAATAACCGACACGAAAATATAAATTTTTACTTATTCCGACGCGAGTTTCGCCTCCAAAGTTGTCATAAGTAAAAATGTGAAAATGGCTACATTTTGAACTTACATCGAAAATACAAGCCAAATATCAAATAACCGATACGAAAATAGCAATTATTACATGTTCCGACGCGATTTTTGCCCTCAATGTTGCCATTGTCGGGCAACTAAAAATGCCTAAATTGTACGTTTACATTGAAAATACAAGATACCAAATAACCGACAAGAAAATATAAATTTTTACTTATTCCGACGCGAGTTTCGCCTCCAAAGTTGTCATAAGTAAAAATGTGAAAATGGCTACATTTTGAACTTACATCGAAAATACAAGCCAAATATCAAATAACCGATACGAAAATAGCAATTATTACATGTTCCGACGCAATTTTTGCCCTCAATGTTGCCATTATCGGGCAACTAAAAATGCCTAAATTGTACGTTTACATCGAAAATACGAGATACGATATAACAGACATGATATACCAATTTTTATATATTTCGACACGACTTTCGCCTTCGAAATTGTGAAAACTGAGAAAGTGCAAATGCAAAATACATTTGCATTGAAAATGCAAGATGCGAAACCGCCGACACGAAAATACCAATAATTATTACATATTCCTACGCGGATTTCGCATTCAAAGTTACCGTCACCGGGCAACTGAAAATACAGGATAACCGATACGGAAATACAATTTTTCTATATATTATCACCCTCGTTATCACCTCTAAAGTTGCCGTCGCCGACGAAAACAAAAATGTAAGTTTCGACGTCTCGACTCAAGTTTCGCCTCCCATGTTTTGATTATCAGGATACTAAGAATTGCTAAATTCTGCTTCTTGAACGGTATTTACGAATGTTGTTCAGTCCAGTTTACCAGCGCCACGCACTCGAGTGCGCATGCCCAGAAAAAACAGGCAACGCGACCCCTTCGCGCATTATTAAGAATATTATTATGAGTTGTCTACATTGTCTACAATGTCTACATGTTGTTAGATTCATTATGAATTGTCAGAGTTGTCTCTGTTATTCAGAAATGTTAAGTTGGCATGTGTAATAAAAGTAATACTTGTGACTGAATGGTGGAAATTTAATACAGTCCACACCCAAGTGAAATTATGTACGGAAGAGGGTAAGGTAATAAGTTTTTACTCTGATGCATAAAACAAATGTATTAAAATTAAATGAGGATTTTCAATAATGAGAATATCGATTTTTCACCCTTTTTTTAGCCATTTTTAACAAATTTGTTTTTGACGGCACGATGCAAATAGTTATGCGAGTATCTTATATCATTACTTAGCCGTAAATGAGGCACTTTTCATCAATCAAAATAGATGCGAAATAAAAATTCCAAATAATTTTTCCCCGTAAACATGTCAAGATCCTCTACACATAGTAAAGTGCTAATGAGAAAATGAGGTTCAATTAATTAACGCTCTTATAAACAGATTTTACAGATGGGTAAATAATACACGATCTGCTGCAAACAAATCGCTCATGTACCAATAAATCAAATCAATATAGTTAGTAATAAATCATGTACAGGGTGTCTCTTAAAATCGATACCCCCTAATCTCACTTATCCTCCGCCGATTTAACTGTTATATAATCATTCCCCTTCTTCATTAGATTACTAAAAACTGATTACATCATGGATGTCAAGTATATAAAACAGAAAACCTATCAAGGCAGCCATGAAGACAATGCATTGTTTATTATGGAGAGACGTCATCCTGTATTCTGAGATATTAGCGTAAAAAATACAAGAATAACTGTTTGGTTTGCAGAAAATATCTACTCAGAGCAGAGACTTATTATTATTATTATTAAAACCAGGTTTTATCATTCGAGAACCGTATATGCCCCGGCAACTTTTGACAAGGACGTCATGTAAACGACGAGTAAACGCGACCACGAACGAACATGTGATGGATATAAATAATATGATATGCAATGATTTTAGTTAAATATATCAAGTCAGCATGACTTATTGATGAAACTTACCCTTTTAACAGCTAAATTGGGCATTTGTTTAAAAATATTACTTAGTATATAATGGTTTAAATTCTGCTGATGGTCCTTCTATTATTTAAAAAAAATATATCTGACCCTGAGGTGGTTTTCCACAAACACTGAATACTATGCTCGACGTGCGTTTCGCCAACCAAGTTCGTATCATCAGGAGATGATTAAGACCAGTTTTAATCATCTCCCGATGATGCCAACTTGCTTGGCGAAACGCGCGACGAGTATAGTATTCAGTTTTTGGTGTTTATGGAAAACCATGTCAGTGTCAGGTTTCACATCTTCAAGAAAATTTTATCTGAAATTTTAATTGTTATTGTTCTAGATGAAACAACCGATGTGACTAATTTAAGTCGACTGTCTCCATTATTTAAAAAAAATATCCGACACTGACGTGGTTTTCCACAAACACCGAAACACTGAACACTATACGCGACGCGCCTTTCGATGATTAAAACTGGTTTTAATCATCTCCCGATGATGCCAACTTGGTTGGCGAAAGGCGCGTCGAGTAGAGCATTCGGTTTTTGGTGTTTGTGTAAAACCATGTCAGTGTCAGTTTCACATCAAAGGTTCCAACCCTCTTCAGGAAAATTTTATATGAAATTTTAATTGTTATTGTTCTAGATGAAACAACCGATGTGAATAATTTAAGTCGACTGTCTCCATTATTTAAAAAAAATATCCGACACTGACGTGGTTTTCCACAAACACCGAAACACTGAACACTATACGCGACGCGCCTTTCGATGATTAAAACTGGTTTTAATCATCTCCCGATGATGCCAACTTGGTTGGCGAAAGGCGCGTCGAGTAGAGCATTCGGTTTTTGGTGTTTGTGTAAAACCATGTCAGTGTCAGTTTCACATCAAAGGTTCCAACCCTCTTCAGGAATATTTTATATGAAATTTTAATTGTTATTGTTCTAGATGAAACAACCGATGTGAATAATTTAAGTCGACTGTCTGTAGTAATACGCTACGCAATATTCTAAGAATTCGAATTCTAACAATTGTTTCCCTTATTTGAATTGTCACCGCACGCCACTGCAATATCCTCCGCCTACACTGACCCACACAAACCAGATATTTCGCGGATAAAAGAATTTAAAAAAAGTGTTAAATTCCGCATAAAATCGCTTCTGTATTGGGTGCCAATTAGCACATTTAAAGAATTCAAATTTGAAAGGTTAACGAAAGTGAACGTCACAAAAAAAATAGCGAAACAGCCGGCGAAAAAAAACAAGCTCTCATAGCAGCAGCAAAGCGGCGATGACTTGTTTCAAGGATTTCACTCGACATTTTTCGCGCAAATTAAATCTATCGTCAACTAGATAAATTCCGATGTTATCAAATCTCTTTTATGGCCCATCGATCATTTTTATGCGTAACTTGTACGGAAATCTTTTCCTCTTGATACCATAATCCCTTTTATTGCCGTTTATAGACCGTACAAATGCTCAGCAAAGATTATGGGAATATGCGTTGATGAGCGCCGATAGTCCATAGGCAAAGTATACATTATTTTTAACGTAAAAAATATATCTGTTCATATCTGTAGGAAATTCGCAAAGCGCAATGGGTCCTGACCCACTGTTATTTGTTATATATTAGTTTATACCTTATTTTATGAGAAAACGCCACACCTCTATGTCAGATGTCGGCGATCTGCGTCGGACTGATAGTCCAAGCGTCAGGTAAATTATTGTGACAACATCGCCTACCCAGTGAGCATTTTATTCCTAAAAGGGAATATTATATTAATATTATATTAATATTATATTTTTTATCTTATTTTTACTGTTGGTTATTCTTAAGTGCTTCCTTACATTTGAGAAATAAATTTTTTTTTATTTGCCCTAAATATTTTCTAGTTCTTGGGGATTTAATTATAACATCTTATTTAAGGGTATTTTAGATATATTAGGAAAATAGTTCAATCAAGGAAATTTATTAAAATCCAGGACCCCAGCAGCATGGTGACGTCATTATTACGTTATTTTAAGGTGATTCTAGG
Source organism: Tetropium fuscum (assembly GCA_964058915.1). NCBI lineage: Eukaryota > Metazoa > Arthropoda > Insecta > Coleoptera > Cerambycidae > Tetropium > Tetropium fuscum. Next base: position 1,205,853 of record CAXKVY010000072.1, on the reverse strand, counting down.
TCTAAGACGTCAAGTGACCGCTATGAAGCCGAATATATGGCGTCATTTCTATGTCGACATTAAAACATCAATTTTTTCTCGTCATTCGCTGCCAGATGTAGAAATTTTTGAAAATATAATAAATACTATCTTTTTACGTATTTATTAAGTATAAAACACATAATTTGCTATTTGTCTTATGTGCTATAAATATCCATTTGACAACGCATCGCTGGGGACACGTGACTAAAATTAGCCAATAGAATGCTATGTTGGACATGGTTGCTGGACACGAAAACCATAATAGTTTTCGTCTGTTTTGTAGTTTTTACTGTTTTCCCTACATGTATTTTGGAAATGACGTCAATTAAACGTCAGGTATTGACGTCATTTGGCTGTTACTTTTTCTCGTCATTTTGACGTCTCTTTTGTAGTTCTTTTAACGTGTTTATGTCCTAAAAACTGACGAAATAAATACGTCATAATGACGAGCTGCCTGGGGAGTAACAAAACATAATCTACGAAAATAAACAAATGCATTTTTGGGGATTTTTTCGAAAAGTCCTGAATTTGAGGATTTTTGAAAATCGACTGGGGAAATTGAGCCGCACGATCTGGCAACCTTGATTAGGATAGTGGCATTAGTCCTATAATCTTTTTGGTATGGTATTTTGTTATTATACTGTTTGTTTAAATATGGTGTTAATGTGTTATTGGAAGCGCGATATATGTGAACATGACTTATAATAAAAATTGTGAAAAGGGACAGAGACCCAGAGGATGGATGTGTGTCGTTGGCGACGTCATTTATTTTGCGTCAAAAACCACACAAAATATTGAGTGACGTCACAATGTGACCCTAAAAAGGCATTGTGTGATCTTTTACACGATGTAGGAATTGAATTCCTACATGTATTGAATTACACCTGCAAATTCGATAAGATAGCTATGGTCATTCCCCAATACCTCCACCAGGTGTAGACTAGTTTCGAGCTGTTTTGGCTCTCATCAGTACACCGTAGGTAGAGGAATTAATGAATGACCAAAACTATCAAAACAGTCAAACAGACTAAGCAGTAATGTGCAAGCGAGGGATACCAGACCCCTCTAGCGGTCAGTTGCTACTACTCATCAGACATTACTAAGTAAAGTCTTTGACAAGCAGCTATATCAATGGCTCTTATATCAATTTTATTATTAATGTAATAGGTAAGTGTATGAAATTGTTATTTATAAAAAAATTTGAAGCCTTATTAGAAGCAAGAACAATTACTAATTATAATAGATAGATACTGTAACTGTAAAATTATTGCGCGCCGGCTATACAAATTAAAGAATCATTCCTTGGATTTATCGAGATGCAGGAACAGACTTCGTAGAGTTTCGAAAAAATTGTCTTGTTGGCCATTTTAGATTTTAGGGATGTACATTGTACATGGAAATATTTTGAAATTCCATAGGGACCTCACTAAAATTCGCTGAAATATTTAGTGCCCATGCCATATTTTCTGTACACATTTCTATTGTTTCATGTTTCTTGTTAATCGCTTCCTGTATTATTGGAGTGAGTTGCCGTGGTAAGCCCTGTCTGTCCATATTATATGTAACACTTACTGATCTGCTGTCGAGACGTATATCCATATCAATTTATGTTCATTTTTAACTATCACGTATCTAAAGACGAGCAAATACCGCACATCCTATTCCAAGACAAGTCAAGGTTGCCGTACCATTTACAGGTGTATTGTTATTTTATATTATATGGAGTGTATACTTTCTAGTTAACATGTCGTTCATAATTATTGTCGAAGCGTTTTAGAGATGGCTAGACATTAAACTTATGTCGTGATGATTTTTTTAACTTTACAAACCTCCATTTCAGGCTTTAATCTCTGAATCCAGACTCTAAACTCTCAAATCAGGCCTTTAATCTCTGAATTCGAAACTCTGAACTTATGAATTTATGCCTAAACAAGATTATATAGGATTTTACTTAACTGACTCACGATGTATGTGTTCTGCTATATATGTATTTATATTTTTATATATTTATTTTGGCAAACATCTTCCTCTAATGACGTTCCCGCTTAAACTGGATTTATATGTTTATGATCAAAAATAAGAAAAGATTGCCATTGACGAAATCGTCAATATGGAGACAATTGTTGGAGTTTTGTCCAATCATGACGAACTGTCAGAAATAACTTCTTTACAAAATATAGCAGATATGAAGGATTTGGATTATAATACCAAAAAGAAAACTCAGGAAGATTACAAAGAATATGCGGTTAAAACAATTTGTAGTTCAACTGCGAGGGTGATTTGACTTACTGAAAAAATTTGTTCAGCCGACATAACTTTTAAAGAAGCACCTTGTAATGTAACCAACCCGGGTCGGTTCAACATAATAATCAGAGAAACACATGGCCGAGGTACGTGATCGTCAAAAGAGAAAATACCTACCCTACGTTGTATTTAATTTAAATTAACCCTGTCCGAGATGCACTGGTTACTAACGAAAAGCGGGAGTTTTGAGATGAAAAAGAAAAGAGCATTTTAATACACCTACTGATTTATTTAAACAGGTATTCAATTTATGAACAATATAAAATAAGTACATGCCGTACTCAGCCTTGAATTCACGAGGGGAAGGAGCACGGCATAGAAACCCTCGATCTCTATTCAAAAGAATCGCAAAAATGCTGTTGGAAATTTAGGTGAAAGTAAAATGAAAACTTACAAGGGTTCCCATACTTGTGGTTTAACCTACAATCATTCTCAAGATAAAAAACTGAAGAGTTTGTTGTTAGTTAGCCGACTTTCGTCAGAAGGTCCCATACGGGAGGCAACTAGCGTGTTTGCCCAGGCACTGGGGAAAAGTGTTAATAAATTCAACAAGGCACAAACATTCATCATCTCATACAATAAGCGGCAATTAAGTCACTGTTGTAAGCAAAACGCATAAGTACGGAAAACCTACTCGTAGCCATGAATGAACAAAAAAGGTCAACAACATTACTTAGATCGAACTGAATAAAACAAAATAAAATAACCTTAAAACAGAATGAGCTGAACACACCAAAGAAACAAGTAAAATGTGCATAGTTTATACCTAACGTGTCATAATTATTCATAGTCCAAAAACAAAATATAACAGGGACAATTTTAATAAAATGATGGCAGAAATTCTCGAGATAACAAATTTGATAATAAACATTACAAATTAAGTATATTTACTAACCTGGGAAATTATTTTTTGGGAAAAACGTTTACCTTTCCGCCGCTGTAACTCGTTACATAATATAAGACTTACAAAAAAAAAGTGGGGAATTTTGTGTTGTGTTAACTTTGTATTCTTACATTTTTGTTGTTAGATCAACCGTTGCAGAATTATTGTCAAAAAACTAATTTTTTTGTACCTTTGATTCGAAGATGGCGGCTCGAGCGCCCCCCCCCCCCCCAAGGTCGAAAAGTTGGATTTTTTGTCAAGGCCTAGCAACATACTAAAAAAATATTACTACACCACCTTTTGCAAGATAAAGGTCTTTTTTGTCATATACTGACTGGATTATGTTTCTTAGAGAAAAAAAAATAATTTATAGATTTTAGAAAAGCGATCGAAATACACATAAACAATTTACTTACACTAACCAGCGATGATACTTATTATTAAATGCACCAATATAAATGTTTGACAACCTTCAATTATCAATATTATCGATGGTTAGCAATATAATACTCGAATGTCATCAACCTGAGTCATTATGTGTACTGTGAAACCCTAGACGGAATTATAGGAACACTATAATAAATTTATAAATCGAGAGCCTATTAAAACTTCACGCGTTATACCTCGTCAAAAATTAGCTGATTAACAAAATTAAATAACAAAAACAGTTACCTATATGCGTTCATTTTTGCATAAACGGCAGGCAGGTACTCAATGGGTTTTTTTGTTAATTGGAAAAAAGTCAATTTGACGCTATCTATGTTGGCAAACACGTTTTTCCAGCGATAGATTAATATTAATAAGTTTAAAATTAAAAATCCGGTTCTCTCCGGAATACTAATGTTCTCGGAATTTTACTACTTATTATGTAGAATTATGGTGTTTGGTAACGATATAAATGGTATAATCTAAAATCTTAAACTTGACCTTCGGCGAATCGGCAACCACGTGCTGAACGTGTACCTCGTAGATTATAATGCTAAGACTAAAGGTACGTCTGCGGTCGATTTGCGATAAAATGCATTGGTTATTGGTAAAAGTAAAACTTCATCCTGCGGCATGCTAAATGACTCATTGTGTTCGATGGAAGTAGTGACAAATATAATCCTAAAATTTGTAAACCGAACGGGGTGCACGCGAATTCGAAGAAATTATAATTTTCGTTTGGAGAAATATAATTGATTAATAAAAATAATTCGGTTATATAATCATTATCCAGGTGCAATAATATGACATTCAGTTATCAGTGTTCGACAAGATTTACTTTAATATCTATATATTTATTGCGATAAGAAAAGCTATGTAAATTAGCGGAGCCTTTGAGAAACTTTAATCCATTAATACCTACCGTACCTAATACCTCTATTTTTTATGTACCTACGCACGTTTGTCTAGTCTATAAAAACCGCGTGGTTTTTAAATTGCCGGAAACGGAAAACATCGGTAAATGCTGTCGCCGGCTTCTTCGGACTTTTCACTCGTCATTATTCGCAATTTTATAAAATAATCTTAATTTAAGCAAACTGTTGATACAAAATTCTTCAACTTTCCTGTGTTTTTCTTTTTGTTTTTTAATATTAGATATTGGTAATTGTATGTAGATTATATTAGAAAAAAAAAAAAAGGAAAAATAAATACAAAAATAGTCCTTAATTAATTTATAATTTATCTAATGTAGTAAGATATGGCCCAAAATAAACAACACTGAACTTAAGTAACTAAAATTAAGTTCAGTACTGTTTATTTTGGGCCACACTGTATATTGGTATGTAGATTATATTAGAAAAAGGAAAAATAAAAAAAATTAAATAATAGTATTTAATTAATTGCCTTCAATTTTGCGTAATTACTAATATCAACATTATGCCTAAAGTTTAATACTGCTCGCAACATCGAATATCTTGACCATAATGTGGAGGCTTTACTTTGTTTGCTTATTTCACAAAAATAAGCAAGAAGTACCGTCTCAGAGGTATGCTGCACACCTTTAGCCACGCACCATTTACTGTATAGTTCATAGGTGTTTTCATACCTCTCCCTGCTTTTTTCAGGAATTATTCCTTCAGTAGCTCTCTCTGCAGCTACCCGCACTTCTGGTGGCGTACATTCAAATTCACTATCAGACATTTTTGTAAAATAAACACAATTTGATTATATGTACAATTAATGGCGTCGTGTATCGCCTAAATGTCAGATTCAACAAACTTGTTTTGTTACCTAGCAACGATCTCACAGGTTACTTAAAATAATTCATCTTATCACATAATGAAAATGGATACAGATATTTGAAACGAAATTATTATTGGTAGATTGTGAGTATTAGAAATCCATAAACTACTAACCGATTGTGAGTAAAATAGTATACAAACCTCGCGGGAACTCATTCTAGCCTCGCGTCTGTAGTTTACCTCGGTGCTTCGCACCTCGTTAAACTACCTTGCCGCTCGGCTGAAATAGAGTACTTTCCCACTCGGTATGTAATGTACTATTAAATGGATCAAAAATTATTTTCCACTTCATAAAACACACCTCTTGCATTTTTTTGCAACGGTGTTCCACATTGTCTCACAACTAGTTCTTTGTAATTTTCACCGCTGTCTTTCTTCATATTCCACGCCCAATCTTTCAGGATTAGGTTAAGTTGC